>OY821517.1:247901611-248394111 GCA_963682025.1 Cordilura impudica
CCTTTGAAATCAATTAACAAAATTACAGTTGCATAGTGGTACGTGAGTAACTCTTATTTACACAGAGACTTAAATGTTGCTCTGGTAAAATGCAAAATCATAAGACAGAATCAACCACTTGAAAGGCTAGAGTCTCACCCGAATCCTCAAGCATGTGATTTAGCGACAGTGCAGATCTTAAAAGATGAAATCCGCAGAAGAGCTAATTTAGGACAATTAGAAATTTGTCTGGCTAGCTGGGTTTTATATTTATGAATTAGTTTTAAGATTTCAACAATTATTGTCAGTTTACAAATTAATAAGTGAGGATCTAATAAATAGTTAGTTTAAATGAATTCTTAATTTTTAATCAGCTATTGATTTCAGTAATTTTATTTTAGATTATCCGATACGATACGTTAAGATCAATTCTGTCCTGTCACAATTGCTCACGTTCAAAATATTGAAACAATAAAAGGTACTTTTTTGTTATTAACAGATACTTTCTTAGTAAAAGGTACTATTTTGATAAAAGCTATTTTTTTTAACAAGATACTTTTTTAATAAAAGGCACTATTTTAATAAAGGGTATTTATTTAATAAAAGCTACCTTTTTAATAGAAGGTACTATATTAACGACATGAACTATTGTAATAAAAACTACTTTATTAACGAAAGGACTTTCTTAATAAAATTTGCTATAAAAAAGCTACCTTTTTAATAAAAGGTACTATTTTAATAAAATTTACTATTGATAGGAAGTACTTTTTTATTAAACGGTACTTTTTTATTAAACGGTACTTTTTTATTAAAAGGTAATTTTTTAATGAGAGGTACTTTTTTTAGTGAAAAGTACTTTTTAAGAAGAGTTGTGAATATTAAAATAGCCGTTAACCACAATTTCATGATTAGGGCAACTCTCTAAGGATTTGGATATGAACTCAAAAAGGGCATCGAAGCCATAATAGGTATACTCCCTCTCTTAGTTTGGGCTTCTATATATAAAATGTGTGATCTGATTTTGAACTGAATCTAAAGTTAGTTAAATTCTACATCATTACAGTTAAGGTTAGCTCATACTGGTAAAAACATTGTCGCAAATGTACATAACAAGGGATAGAAGATTATAACCACGTATGTGAAAATCCTGTATATCAGCATCACAAAACATCAGGCCACTGAAAGCGAAAGTGAGTATATAGTATACAGAGAAAAAATTTGATCTTAGTTAGCGAATCTTACAGAAGGCAATACGAAAAATACCCGACATTAAAAAGAACTAAATTAAGTCAATTTACCGTACGATAGTACATGAATAAGTATTCACGTTATTGTTGACACGATTTATTTGTAATCAGTGCTATACCTTCATCAGTAATTAGCCCAACAATATGTAAGAAAATTATAAGCTAGACCGACTATATGGTACCCTATGACACCATGATTTTAGAGAAAGTGTCTTAGGTGTAAAATAATTTGTAAATTTGTTGACGTATTTGACGATATTTTTATATAGTAAATAGATCAAAAAATGAGCATTTAGTAATATCACTTATTTTTCGCAGAAACATATGTAAACTAAATTTGAAAAAATCTATGTAATATTTTTTTTTTTTTTTGGATTGAGTGAATGATCTTACAGCGTTAATTATTGGACTACTGATTTTTGGATGTAATAAAAATATATACATCATATTTGACCAAGATATTCTCCTAGGGAAATTTATCCCCGGTCTGAACACAAAGTGATTTTCATCAATTTAAACTCGTCCTAGGCCGCCAATGCTCATATGCAAAATTTCATGAGGAAATACTCAAATTTGCAACCTGTAGTTTGATTAAAACGTTTATATCAAACAGACAGACAAACTAATGGATTGATGCACGGACGGACATCGCGAAATCGAGTCAGAAAGTGGCCAGGTATTTTTGGTCACAAGCATCAACGCAAACTCATTATACCCTGACGCAGAGTTGTGTAGGGTGTAAAAAACAGATACTAGGCTGGAAAAGAAAAAACAAAGACTGGAAAGTTGACCAACAACATTGACAATGACAATAAATGTTAAACATAAAACATTGTAGATTCACGCTTTTGAAGACAATCGCAATTATTGTAGATCACTCGTGATGCACCATATTTCAATAACCATATAAGGAAGATATCGTACTTTAAGAAAGGTGAGGTCTAAACTCTTTATTTCGTTTATTAGCGTCTCTGTTCTGAAGTTGAGAAATTACATGAAATTTAAATTTTAGTTTCGCAATTTACAATTTTAATTCGCTAAAGCACTTAAAGCAAATATAATAGATACAAATCAACAAGTTTGTTTAATCTTCAAAGTAAAACTTAAAAATGTTTATTTTATTAATAAAGATACAAAAGAAAGAGAGGAATTTGAGACCTTTCGATTGATGTATAAAATAAGGATGCTCTTAATTTAGAATATATAAAAATACACTTTTCGAAAAAAGTTGAAATAAAATGCGACATTTTTTTGTCAGAAAAGAAAACGGCATTAATTTAAAAAAAGCGAAATATATATAATATATAAATAAAACCTATATCAATTTATATATTAATTGTTTTAATTGGTCTATAGTGAATAAACGATTCCCAAGTTTTGTGTATTTTTTTGTCAGCAAATATATTAAAGTCCACACCGGATGTAATTAGTATATCACGACTAGATCCAAAAAAGCTCTAATCGATATTATATTTTGTGAGATCACGAATGTGTTCCAAAAATATGTACAAGCAAAATTTAACTGAAATATGTCACATATATGAGCCTTTGGATAGATTAAAGTGATTAAAGTGGGAGCATTGGCAAAAATTGGTTCTAAATTCTTTTTTTTTCGAATGGTGATTTATGGATATAATAAACATGCATATAACAAATTTGATTACGAATTATACAATAATATGGGTCTCAGATCAATTAAGGTCGATGTGATAGGTGACATTTGTAAGACGACTGGGTGTAAACTGTACCGATAGATTATAAAAATGCAACCATATTATTTATAAATATTTATTTTCATTTACGACCTGTGGTTTACGTTCAAACTATAAGTGGAGACTCAGACAGACGGACGGACATTGTTAAATAGACTCGGAAAGAGATTTTAATGAACTTTGATTTTCTTTTTTTTTTTTGGTTTTGGTATATTTATTTTAATTATCAAGAAAAATAAGCTTTGATAAAATGCTGCATTACTGTTTTATTTTACTAAACTAAGAATGAATTCTGAAGAGGTGAGGAAGTCTCGTTCATTGATTATAAATGCCCCTTATGTTTTATGAATTAAAAAATACTTTTTAACCTAATGATTTTCCATTTACAATTTTTCTGAAAGATTTTAATGTGACAGATCGGGATCCCGGTTCCCTCAAATTTTTTCCCGTTCCCGGTAAATGAAAAAGACCGAATAATTATCTCAAATCATTTTTTCAGCGAATTGTTCTGGTAGCAATTTTATTAAAAAAGATATTACGAAACGCCACTAGTTTCAAGTTAAAAACTGTTTGTGATCTTTAGTCAAAACATTTCATCATTACATTTTAACAAATTATTTATTTAAGCAATCAAAAATATCTGTATTTGTAGGCAATCGATTTTTAACACCGAAATCATCACTCAAATTAAACTCATAATCGGTTCATTTTTACACGTACGTTATTATAAATTTATTATTTTTTTAAATCTGATAACATTAATTTATAAATATGTACAGACAATAAATTTAATTCAAAAAGAAATTTTATGAGTATATTTCATTTAGGATTAAATAATATTTGAAAATGCCTTAATAATCAAGATCTGCATCAATTCTTACTGTCTATTTTAACAAAATGTTAATTTAAAATTTTTTGAGCTGATTTTAATTGTTGGTCATTAAATTCCATATTTAATTCAATCATTCAAAATTCTAATTGGGCAACATAAATTTTTCACCAGCATTTCATAAATTGGAATCCACTGAAGTCACCACATAAAGCTGATAATTAATGTATATAAACAATTTAATATAATATTATTATTATTTATAACAATCTTTTAAATATAGGTACATATGTTTCTAATATTACTACTGTCAAACTTGAACATTTTAGCGGTTTTAATTTTTTTTTTAATATTTTTTTTTTTTTTTTTGACGAAATCATATCAAATGCATACAAAGTTATAAAACAACAAAAATAACGCATTTAAATCTCAATTAAACATATCCACGTGTTTTTATTACTCACTCAATTTCTTTTAAAATAAACCGCACTATTTATGAATTGATTTCCTTTCTTTTTCAAAAATTCAAATGTAACCTTGAATATAAGATGTTTTTTTTTTCTCACTTGCACACACAAAAATACACTTTAAAAAAATTAGGAAAAACCAAATTATCTACAGGCAGGTTTACCGATTTTTATTTTAGTTTTAGTTTTAGTTTTTTTTTAATAGTGTGTTTTGTTTTTATAACAATAAAGAACCGAAATTTAGCGAACCACCATTCATTGCGATGGTTAGAAATAAAGTAAAATAATTTCATATTCTCACTGCGACAAATATTGCTTTGCAAATGCGGTACAATATGTGAGGTATTGTTCATGTATTAATTCATTTGTGGTTTTCAAAACAACTTTTCATTTATATGAAAAGTTTATTGTATATTCCTTGCTGGAACTACTATTATCTTGAGTACTTGGGCCAAAGGAGATTTATCTAAGTAAACGTTCAGTTATCTAGGACACAAACACGTACTGTGTTACTCCGAGACAAAAGTCTCTTCCTCAGGTAAATCGGAAATAACAAGTTAATACCACAAAGTTAAAACACCACTGAGTATTAAAAATAAATGTTTTTTTCGTTTATTAATTCACAATACAATAAATAATAAACAATAGTTAACAATATTTGATTATATTGCTATATACAAAGTCCCAAAAACGAGCTCTCGAGTATATTAAGGATATTATTATTTTTTTTTTTAATGAATGATTTAATGACGTATTTCAAATAAAGAATATATTATTTTTAAAGCTTAATTGTGATGAAAAAAAATTTTCAAAAACATCACATCTATATCGGCAGAAATTAAAACTATGGTCAAAGAAGTAAAAAAGAAACAAACATTTTTTTGGTTTTCGATCTATTCGATCTACAAAAATCTCTGTTTGCAATACTAGTATCGTGTCTAATATTCGAGAGATTAATTGCTTCATTACAGTTAACTGCCTTTACATTTGCTCTTTTTTAGTTATGATAAAAAATCGGTACACCATTTTCGTTTTGTAGCAAATTTATTTTATCAAGGTATAAAAATGCCTCAGGGGGTACAAATCCATTTTGCAATGCCTTCCTTATATATTCTTCATTTGTGTTGTATAATTTTTTGTTGGATACATAATTAACAAAATTGCTTTCTCGAGATCTATACAAGACATTGCAGGCCCTTAAACATGTTCTTTAGAAAACCCGAATCTTTTCCATGTACGATGGTGAAACATTGAACCAAATTGGGCATCCGTATGTTATAAATGGTCTAAATAAGGATTGGTACATAATAATTTCAACCCTTGATTTTATGAACCTTGAGTAAAATAATGATTTATAAAAATATATTATTAAAATATAAAAATGTATCTAGATAAATACCTAAATATATAACAACATTTTTGTTTGGTATAGCTGTATTTGATAAATAGGATTCAATTCCGAATTCTTTCCAATTTTTCTTTATATTACTATTACATTTGTCAACTGGAGGCCTAAAAAGAATTGTTTCGCATTTTCGTGGGTTAATTGCCGTATTCCAATCTATAGTATATTTTTCTACTATGTTAAACGATATTAATTATAATATAATTATATCATCTGCAAAGGCGATAATATTTTCTATTTTACTCAGTAGATCAAGTATAAATAAATTGAAAAGAATGGGTGAGTTTACTGTTCCCTGTTGTAGGCCACTGACAATTTTAAATGTTTTTTTTTTTTTGCTTTTGTGGTTTTGGTGAAATATCTTGAAAATTTTATCACTAATCATATTGTAAATTAATATTATTTGATTTATAGAGAATTAAAATTCGGTTAGTTTAAATATTATTAAAAATAAATGTGTGATATGTCATAGGTCATAAGGTGAATGAGGGCAAGACGACCAAGACGTGGACAAGAACTACAAAGTCAGCTAACAGATCAAGCGATTAGAAGCTTTTCCCAATAAATGCTTTGTTCGCAAATAAGTGGTGTCAAGTGCTGAATTACCTTTGCCAATTATTATTACTTTGACTTTAATATCGAAATGATAAATAGAGCAAATGAAGATAATGCTATATGAATCGGTCATCCTGCACGACATCTCTTTTACGTCCGTTAAGTTAACATTAAACAGGTCATGCTTATTGGGATATAATTTATGAATGTTTCATTTGTTAAACAAATTTTTTTTTTAATATTTTCGAAACAATTTAACAATTCAATGGATTTAGAACCAAACAAATGAAGTAATTGTTTTCTTTGAAATTACATTTTTTAACTTCAACTTATTTTAAACACACAATTAATTTAAGTTATCCAACTAAATATGAAAATATGTTTAGTGTAGGGGTATTTAGAAGTCATTGTGAATCGAACAAGTAATAAATTGTCAGAGTATTGTAATTGTTATTTTTCCTATATTTATCTGTGAATAAGTAAATACAATATAATACCTACTCGTAATGGTAGTATTTCTTTGTAGAGCTTCCATTTTCCACTACAAGAGGAGTACAAAGAAATAAATTTGTAAACAAACCGAGCGTACATTTAAAACCACGAAGTTGTTTCTGAAGCAGTTACAATATTGAATGCAATTGCAAATTTATATAAAAACTTCACCCCCATGCCATATAGATACCCTTGTCGATGTGGGACTGAACTCTATACTGGTCGTTCACATGTTAGTATGCGAAATGTCAAAAGACTATCAAAATCAATTTTGGCGCCCTAAACTTGTCTAGTGCAATCTACGAGTATGAATAAAAGAAAAGGGGTTTTCCCGTGACTATAGCTGTAACAACCAAAAAAAAATAATAAAATATAAACATACTCGTATAATTTTTTTAACCTTAAACTTTTGTTAATAACACTCGAAAAAATTATTTTCTAACAGTGATGGGTACTGTGGCAAAACTAATGTTTGCCGCACACAATTTATCCAAACATTATGTACAAAATTGATTAAATAAAAAGTTAATCAAGTTCTAATAGATATCAAAAACAAAACTCAGATCTCGTTAAAGGGCTTTACATTTTTAAACTGTCAAAATATCGTTATATTATGAATTAGTTATCAGTACTGCCAAATCAGTGCTGCAAAAATTATTTTAAAATTCTTATTCGTATTTTTTAAATTGTCTAGTAAAAAATAACAGAAAACATTGTGAGCTGGACAGTTTTTAGTTAGTTAGTTAGTTAGTTAGTTAGTTAATTGTTCTTTATTTTTCCAAAATAAGTACTTAACAAAAATATAAAACTAAATATAAAATTTAATAATTCCAGATTTTAATAATTTTTAGATAAAAAAGAAAAATATGAATAAAATAAGAACTTACGACTTTGACATACTGTCGTCAGTTGGTCATTTGGACATTTTTTATGTATGTACATAAGTGTTCACAGAAATGTCTTTCAAGAGCGTGTGTAAATTGTTAGCAGAGTACTATGTTAAAAAGATTTTTTTTATGGTGAGAAAAATTTATATTTCTACAATGTGCAATGAAATCTTTTTTGTCAACATTTTTGATATGAGTACTTGAAAAAGAGAAAAAAAGTGAATTTATGAATATTTTCAGGTATTATTTGACATTGCTTATTGAAATTATTTTCAAGTGTGCAATATAACTAGAGAACGATACACATTTCTGTATTATATTCAAAAAACATTTGTTATTCTATTATTCTACATTTTTATTTTACAAGAATATTGTTTGTTTTTCCGCTTAATATTTATTTAAAATAATTATTTTGTTTCTTTATTATTTTAACGTGCACAAATTTTCTATAAATTTCCCATGAGCTTGGGTTGTCACCTAAATAAAATAAAAACTATTTCCCTACGTTCTATTTAAATCCGTATATTCTATTATCCCATCACTGATTTCTGAAATATTTTCTTAATTGTCATTTTACTTGGATATTCTCTCACTAATATATGTATTTCACTCAAATATATGTTAATGAAATGACGGTACTAGCCGGTACTAGCTTATGTATAAATTACTCTTAATATATTGTATATAAAAACAGTTTTCGTGCTCATGTGAGAATGATCATACATTCTCGAACTTAAAAATTTCACGAGTTGGTTTCCAATCAATTGGTTTTGATTATTATTTTAAAAATATATGTAAAATGTCTAGCACAAATTGTTTGTCTGCTAATAAAATATGTCAAAATATTTACCCCCTACACTAATCTTTGGCAAAGGTATTTTGAGTGTGTCCTGGTGTTTGCTACTACCAAAAATATATCACCTAGACCCAAATTTTATAGTACTACATGACGCAAATATATCGGCTCCAGAACAATTGCTATTGGCATTGGTGAACAAATTTGTGATTGACCTGAATTATCCCTAGATCCAGATTGTCATATATACATATATGTATGTACATATATCATGGTCGAATTGGTATTAAAGTAAACAATTAAGAACCATTTTAGTTAGTCATTTCATTTAAAGCTGCATAAGAGTGCCAAAATAATCAGACCGTCACGGTATTTTTCATAAAAAATTGCAGAGCGTCACAGCATAGCGCAGTTTCTCATATACTTATTTTGTTCTCTCATTCTATCTCTAATATTACCATTTTTTTACAAAATTCATCTAATTATGTAAACAAAAAACATATGTTTTTGATGTTAATGGATTTTATTGATAAAAAAAAATTTATTTTGATAATAAAAAGAAAATTTTAATTAAACGTTATTCATTCTAATTCCATTACACCATATACATATGAACGAAATGAGCATTGAATTTTATATTTTAAACAATTAAATTCAGAAAACTTGTAGAAAACTTTATAAAATTATTTTGAAAAAATTATATGCATAGTATATTGAAAACGTTAACAATTATATTGACAAGTTTTTCCGCCGACGTTGTTTATGTTTTTTAGGCTCCTTATATTTATTAATCACAATTCATATAAAGTAAGGCCTGCATACAGGTATCGTACAGTCAGCACAAGCGACTAAAATTTTATTAATTATGATTATTCGATTATTGTTTTCACTTCAAAGCAATAATAACAAAGCACTCTTTTTTTAAATTGCCTCTCTTGATAAATTACAATTAGAACATTTGAAGACAAATAATATCAGACATAAAATGTTTAAGATAAAATTTCTCCTCCCCTTATCAAATATATGTATATTATTAACAAAGTTTTCCTCGAAAGTCAAAACCATGCCTCAAATTTGAGTATTTGGTGTCTGTTAATTTAATTATTGATTTTAGTTTTTGTGGTACAGATTTACCTTATATAATTCAGAGAAAATGGTTAAAGTCATAGTTTTTTTTAAATAAAATTTAATTTTTTTCCCGGAATGTGCGAATGAGTAAAAAGTAATGGTAAAATTATTTCGGTTTAAAGTTTTATATACATATGTATATTTCTGGAAAAAATTGAAATTTTAATTTAAAAAATTCATAACTATAATAATTTTTAACAGATTCTAATAAAGAAGGACTCAATGTACTAATTACATGGTGCTACAAAAAAAATTTAATAAATAGTCAAATGACCTAATGTAAGTTGTAGGTCTAGCGGAGTGTATTATATTACCGGTTTTAAAAGTCGCAATATACCATCAAATTTTCGAGATATAGAGAAAAGAGTATTTTTTGAGACTGGCACACTTATACATATATAACGCAGCCATTTTTTAACCGATTTGGAATTTTTAAACGGCATTAATAAGGACCAAATGCGGTACTTCCAAGTATATATATCTTGACTATACTATTGATATAAATATGTAGAGATTTTTTCAATAAATTCTAAATTTTTCAGTTTTTTTAACTTTTTCAACTTCTGCGAGGGTTTTTCTTTTAAAACAACAATAGTCTCAAAATCAGTGTCTTTCTGAGTAAAACAAGCTTTCATTGTTTTTAATTGGTTAAAAATTGACAAAGTAATAGTACTTTTTGTAAACAATGAAAACCGATTTAGATTATATGATTAAACAAAAAGACACAATCTAAAGTAAGAACTATTTTTTTAATTATGCTTATTGATTTTCTAAATGTTTACCTAATCTAATACATTTTTAAGACAAATCAGTTTATTTATCAGTGTAGCACCGTGTTATTAATCGTACTTTTAAATAAAAATCAGAAAAAAAATATAGGTTTACAAATAGAGTATTAGAAAATGAAGGCACCAAATTTTAAAATTATGAAAAAAAAAAATTTAATTTTGACTATTTTTGATAATATTTTCACATGGATTTGCTTCAAGTATAAACATACATATATACATATTTGGAAAGCTTCGCTATTCATCTTTCTAAAACCATTAAATAATAAAAAAAAACGGTTAAAAACTCATTAAGTTAAACAAAATTTAGTCCGTGAACTGTTGAAAAACTTTTTTTTGCCGATAACTTCAGATTTGGAGGGTGTATTCAAAATTCTGAAAATTGGAAAGTGACTTACTTAATCAGACCTACAACTTAGACTAGATCATTTTAAAAGTATATGTTCACTGTAACACTGTGTTATTAGTTCTACAAGAGAAATTTATTTTACTAGAGAAATATTGCTGACAACCCGTGTAATTAAACAACACGTATTAGGATGGCAGAAATGCTTATCATAATTGTTGTCAATCGAGCACAGGAAATTCTTGTTGCAAAAAATCACGACGTACTGCGAAAAATTACTCGTATATTTAATATTCATGGAATATATTGACAAAATATTTAAATAGAAAAATTTTGGGTAATGTGGACGACCTCTATTGTATTGTTAAATAATTTCCAAAGTAATTACGAAAAATTTACGAATTTAGTTATTATCTCTTCTTTTATCAATAACCTATCTGCATTTAAGACGAAATAAGTCTATATTAATATTTAGAAAAGTTATATACGAAAAAGCTTAGGTACCTCGAAAAAAATCATTTTTAAATTGGAAAGTAATGTGGAAAACAGTATTTGAGAACTTCTGAAAACTGGATGACGCCACCAGAACGTTGATAAAAGACCAAAAGTACCAATAAGAATCAATTATTCTATTAGTTAAAACACCATTTTTAAATCTTTCATAGATTTTACAGCTTGTCGCATATTTTCTGAATCTAATTTCTGAATTGTACTTTTTTATAATTGTGTTAATATATGACATTATAATAAAATTAAAAATTGATTAAGTAAATATAATAATAAATTACAAATATTTTTTAATTTATATATATATTTATTCGAACACACTCAATAAAAAAGTCGAAATATCCAAAAATGCTTCCAACTAACGAATACGATTTTTTTCACAACTGCAATTGCAATATTTTTCGACATGTCCTTAGTTTTCGATATAAAGGGGTGGTACACATTACCCGCATATTCCACAATACCCGAACTTACTCTACCATGCATGTACTTAACGTTCATAGCTTTCGATTGGAAATAAGTGTCACCACAGCGTTCATAAACAATTCTGCGATGTTGTTGTACACGAAGATATAATTTTTATTTATCAATAAATGAATTGTGTAAGTTAGATAAATAATTATGCAATTTACTATAGACGACATTAAACTGAGAAATTGAACAAACAAATAGACAAATATTGTAAATTAAATTGTTGTCGAAGAGAATGAGTTTGGCATGTTGTACTACATATTTATACTCACATTTAATTATAGTTTAACCTTGCACTTGAAACTAAACTATCTACAGTGACGGATATAAATATATAAAAAAAAAATGTATGGCCTATTTGTAATTAATGTTTGTTGTAAATTAATTAATTATTTATTAGTTTATTAATAAGCACTTATTAGTTTAATTTCAAAAAGTTATTTTTAAATTGAGAAACGTTTTAATTGTAAATCAAGAAAAAATTAAGTAATTTCAATAGTTTTTTGCAATAAATACATTTTTTTTATAAAAATTGAATTTTGTATATCATTTGTTAATTGTTCAAACTAAAATCGTTTGAAATTTTAATCAGTACTTCATTGATACATTTGTAGCTTTATAACGATACTAACAGCTTAAATTTAAAGTTCGACTTATGCCGTTGCCATTATTATACCAACCACCGTGGGACATTGATACCCTCAAAGTATGTATCGACTTACATATGTTATATACATACATATATACATAAGAATTTTTTTTGGTATCCCATATATATTTTTTTCAACAGATAGATTTTAGTAATAACTGTCTGTGGAAATCACGATCACTACCTCAATTACTAAACTACACTCTTCGTTTTTGAATTTTATCGTTTATTAAGATCCTGATATTAAAATCAACAAAACTGGTCCAATGGGTCACAAGATATTACAGATATTCACAAGATATTAAGAATGTTCAATATGTTTGTTGTTTTTTTAAGTTATATTTTGTAAATTATATTATTGTTGTAGTCGTTGTTGTTGTAGCATTTGATTGATGAGAGTGTGTGTACGGTATGATCGTATTAGTTTAAACAAGAATTGTCGCACATTTTATATCGCTATCCCGATATAATAAAGAAAATCGTTAAGTATCTTTTTTAAAAAGTACTCCTTTTTTAAAGTGCCCTTTGGTTAAAATGTACCTTTTCTTAAAAAATTACCCTTTTTAAAAAATACATTTTCTTAAAAAAAAAAATATTTTATAAAAAGTACTTTTTTAAAAAGTATTTTTTTTAAAGTTCCTTTAAAAAAAATACATATTCTCATATTTCTGTAAAATGTACCTTTTCTTAAAAATTACGATTTATTTAAAAAGTACCTTTGAAAATAATATAATTTCTTTTAATTACCATTTCTTAAAATGTAAATTTTCTTATAAAATTACTCTTTCTTAAAGTACCCTTTTTAAATTTTTTTAAAGTAGGGGAAGAGATTGGGTTGTGGCCATAGTTAGGTTTTCGGCTTATAACTTTTCACCAAGTGCAAATTATTCGATCAACTGGGTATCTATGGAAAGCTAGAGCAGCTGGCTCGTGTGCCAGCACACTTCAAATGAATGGGCCGATCGCATCCGAAACAATTGATGGAGTTATTATTGCTTATATGTGTTATATTGCTTACTGGGTAGTTATTTTGACATCTACGACGATATTTCACCATAAAAAAAAGGGGTGGCCACAACCCAACCGATTTTAGTGGCCACAACCCAATTTTGCAGCCATCTTGAGATGTGGTGAAAATTTTTTTGGTGTCAACATATTGGTTGCAATCGATATTTACTCAAAAAGTATAATAAATTTACTGAATAAAAATGCATTGCACTCACATTTTTGATTGATTCACTTCGATTTCTAACTCTATTGAAAAGGGGTAAATTTGTATTATTGGTCTTTTTCAAGCACAGAAAAATAAATTTGTTCCCAGTACAAGGAAGACGCGTCTGCCCGTTTCCGCACTCGGTACAAAAAGAACGCAAGAAAACATATATGCTTTAGGTCAAAAGATACGCTGGGGTGCCCACAACCGAACCATGGCCACAACCCAACCTCTTCCCCTACCTTTTAAAAAAAAAAAATACCTTTTTTAAAAAAAGTTAATTTTCTTAAAAAAGTAAAAAAAAGTAACTTTTTTTAAATGTACCTTTTTTAAAGTATTCTTTCAAAAAGTACCTATTCTTAAAAAAATGTTTCTTAAAAAATTTCCTTTTCTTAAAAAAGTACCTTTTATAAAGAAGTCCCTTTTTAAAAAAGAACCTTTTTTTAAAAAATCCCTTAAAGTAATTTTTTTTTAAAGTAGCTTTTCTTAAAAAAATATTTTTTAAATACTTTTTTTGTAAAAAGTACCGTATCCTTTTTTGAGAAAGTATGTTTTCGTAAAAAGTTACCTCTTCTTAAAAATTACCTATTCTTAAAAAAGCAACTTTTTTTTTAAACAGAACCTTTACTTAAAAAGTTTATTTTATGAAAAATTACCTTTTCTTTTCTTAGAAAAGTATCTTTTTGTTAAAAATCACTTTCTCTAAAAAAAGTATCTCATCTTAAAAAAGTACTTTTCTTAAAAATACGTTTTTTAAAAAAGTTAATTCTTTAAACGTACCTTTTTTAGAAAGTTATTTTTGATGTGTAAACATCTATGCGATCAGGGGGGGGTAAAAATCACAAACTTCCCTTACGGAAGCGGAACTATTTACGGAAAAGGAAGCTACAATTATTTAGCTGATTCATCAACCAACAGAAAGCGCCATGAATGTATAGCATATAACTGCAACCATCAAGTATGACAAACATAGCAGTTGCTTGCTATACACATGTAGATAGCGCTTACTGCTTGAATAGATGTTTTTATTCACAAACCACAATGATTTCCAGAATTGCACCAAAATATTTCGGTATTTTGTTTAGTTTTATTTTTTTAATACAGACGATGGAAACATCAATTCTGTTTGTTTATTGAACTTAGTACATACTAAAGAACTATATGTGGAAGAAAATAAATTTTATATTCAGCTATAAAATTTGCAAAAATTTATAAAAATTTCTATATTTTTATATTAGATTATAAAATACTTAAAATTTTCATTATCATTATTATTTATAAAATTTTTAAAATTGAATATATTAGTACATATTAAACAAATATATGCGGAAGAAAATAAATTTTATATTCAGCTATAAAATTTTCAAAAATTTATAAAAATTTATACATTTTTATATTAGTTTATAAAATTCTTAAAATTTCAATTATCAGTATTCATTATTATTAATAAAATTCTTAAAATTTTCATTATCTTAAATGTTCTCCATTTTTGTCTTTTATTTTCTTTAGTCCGATATACAAAACAACATTACAGCACTGCTCTCAATTAAATAATAGAGCAAAAACAGTAAACATTGATACAGCCGTGGAACATTCAGGTTGGAAACATAAAATATCAAAATAATTTGATTTTTGACGAACCAAAATTGAAACATTAATTTGGACATGAAACATTACTACACACGATGGATCATTAAGGGAAACATGCCGGTCATTTGTATGGGGACTAGGTCTGAACATGGACCGATTCTCACCAATTTCAATAGCGTTCAGCACAACGTTAATAAAAAATGCTTTAATTTTTAGATGTTTACACATCTTCCTTGTGATCGGACTCACATGATTTTTTTTTTTAAGTACATACATATGTTTAAAAATTTACTTTTTCTATATAAATATATATACATATTAGGGTGCGCCTTATTTTTCAACTTGCGAAATTGTACCGTAACTCCCCCTGGAAATGTTCTCCTTAGTGAAAAAAAACAGTGTCCAAAAAATAATTTCGATCGGATATCGGGAAGGCGTGGCTCAACCGCCCTTAAGTTTTTAAAATCCAAAAAATTCATATAAAATTTGCACAACTGTTAATTATGGGGTAAGCCTATGCAACAAACTGAACTATTTTAAGGTGACACTAATGTTCTGAATCCGAATATGTAAATTAAATTATCTTAACACATCAGCTTTTTTAATTATGCCATTTTTCATGCAAAAATGCATTTTTGATGATATTTAATAGAAATAAAATTACTTTTGAAAAAGTAACTACTCAAACATTTTTTTTTTATTAAAAACAACATAAACCAATTTTTATGGAAAATAAATTGTCAATAAGTTAAAAAAAAGTGTATTAAAAACTAAAACGTTTACAATCAAAGTCTGGCAACTCTATTACGTGAACAAATTTTTCGAAAAAGTTACAATTAAAACCATTTTTTTTAAACAACACTAACTCTTTACTACATAAAACGGGAAATCCACAAATTAGAATGAAATCTTTTTGATTATATAACATTCATTGTCAGTTATTACACAGATTAGTTATAACACTTGCGGATGTGTCTAGTCTAGTCAGTGAATATTAAAGTGAAAAATTGAAACAAATATCAGAATAAATTTAAAATTTGTAATAATATAGTGAATATAAAAAAGTTAAAAGAAAATATGAATACAAGAGAACAAGAAAAGTTATTTCTTCTTGATTATGATGTAAGCCAAATTATCGGTGCTAAATTACCATTCAATGCGCAAGTTTTGCGTGTATTATTTTACAATATGCGCAAAGTAAAACTAGAACTGCGACCCTTGTCGTAAAAGAAATAGATGTGTTATGGAATAAAGCACGAATTCCAACTAGAGCTGTTGACAAATGCGTTTTAAAAGTTGAGAGTTTATACCTTGAATGGAAGAAGTTACAGAAAAATTGCAAGCGTCGAACATTATTGCAGGAAAAACGTGAGAGAGATTTCTCAGAAAAATTTGATGAATTGTTTTATATCGCTCATGCCAATGCCCTAGATATGATGAATATAGAAGAAGACAAGTTATTTTTGATAAATCAAAGAAAAAAAGGAAGACCTGGTTCAATGATAGGTAGTGACTGTTTCTTAGCATAAATAAAAGAAAGAAGAGCCCTTCGACAAGAAAAAAACAGCGTTTTCGTGAGAAATATGAAGCCGGTTTGAAAGGTATGTAAAAGAATTATAATGGGTTATGAGTATCCCAGCATAACTTTGGCAAACAAGCCATAACTTATGTCATTTCTAGTAATGATATATCATTACCAATAATCACCTCCACGTGTTAAAGTAATTAGTTAAGTAAATATTTAAAAATAAGTAGTTACAACTTTCAATTTCTATATCGTTACAAGATATTATAAAGTTTCGCTGGGATGTTACAAAGATTTTAACAGATATTTTTCTTAAAATTTGATGTAAAATAATAATATGATTATACAGAAAATTGTTGAATTGAGATATTTTCAAAAAAATTTCAGAAGAGTTCGAAAATTTGGACTCCGAATCAAGTGATGAGGAAGTCTTTGAACATCTTGATCTAGATAGAATTGAAAATCTCAAAGATGAACCAGGACTAAGCAGTTTAACAAAAAAGCGAGGTCGTCATAATTTTATTACACCAAAACTTGTATCAGTATTAGATAAATGTACAATAAGTGATCGCGACGCAGTCCGCATAAGCGATTTTGTGATAAACGCAACTTCAATACGCCGGTGTCGTACACAATTTCGATATGAAACAGGTAAACAAATTCTAGATGCATTTAAAAACACAGAAATTCCAGCAATAACTGTTCATTGGGATGGTAAAATTTTGCCATCTTTGATGGGTAAAGAACACGTTGATCGTCTGCCTGTAGTTATATCTTTTAATGGAACTGAGCAGTTATTTGGGATTCCAGCAATTAGTGCAGGCACGGGAGAGGAAAAGGCCATTGCCGTCTGTAATTTACTGAACGAATGGGATCTAGAAGAAAAGGTAGAAGCTCTTTGCTGCGATACCACAGCATCCAACTTAGGACGAATAAAAGGCACATGCGTACTTTTAGAGCAAAGATTAGATAAAGATCTCATATATTTTCCGTGCCGTCATCACATATTCGAAATACAAAAAAATGCAAAAGTCTTCTGGCCCAAATGTCACACTATTTCATAGATTTAGAAATGGCTGGATTAAATTAAATAAAAATAATTTTAAATCTGGAATCGATGATCCGCACGTAAAAAAATACTTGGCAATACAACAGAGCTAATTGAGTTTGCATTAAATAATCTTAAAGAAAAGCAACCACGAGATGATTACAAGGAATTTCTTCAATTGGCTATAGTTTTTCTTGGAGGGGTAGTTCCAAAGTTCACTTTTAAAATGCCGGGAGCCTTTCACCATGCCCGGTGGATGTTCAAGGCAGTGTATAGTTTAAAAATATTTTTATTTCGGGAAGAGTTTATTTTGACTGACTCTGAGAAAATGGTATTAGAGACATATGTATTTTTATAGTAAAAATATATTTAAAAGCTTGGATAAAAGCCCCAGTTGCTGCTGAAGCTCCTAATCAAGATTTGGCTTTATTAAAAAACTTAAATGATTATAGTTTAATTGCTGCTGAAATTCTGCAATCATATATGGTATTTATCACCAGAATCTGCAGCGCTGGCTTTTTTCGATGATCAAATTTCTTATAAAAGAAAAAAACTTATGGTAGCTGCTTTAAATCAACCTAAAGCAAGTGACAACAAAAAATTTACAATTCTTTCCCATCACACAAGCCAGTGCATCGATAAAAATATTGAAGATTTTATCTCGCAACAAAGTTTAAATTTTTTTAAAAGCTTTTCTATTCCAACGGATTTTCTTAAGAAAGAACCAGAAGAATGGAAGAATGACAGCTGTTACAATATTGGTTTGGGTATAGTAAGCAAACTGAAAGTTGTTAATGACACTGCAGAACGGGCAGTCAAACTGATGGAAGACTTTAATCAATCTTGTCACGAGACGAAGAAGAGAAGCAACTAATAATGCAAATTGTTGCAGATTATAGAAAAAAAATATCATAATACAACCAAATCAACACTATTAAATTAATATGTAAATCTTAAATAAAATAAAGTACAAAAATGATTAATTATGAAAATTTTATTTAAATATGAGTTATATATTTAAAAAAAAAATACATTTAAAAATTTCTGTGTTCAACATAATTAAAAAGATAATAAATATAAGGTGATCTTAAAAAAATATATATTTTTTTTAAACTTTATTAGTTTTCTATAAAATTATAATGTCTGCATTGGGAGGTTTTACTGTAGTATAAGTTTTTATGTTGAACTACTAATTGTGAAAACATTGGATTATGTAAAATATTTTCCTAAAGCAGAATGGTTATAACTTTTTCAGATTTGCTTTCTTTTCCCAGGTTTAAAAAACATTCATATTTTCCAAGAAAAAAATAGAATAACTTAAAAAGTTGATGTGTTATTTTTATTTTGCTGACAGATTCAGATTTATCACCAAATAGTACATTATGATCCACTTAAAAATATATTAGCTTGCTGCATAGACATAAAAAAATTAACATTTGTGTAAATTTGAAAAATTTTACGTATTTTACCAACTTTAGGGCGGATGAGCCACGCCTTCCCGTTATCCGATCGCACTAATTTTTCGCACACTATATTTTTTCACTAAGGAGAACATTTCTAGGGGGAGTTACGATCCAAATGTCACAAAAAATGTTGGCCCATATAAGCAAGGCGCACCCTAATACATATATATAATATTTGCCATATTGTAATGTTACCTACAAAATTACCGAATATTTAACAAAATTCGTTCCCGTAGGCTTTACAAAAATAATTCACAAAGCTTGGTTGCCCTTATTTTAAAGCAATATATACATACGAAATATCTGTGACGTCAAATAAATATAGATTTTTATGCAATAGTTGTGTTATTTATAGATAACATATCTTGTTTGCAATCTAGATCAGTATTAATAGTTACTTTGAAGGATCTATTCTTCAAACTGTATCTAAGAAAAACGGAAATATTATTAACCATACCTGAAAGCAAAGAATGTTAAAGGGTAGTGCAGTTTTCTTTGCTTTAATATTAGCTTATTGCTGTTGTGATATAGTGCACACTACCTTCTAATGTGGTTAGAATTTCTGTTGGAATTATGTACCAACCGAATCCCATAAAAAATATTACATCTATTTTATTCAATGCGCTTTTGAACTAGAAAGATTATAATTGTTAGTTCCACTTGTGAATCGGAATAAACCCGTTTATACTTATTTTGCATTCTCAAATCGCCAACACTATTTCTATGTACTGATAGTGATATATTTAATTATATGACCGATAACTTGTGAATCTGAATAAATAAAATGTAAATTGATTTTTATTTTAGAAAATACCAAGAACGATATTTATCAGAGAATTTAAAACAATGATATTAGAACAAAGCTTATGGACCAGTAGGACCTGAGAACCAGAGCAGGGTTCTTATGTGTGGTTCACAGATAGCTAAAAACAATCTAATGGGGACACGGGCGCGGGCATATTCGGTCCCAATTTTCAACGTGCCTTACCCATGGGAAAATACCCATTTATTTTCCAAGCGGAGGTCTTCGCTATTTATGTATGCGTGACTGAATATCTTAGAAAAAAAAAACAAGAAGGGCACTCATTTACACACTATCCGACAGTCAGGCTGTACTAAAAGCAATTATGTATGTCCTATATCGTGATGTCTAGACTCGTTTTGAATTACATCGTAGTGCTCAACCAACTAGGCAGATGCAACAAACTAACTTTATGCTGGATTCCGGGACGCGAAGGACACAAGGGCAATGAAAGGGCAGATTGCCTAGCCAATCGAGGGGCCCGTCGTCCTTTCATCGGTCCGGAACCATTTGGTGGTGTTCTAGTAGGATACATCGGGGGAAAAATTAGGAGTGGAGGGAATCACAAATTGCCGAACACTGGGACAAAAGTCCCGGCCAAAGGCAAGCTAAGAGATTTATAACTCCATCCAGTGTTCAATCGGAAAGATTACTTGCACTTGATAAGAAGGAGTTAAGGGCCTTGACTGGACCTGACCTGGACACTGAAATCTTAGATATCATCTACGAATAAAAGGTCAGTCTGTTACAGACACATGTAGGTTCTACGAACAGGGGGTGGAAACTGCACAACACATTATCTGTGAATGTCCAAAGCTAAGTGGCAAAGGAACCCTAGCCTTTGAGGATACACTGTATTCCCCCGGGATATATGGTGTCTCATGCCAAATATGGTAATTGCCTTTATAAGGAGCCTTAATCTTTAGGACAACCATGGGCTGTACAAAAGATTAAATTGGTCGCATTGCGTAGAGCCTTCTTAATCTAATCTACGCAAACTAAAGGTCGCAATTATAGAAATATATATGTGGATGAAATTTGGGATATAAGCTTTTATCGGGTATATTTTTTAGTCTGTATGGAGCTTTAATTTCTTACCATCTAATTCAGATAAAACTATTTTAAAATTTGATTTTTTAATATTAATATCTGGAAATTTTTAGCCAAGAATTATTTTAATTTTTTTTTAATTATCGTATGACTTATAGGGCTCGAACTTTGGGGATTATAACGCCGGCTGCGTTAAATAACGAATTTCGTTGGTGTTCTGTGAAGTACTTGGGGAACTTATAGGTTTTCTACTCTAGTAAAATAATAATAATTAATTCTTTCTGTGGAACACACGATCATTGTTTTTTATAGCATTGTTTTTTTTTCTATATAATAGAAACTGTTGGCCAGCAATTAACTTTAAATTTAATTGATATTCGAATTTTAAGTTTCAGTATCAGCAACAGAATTAAAGTGGTAGCCGTATTCATCATTGGTTGTAATGTTAAGTTTAAGACGCAGGTAGAAGGTATAAAAGATTCGGCACAGCCGAAATTAACACTCTTATTTTTTAATTAATAAGCTATTTTGTTTTTAGTAATGGAAAAAAATATTTGTCATGTAATGAAATATGTAAAAAAAAAAATCATGTGAGTCCGATCACAAGAGAGATGTGTAAACATCTAATAATTAAAGAAAACATCAACATCATATTTTCCAGTGCATAAAAAATAAGTCGATTATGCTGTTTTCTGAAATTCAATTGATGTTTTCTGAAATGCAATTGATGTTTTCTGAAATTCAATTGATGTTTTCTGAAATACAATTAACGTTCTCAGCAATTCAAATAATGCTTTTTGAAATTCAATTGATGTTTTCTGAAATTCTATTTATGTTTTCTGAAATTCAAATGATGTTTTCTGAAATACAATTGATGTTTTCTGAAATACAATTGATTCTTTCTGAAATTCTATTGATGTTTTCTGAAATTCAATTGATGTTTTCTGAAACTCGAATGATGTTTTCTGAAATTATATTGATGTTTTCTGAAATACTATTTATGTTTTCTGAAATTCAAATGATGTTTTCTGAAATACAACTGATGTTTTCTGAAATACAATTGATGTTTTCTGAAATTCTATTGATGTTTTCTGAAATTCAATTGATGTTTTCTGAAACTCGAATGATGTTTTCTAAAATTATTTTGATGTTTTCTGAAACTCGAATGATGTTTTCTGAAATTATATTGATGTTTTCTGAAATTCTATTGATGTTTTCTGAAATTATATTGATGTTTTCTTAAATTCTATTTATGTTTTCTGAAATTCAAATGATGTTTTCTGAAATACAACTGATGTTTTCTGAAATACAATTGATGTTTTCTGAAATTCTATTGATGTTTTCTGAAATTCAAATGATGTTTTCTGAAATACAACTGATGTTTTCTGAAATACAATTGATGTTTTCTGAAATTCTATTGATGTTTTCTGAAATTCAATTGATGTTTTCTGAAACTCGAATGATGTTTTCTGAAATTATATTGATGTTTTCTGAAATTCTATTGACGTTTTCTGAAATTCAAATGATGTTTTCTGAAACTCGAATGATGTTTTCTGAAATTATATTGATGTTTTCTGAAATTCTATTGATGTTTTCTGAAATTCAATTGATGTTTTCTGAAATTATATTGATGTTTTCTGAAATTCTATTTATGTTTTCTGAAATTCAAATGATGTTTTCTGAAATACAACTGATGTTTTCTGAAATACAATTGATGTTTTCTGAAATTCTATTTATGTTTTCTGAAATTCAAATGATGTTTTCAGAAACTCGAATGATGTTTTCTGAAATTATATTGATGTTTTCTGAAATTTTATTTATGTTTTCTGAAATTCAATTGATGTTTTCTGAAATTATATTGATGTTTTCTGAAATTCTATTTATGTTTTCTGAAATTCAAATGATGTTTTCTGAAATTATATTGATGTTTTCTGAAATACAGTTTATGTTTTCTGAAATTCTATTAATGTTTTCTGAAATACAATTGATGTTTTCTAAAATTATATTGATGGTTTCTGAAATACAATTGTTGTTTTCTGAAATTATATTGATGTTTTCTGAAATTCTATTTATGTTTTCTGAAACTCGAATGATGTTTTCTGAAATTATATTGATGTTTTCTGAAATCCTTTTTATGTTTTCTGAAATTCAGATGATGTTTTCTGAAATTATATTGATGTTTTCTGAAATTCTATTTATGTTTTCTGAAATTCGAATGATGTTTTCTGAAATTGTATTGATGGTTTCTGAAATACAATTGATGTTTTCTGAAATTCTATTGATGCTTTCTGAAATTCAATTGATGTTTTCTGAAACTCGAATGATGTTTTCTGAAAATATATTGATGTTTTCTGAAACTCGAATGATGTTTTCTGAAATTATATTGATGTTTTTTGAAATTCAAACGATGTTTTCTGAAATTATATTGATGGTTTCTGAAATACAATTGATGTTTTCTGAAATTCTATTGATGTTTTCTGAAATTCAATTGATGTTTTCTGAAACTCGAATGATGTTTTCTGAAATTATATTGATGTTTTCTGAAATTCTATTTATGTTTTCTGAAATTCAAGTGATGTTTTCTGAAATTCCATTGATGTTTTCTGAAATTCAATTGATGTTTTCTGAAACTCGAACGATGTTTTCTGAAATTATATTGATGTTTTCTGAAATTCTATTTATGTTTTCTGAAATTCAAATGATGTTTTCTGAAATTATATTGATGGTTTCTGAAATTCTATTTATGTTTTCTGAAATTCAAATGATGTTTTCTGAAATACAATTGATGTTTTTTGAAAGACAATTGGAAAATGTTTAGAAAAATTCATATCATAATTTTTCACAAATACAATCAGGTAAAGTCACACCGATTTACACTTCAGCTCACACCGATGTGTTACGCTGTTTTTGCGATTGTATTGTGAAATAGAAATTTACCCCCCTGCGCGTATAGATGTTTACACATCAAAAATTTAAGACATTGCTAGATGGAGTAGTTAATTTCGATAAACACGACTTTTTCGTCGTCAGCATCCTTCTGCATATTACTCGTATTTCAACTCATGCTTAATCAAACATTAGAAAGAAATAAGATGGGATTGTTTTTCTTTCAATGGTGAGGGGTAGAGAAGAAGAAAGTATATATTTCAAAAATTCATAACTGCAATGTATTCTTAATCGGACCGGTTTCTGGGATTTCAGCTTTCATCAGCGATTTATTTAACATTGTGATGATAATTGTTACGTTATAATTGAATAGATTGTTTCTGCTTATATGAAATTTTTCTACTTGTTTTTGTTTTTCTAATAAGAGAGTAAGTACAAATATGCTGAGTTTTTCCAATTTTAAGAAAAAGTACTTTTTTAAGAAACGGTTCTGCTTTAAGAAACGTACTTTTATTAAGAAAAGGTACTCTTTTAGCAAAAGGCTCTTTTTAAGAAAATTTCATTTTTAAGAGAATAAACCTTTTTTTCAGAAAAGGCGCTCTTTTATGAAACGGTGCTTTTTAAGAAAATGTACTTTTTGAATGGCATGGTGTTCCAGAGTCAGTAAGTCAGTAATGACCGTAACTATATATTCGAATAAATTAAATTCAAAGATAGTGAACTTCAAATTATTAGTTTAAGTAATTCCGATATAAAAAATTACCTAGAAATTTCTTTTTTCGAATTGGTATTGTGTTATTGAAAATGTTATGTAATTCGTTGTAATGAAATATAAATTTGAATGTATTAAAATTTTGTGGTATTTTATTAAAATTATGTATTAATTATATATTAAAATTTCTTAATAAATTCTTAGTTTTGAATATTTAATGTTTTTAAATCTATTGGATAATTGAGTAAGTTCGGATATATGCTAGAAATATTTTCTTTACTTCGGAGAGTTACTTAAAAACTGAATTACCAAATATTGTTATTTACTATAATCATAAACTCATTACCTATTAAGGCGCGTATTTAAGGTAAACGTGAGAACAGCAATAGCCATTTATACATTTGTATTCCCTAGACCAAGATCACTATATATTCAATTAAATATATCTAAAGGTTTAATTTATTATAACATTATAACATATAATAATTTGGTTGGTACATGTTTTAGGTTCATATATCCCCTATGGGGATATAATAATCACATCATATATGAACTTCAACACATTTGCTTGAAAAAAAATATATATTACAATCTTGTTGCAATCAACCTTGGGGGTGTTATTTTCCTAAAGAGTAGGTGCGAACAACCTTCCCCCTCCCCCCCCCCCCACGCGATCGCGAAAAACTAGTCGGCACCAATCGTCGACTATTGTGTATTGAAATAATTCCTTAATATACAATACAATATCCAAATAATTGGATATAGAAAATAAGCATTAACCAAATTTGAGTGGAATTGTTATTAATTTTTTTGGCTGCAGATATAAAAAAGTTCATATCGGATGCTTTATTTATATGGGGAATAGATCGAAAAATGGACCGGTCCTGACCGTATTTGGTAAAGTCGCTAATATTTTGCAAAAACATGTACAAACCAAATTTGAGAAAAATTTTTGTTTTTTGATAGGTTTAAGTAAAGATCGGGAGCAGCTTTATAGGGGGGCTTTGACTAAAAAATGTCCTAAAGGGTTTATTTTTGGACTACTGATTAATGGATGCAATAAACATATACAGATGCAATTTGACCGAGATCTATGTGATAATTTGGATATTGTAACCATTTATTCGATATCATAGGGATCATTTGTATGGTGACTAGGTGTGAACGTGAACTGATTTTCACCAATTTCAATGGGGTTCATCCTATGGCCGGTAGAAGCTTATATGCTAAATTTTATCAAAATATATTCTTATTTGCGACCATCTGTTTGATTACAAGGTTTGCATGGACACACAGACAGACGGACGGACGGACGGACGGACATCGCTAAAACGACTCAAAATCATTAAGTTAATTTTTTTTATTATAATTTCTTTTTTTATTATTATAATTTCTTATTTATTGCATTTTTATACACACAATGATGTTTTTTAAATAAAGACTTAATTTCTAACTTAAAAATGTATTAAGCTGTACAACAATCTTCTGGTTGTTGTACTGTATTATCATTACTAACCAAAATTAGGCAGTTATTATTAGTTCCTTTTACTAAATATCTTTTATTAATACTAGAGGACCCCTGCTGCTCCGCAGCATTATATTATATTATATTAATTTTTATAATATAATACCAAAATTTGCCAAGAGAAGTTAACGTACAGTGATGCCAAAATATGCCAAGAGAAGTTAACGTACAGTAAAAGTAAAGTTGGTTGTCCACGCATAACTTTACTCAAACCCTACGAATTTAAGCTGGTAATAGCTCAAAAGAAGGAGCTTGATCCACTGAGTGTTCTTAGACCTATGTCAACAGCCTACGTCAATTAGAACTCAAGTTATAGAGGTTTGAGAGAAGAAAAATATTGAAAAAAATCTTGAATGCAAAGTTTATTCATAAATTCTTTTAATATATAAGATAATACTAGTTAAATGATTGGTAACGCTTTTTTAGTGGCATAGGTGACAAACTAGAGAAAACCAAACCAGTTTGCTCAACATTATTTATTTCCGGAGTTGATTAAAACTTTTCCTTTTATGTATCGATTTAAGTAGTGTATTTATATAGCGAACGTATTTTTAGTACAAATCAATATATTTAATTAGTTTGATCGTAAAATAATTTGTACACCCTATAACACTGTGTGGTGAGGGTATAATGACTTTGTACTGATGTTTGTTGCTACCAAAAATATTTAACCTAGACCCATCTTTTATTATACCGATCGACTCAGAATCACTTTATGAGAATCACTTTATGTAATCAAACTACAGCTCGCAAATATAAATATATTTTGATGAAATTTGGAATATAAGATTTTGACGATCGCTATTGAAATTGGTGAAAATTCGTTCATGTTCAGACCTATCGAAGTTCGACTTAAATTGCCGTAATTTCCAGATTATCATATAGATATCGGTCAAATTTTGTTTATGTCTGCTTATTGCACCATTTTTACTCATAGTTCCCAAATTTGCTTTGTATATGCTTTTGAGTAAAATAAGTGACTTTACTATAAGTATGTATGTATATGGCAATGATTTGTCCCCATAGAAATAGTAGAATAGAATCTGCAGGGCTCAAATTAATAACAATATCACTAAAACTTGGTTTATGCTCATTTTCTCGAAATTCATTGTAAATGGTATCGTATAGTCGGTCTAAGCCGATATAATTTTTTTACTTGTATATTCTTTATTGAGTGATGGAAAGACATAATTGACAACAACATTTTGTTTATAACACAATATTGAAACTCGAATCAAATTGACGGATGCAACTATTTAAAAAATTTAAATCATCGTCTCAATTTAAATGATATACAAAAGTTATAGTCCGTCTATGTCGACTCAGTTATACCTTATGTGTGCGATACCCTAGGCAGAGGTTCATAGGTCCAACCATGCTAACCGAGGTTATAAATAGAGATCTTATACATAAAAATGGAGTTTTGTATTTTGTTAGTACGCTTGCTTGTGGTTTATAGGAGACTACACCACTGGACCGATCGTCTTGAAATTAGTACAGTAGGTAACTGCCTATCCGGAAGGAACAATAGACTATGTTTTTTGGATTTTTTTCTAGTGGGCGTGGCACCTCCCATATAAAGTGGATTTTTAACATATAATTTTAACATATTATATCTGAAGTACTACGACAGCAAGAGTTCTGAAACTATGTATATTAGGGTGGCCCTTCATTATATGGAGGGAAAAATAAGTGTTCGAATTTAAAGTCTCACCCCCCTAGAAATATGTGAATAGCAAAAAAAGTGAGAAATACAAAGTTTTGGGTCAATCAAAAAAAATTTTAGAGGCGCCTCAACGCGACTGAAAATTTCGAGTGTGTTTATATGGGGAAAATATGACTTTTTTGCAGATTTCGTGCTATAGTTTAATATTTTCGACAAGTTATTATATGAATCGATTTCAGTCCTAAATCATCTCTAAAAAGCTATATAATCACAAAATGAAAAAAAATTCGTCAAGAAATAGCAAATGCCCCAGACTACTTTTGTATCAAAAAAAAAAACTAGGTCATGAAATTTAACAGAAATTTTTCCAACTTTAAGAAATTAATTAAAGCCAAAAATTTTTTTTTGACCTCCATACCTAGGAGCATTCAGACATAAAGTATTGTTTTATTACCACGTTTTTAACCTATTGCGAATTGATACCAAAGATGGGAAATTTGTTTGATAAAATTTTGAAAACTCCTTTTTTAAGTTTTAAAAAATTTTATTAAACAAAATTTCAAAAAATGTATCTGGCACTTTAAAGTTTTGTTAAATATATATACGAGATTAACTGTGTAAATTTTTAAGTAAATTTCTCTGCCAAAATTTTTTTACAAAGAATTTTTTTTTGCGGATTTCGAGAAAAATTAGTTTTTTGTGAAATATTCAATAACTCTTTCTAAATACTTTGTATTAAAAATTTATCATCATAATCATCAAATCATAAAAATCGGTCAAATATTTCCCAACCCATAGTAAGGGTTTCATATAGTTTACTAATAGTTTGGCCTCAGCAAGGAATGGGTTAACGTTGTTCGATTTATTCCAAAATTTTAGCATGGAAGAGCTGCACATTGGTTATTATATTTTAAGCGTCACATCTAAAAATTCAACAGCACTTGAAAAATATTTGATTTTTTAATAAAATGTCTTTCATTAGCTTGGGGTCATATTCGACCCCAAGTCCAAAAGGGTTAATGGGGTCATATTATTTCTTTCAGAAATCCTAGGCTATTAAGATATAATATAACATTTAAAAGTAGAAAGCCGATAAATTTTTGATACAAAGTATTTAGAAAGACTACATTTACTGAATATTTCACAAAAAACTAATTTTTCTCGAAATCCGCAAAAAAAAATTCTTTGTAAATAAATTCTGGCAGAGGAATTTACTTAAAAATTCACACAGTTAATCTCTAATATATATTTAACAAAACTTTTTTGAAAATTTTTTAAAACTTAAAACAGGAGTTTTCAAAATTTTATCTAAAAAAATTTCCATCTTTGGTCTCAATTCGCAATAGGTTAACAACGTGTAAATAAAACAATACTACATATCTGAGTGCTTATAGGTATAGAGACCAAAAAAAATAATGTCTTTAATCAATTTGTTAAAGCTGAAAAAATGTTCATTACATTTCATGGCCTATTACTTTTTTGGCACAAAAGTGGTCTGGGGCATTTGTTATTTCTTAGCGAGTTTTTATTCGATTTTAAAACTATATAGCTTTTTGAAAAGATAATTTATTACTGATATCGATTCATATAACAACTTATCGAAAAAATTAAACTATAGAACGAAATTTTCGTAAAATCTGAAAAAAAAAGTCATAATTTCCCCATATAAACACACTTGAAATTTTCAGTCGCGTTGAGGCACCTCTAAATTTATTCGATTGACCCAAGGCTTTGTATTTCTCGGACTAATGGGCGTGTCACCCACATACAAAGTATATGTATATTCAATATCATACAACTGGAGTACTATAATAGAAAAATCCTTGAAACTTTGTCTGATTTCATGACTTATTAATGTGAGTAGTCGCCCAAAAAATGGGCGGGATCGGACCAATGGGCATGGCACCTCCTATACAGAAAAATTTGAAGTCATATAAAAATGACAGTCTTGAAACTTAACCAAAATCAAAAATTGCCAAAACCGAAAACCGGGAATAACAAAAAAAAAAACGCCATAATCACAAAAACAAAAATCGTCAAAGTCAAAAATCGCCAAATCAAAAATCGCTTAAATCAAAAATAGAAAAAAAAACAAAAATCGCCAAAAATCTAAAATCGCCAAAACCGAAAATCGCGAATAGCAAAAATCGCCAAAATCAAAACAAAAACAGAAAAAAAATCGCCAAAACCGAAAATCGCGAATAGCAAAAATCGCCAAAATCAAAAATCGTTTAAATCAAAAATTGCCAAACCGAAAATCGCGAATAACAAAAATCACAACAAAAGAACACGCCAAAATCAAATCAATTTTCTACAAAATGTTTTCCCAGTTTTTTATTTCGTTACGATGGGTGCAGCGGAGCGCATCGGGTTACAGCTAATATACATATAATAAGCATAAACCAATTATTGAAATTGTAATGCATATTTTGAAGTTTATATCGGATGTGATAATTAAATGTTCGTTAGGTCACTTATGTGTTCAAAAACACACAAGTTAACGCAGAGTGCTGAGTGTCCCATATTTGTATTTTATATAATTAATAAGAATTAAATAAGGTAATATAGCAAAGGCATGAGAACGTACCTACGATAGCAGTTCTCATTCCTTCGTATTTTATTTTTAATGATAACTTTATTTACGATTAAATATCATTTCTGCAAGTGAGTAATACTCGACAGTTCTCACACTTTGCTTTCCACATATCATTGTACATTTTACTTTTGGCAGTTTGTAATTATTTGTTTGTCATCTATACTTAATCGTTGAATTAACTGTGATGAGTTAGTTAAAACAAACACTAAATTGTTTACTTATATGTACCATCTAAAATTGAGTCAAATATCTCGTACAATTGTGACCTGTAGTGTTTATACAAAGTTACATGGACACTAAGGTGTATCGGTCCCCATACAAAAAAGGTTCAGCCAGTCACCCCATAGGATTAGAGACAAGTTTCTGATGATTTGTGCACTGCATCACCATTTGTGCAATACTAAAATTCATCTAGTAAATAATTGAAATACCAAGTAAATATAACTAAAAATTGGCGTATCAATAATAAATAATAATATATAATTTATTTTTTAGATTTTCCGTGCCATTCTCAATACACTAAACACTGAACAAAACCAAAATGAGTTGTCATATCTGATCTTTTGATTACATGTAATATTTTAAACTTCTGTAACTTTTTTTGTTTATAGATATATAGAAGTAAATACTTTTAAAGCTTCATGAAATTAAAGCGGTTTTTTTATTTAATATAATTGGCATTAGGGTGGCTAGGAATGAAGAATGTCAAAGTCACAACTAAAATTTTACGTCGGAGTTAAAAAGAGAGAAATGTAGCTGTTCCCAGGAAAAATTTCGTAATAGCAGCTCATTGATTTTTGCATTACCAATAATGACCTACCACTGCCCACTGCATTAATTCTAAAGCGAAAATAAGGCGCTACTAATAATGTGTTATACAGCTACTTATATTTCATGCCAGCGGCTTGCATACTGCATTATTTTCAAAGTGAAAATAATGAGTTCCTAGGCAACTAGTTACCTCCAATGACAGCCCCGTGTTAAAATAATGAGCTTATCAGGCAAACTTCAACCAGTTACATCTCATTCCAAAACCCATTATTTGGTAATGTTTGTTTTTCCTGGGTTATGAAGCCACAAATGGCAACGCAGTGTCAAAAAATAAATAAAAATAAAAAAAATTTTTCTGGAATCGTCTTCAACTAATATTTAATCCTAGGGTGTGACAGGCTCAACTTTTTTTGGATGGGGACCCAACCCCCTTAAGCAACATGTGTCACATCATGTATAAATGTTTGAGAATGACATATGAAGACTTTTAAATAAATTGAAATCAAATCACCAAAATCGCCAAAAACAAATAATATGTTTTTCAAAAAATGTATTCCCAGTTTATATCTTTCGGTTACGATGGGTGTAGCAAAGCGCAACGGGTTACTGCTAGTAGGGTATAAATATTGAACAAATGTTTCTCATATTTGGTTTGCTTATGTTTATGCAGAAAAAAAATAAGTTACTTTATAGCATGTTCAGACGGCAAAATGAACCACTTCATTCGCTCTCTGAATCATTATTGTGAACCTTGGTGTTCAGACGAGTGTTCTTGTTTCATTTTGACGTTTATATTTTTTGTGTAAATATTTTAAGACGTCCTTCTACACTTTACGTTTCACTATTTCATTTTTTCCATTTTTATTTGAATATATATATGGGGGATTTCATGTCAAGTGCACCAACTTTTGAAACCGATGTCTTCCGATAGGGATGAAATTTGCACCAAGGTTAGTCGTATTGGACAGTAGTTTAGACACAATTTTTCAATAAGATCGTTCCAGATCTCTCTGAGTTAGAGGGGATCAAAATTTGACATTTTGGCCAAACAGGTGTTCTTTCTCATCCATGTAACTTATTACCTATTGTTCTTAGAAAATTTTCTCCCAAAGAGTTTAGATAGCTATTTCTTCAGTATTTCGGAAAAAAATACTTTAAAAAAAAAAAAATTTGTAGACTTTTTTTTGAATTAAAGCATTTTTTGCCTTTTTTCAAAAAGAGCATTTTTTGCCTTTTTTTCAAAAAGGGCATTTTTTTTTTATTTTTTCATAAGAAAGTTTAGGATTTTTCCTTTAAGAGCTTTTTGGTCGCTTAGTGGGATGGGAGTGGGATATCTATCAAAATAAATGTTTTGTAACTCAAGACAACGGTTTTTCAATTTTTCACCAATGCACTATTTTGAATTTTTTCCTATTTGTGTCTAAAACCTTACAAATAAAACTTATACTCAGAAACTAGACAAACTAAACTTTCCGAAGGTATATAACATACCTAACTAAAATTTTATACCCCTCGATACTGTAATACTCAGAATATGTTAACCTCAGGAAAAAATCGCTTTTTTTCTATAGAAATGTTGAAAAATTATTATTTTTTATTTATTTTTAATAATAATTAAATTAATGTATAATAATAATAATATTAAAAATAAAAAGGTAAATAATTTATTAAAATTTAATCTTAATTGCATTAGATCCATTTATATCATAACTATTTTTATACTAAATTTATTGTAGCTGATGAAGTATTTAAGTCTTGTAAATTTTTAAATACCCAGTCTTTCATCTAGCTTTTTTGTCGCCTTTATTTACAGCGTTTTTTTGTCAATCCTTTCTTGGCGTTACTAGGTTCAGCTGTTGATTTCGCTGCTGGTTTATTTGGAAAGAAATCGCATTGAATAGAGGCAGAAAACTTTTTCAACTTGAGCCTTCCATCGACAAGCGGTATAAAAGCATGGTATGTAGTTTCTTTACAATAACTCTTTGCCCAATGGAATAAAGCAGTCGCATCTAAGATGCGATCTTGATGAGAGCACTGGAGGCTATACTTCGCTGCATTTCTTTTAAGGTTGACTCCAATACCATCACATGCTCCTTTACCATGAGCAGTAGGATGAAAATGCCACTCAGCTGGCATTCCAAAATCTTTTTCATGGGCCATAAGATTTGCCAAGCTACTTTTGTTTTTAAAATGTTGACGAGCTCCGTCCGAAACGTATTATACCTTCTTTACTGTAAATTTAGATTTTAGAAATTTTAGTATTCTCTTCTGGTACTCATAAACTGCAACGGTATCATGTTTTAAATCGTCGGATATGATTGCCATACTTTTGTGTTCCAGTTTTTCATCTTTCATGTAGTAAATAACAACTGTGAATATAGTTGCTTGGTCGTTATTGAAGTGGAATGCTTGTATGGCATCCTGAAGAACATATTTATAGTTTTCTGCGAAATCATATGAAATAACGAATTCACCAGACTTCAAATGTATCTTCAAATCCTTGAAGAATGACCATTGCTCTTTGACTAAAAAGTCATGGTTTCTCAAGTTTAACAATCCTGTACACATTTCTTCCACAAAATCATCCACATTTAAAATGATTGTTTTCAATGTGCATCTGTCAGTCTGAATCCAAGAATCAAATTTGACCTCCTCTATATATTCCCGATCTAAAGAGTTGATTAAATTTTCTTTGATGAATGTGGTTTTCGGGCAATTGGTACATTTACCTAAGTGGCAAGAAGTTGTTGCATTAGGACACATATTCAATTTAAGGCAATCGCGGTAATCGTGTAAATCTTCTGCCGAATCATCTGTTAAATACTTTAAGTTGATTTCCTTCAACATCAGTTTAACATTTTCATGGTAAATTCAAACGCATACTGTGTGAGTTCCGCTGCTTTCTGCCAAAACGCAATGTTTTGGCCTCATTTGGGTTAATTTCGTGAAGCCAATTCTAACATCCTCGTGTTCAGATTGAAATGTTGCAAATAACTCTTTCAGGTTACAGATAACCATTCTCTTCTGTTATGTTATGAATTTGTCTAGTTTCTCAGTATAAGTTTTATTTGCAAGGTTTTTCACACAAATAGGAAAAAATTCAAAATAGTGCATTTGTGAAAAATTGAAAAACCGTTGTCTTGAGTTACAAAACATTTATTTTAATAGATATCCCACTCCCATCCCACTAAGCGACCAAAAAGCTCTTAAAGGAAAAATCCTAAGCTTTCTTATGAAAAAAAAAAAAAATGCCCTTTTTAAAAAAAAGGCAAAAAATGCTTTCTTCTTCTTTTATTGCATATCCAATTCTGAATATAAGCGATTACATGCAAGTTACGTTTAAAAATAAGTAAAATATTAAATTTGAAAATAGCTTAAAGTTAGGTATATATACACAATGTATAATTAAAATTAACTTAATTTATACAATATTATTGACTATTTGTAGAAATTCATCTCTGTTCCTCGCTGTGTGAACTAATTCACCTATGGTTCTTAAGCCAGTCCAGTTTCTTATATTTCTTAACCATGACATTTGCTTCCGCCCAATGCCTCTTCTTCCTTCAATTCTGCCTTGTACAATCAGTTGCAGCAGCTCGTATTTATCACCTCTTATGATGTGGCCGAGATAGGAAGTTTTTCGACGCTTTGTAGTTTTTAGAATCTCTCGTTCTTTTTGTAGTCTGTTTAATACTTCTGTGTTCGTTACTCGGTCAGTCCATGGAATTTTTAATAATCTACGATAGCACCACATTTCAAATGCTTCTAATTTATTCATGTTAACAACTTTAAGTGTCCATGCTTCGACTCCATACAATAGTACTGACCACACATAACATTTCATAAATCTAATTCGGAGATTTATATTAATATCACGGCTGGTTAATAATTTCTTAAATTTGCAAAATGTGCTTCTAGCCATTTCTATACGAACATTAATTTCTTTGTCACATTCCCAAGTTTCTTGTAACCAACAGCCAAGGTATTTAAACTTTGAAACTCGTTCAATAGGTTCGTTGTTAATATGTATATTGCAGCCAGCATACGGATTTTTATTTCTGCTGATTATCATATATTTGGTTTTTTCAATATTCATATTAAGTCCGAATTGGTTGCTTTTTGTATTAACGGCGCTTAATAGACGCTGCAGATCATTCATGTTATCTGCCAACAGTGTTGTATCATCTGCGTAACGAATATTGTTTATATGTTGACCATTTACTTTTATTCCAATATCCATATGATTAAGAGTTTCTTCAAATATGCATTCTGAATAAATGTTAAAAAGCAATGGGGATAGAATGCATCCCTGACGAACTCCTCTGTTTATGGGAATGCTTACAGTCACTAGGTCTCCAAAACGGACTTCCGCATTTTGATTCCAATACAAAGATTTTATACAGTTAATATCTTTACTGTCTATATTGATTAATCTTAGTATTTCTATTAACTTATCATGTTGAACTCTGTCAAAAGCTTTTTCGTAATCTATAAAGCAAATAAATACGTCCTTTTGTACATCCTTGCAATTCTGTATTAACACTTGTATGCTAAACAGAGCTTCGCGAGTTCCCATTGATTCTTTAAAACCAAACTGTGTTCTACCCATATACAATTCGCATTTTTTGTATATACGTTGATGTATTATTTTTAAGAATATTTTAAGTGAATGACACATAAGACTTATTAGTCTAAAATCCTTACATCTTTTCGCATTACTCTTTTTTGGCAGTGCTATAAATGTAGACTTTAGCCATTTGTTTGGAAAGATGCCTGTATCATATACATGATTAAAAACTTTTTCAAGTATTTTAATACCTTTTTCATCAAGGAGTTTAAGTACTTCTGTTGGTACTTCATCGCACCCTACTGATTTATTATTTTTGGATTGATCTACTGCCTTGACTATTTCTTCTTTTGTAATTACTGGACCTTCCAATGCCGGAATTTGCAATTGGTCGTTGTTAACAGATCTAGAATCATCTGAAAAAAGGTCTCTTACATATTGTATCCATATTTCTTTTTTATCAGAGGGTTCTGAAACTGTTTCATTAAGCTCGTTTACCAATATATTTGCATGAATATTTTTTCTTATATTACATACATCTTTTATCTTTTTATGAAGATTGAAATCGTCGTGTTTTGCTTGCAAATTTTCAATTTCTAAACATTGTTGTTCCATCCAGTTATTTTTAGCTTCACGTATTTTTCTTCTGATAAGATTTTGTAAACGATTATATTCATAGTCATTATTATTTTTGTGTTTTCTTCTTTCATCCATCAATATCAAAATTTCATCTGTAATCCATTTCTGGTTACGGTTTTTACGTTTAAAACCAATATTTGTGTTTGCTATGTTATTTAACATAGTCGTTGTTTCGTCCCATAGATCTATTGGATCTAAATCTGTGATTGTTATATTTTCAATTTCTTGGTTTATCTTACAAATAAAAGTATTTTTAAATTGTACGTTTTTCAATTTTTCAAGATCGAGCTGAGATTGTTGTTTTGGCTTTTTTGTAGTAGAAAGCTTTAGTTTTAGTTTGGCAAACAACAAATTGTGGTCTGACGGTACGTCTGCTCCAGGATATGTTGTTGCTTTGAGTATTGATGAAGCAAAACGTCCATTTATTAGTATGTAATCTATTTGGTTACGTACAATATTTTCGGTGCTGTGTAATGGTGATGTCCAGGTATATAGTCTTCTTGGATGCAACGAAAATAAAGTATTAGTTACTTTAAAATTCTTTTCTTGACAGAATTGTATTAATCGATCACCTCTTTCATTTCGATCACCTAATCCAAATTCACCTGTGACATCTTTTGTTTTTGATTTGCCAACTTTGGCGTTAAAATCACCCATGATTATATTAATGTCATGTGATTTAGTCAATTTCAAAACCTCAGTTATCTCATCATAGAACTGTTCTATTTCATTTTCTGAACTATCCGCAGTGGGAGCATATACTTGAATAATATTTAGCAAAAAAAAGTCTAAAATTTTTTTTTTTTTTAAAGTATTTTTTTCCGAAATATTGAAGAAATAGCTATCTAAACTATTTGGGAGAAAATTTTCTAAGAACAATAGGTAATAAGTTACATGGATGAGAAAAAACACCTGTTTGGCCAAAATGTCAAATTTTGATCCCCTCTAACTCAGAGAGATCTGGACCGATCTTATTGAAAAATTGTGTCTAAACTACTATCCAATAGGACTAACCGATCGGAAGACATCGGTTTCAAAAGTTGGTGCACTTGACATGAAATCCCCCATATGTAAATATATAATTTTTATTTGTTAAATGTTTCTATTTATTTTATTGTGCAAATTATTTTTTTGTTTTTTCTTTGTTTACATATTTTTAACAGCCAGTTCAGATAAACTAGCGATAATTTCTTATCAAACTTGTATGGCGAATCATGTAGATTCAATCATGATTCGGGCGCGAACCGTGAATGAGAGAGCGAACCGCGAATCTTGCTTTCCGTGTGAACATAGCATTACCAAATATGATCAGGATGGGTCCATTTTTCGACCTAGACCCCATATAAATTTGACATTCGATATGAGTTTTTCTGATCTGCAGGAAAACAAATTAATAATACCACAAATTTGGTTTATGCTTATTTTTTTATAACTGATTAGTTGGACTTAAGACCCTTTCTCTAAACGCATGGTATAGAGCAATGATGCGTAAAGTAAGGCCCAGGGTCCGCATGTGGCCCGCGAGCGGTTTTTATTTGGCCCGCCAATGTTTTTTTTTTTTTTAATTTAATAAAATATGTACATACATAAGTAAGTACGTATTCTAAAAATTATTTAAAAGTTTCAGTAAATAAAATTGCAATAAACATTTGATTTCTTTAGAATTTAACATATGTTTAAAAATATGATTTTATTTAAACAAGTAATTTTTATTGTATTATTTATTTAAAAATATGATTTTATTTAAACAAGTAATTTTTATTGTACATACTATTAGTAAATGCATACAAATTTCAACAGAAAAATCAAAATTCAAAAATATTAACACTTGTTTACAGACAAAATTCTACAGATAATCAAAATTCAAAAAAATGCATACTTGTTCACAGATAGTGTGCTTTGATTCAATTTAAATTTGACCGTTGCTTTGAAAAAATGTTAGCTAAAATATCATTTATAAATTTATCATCAAGCTAGAGGTCTGAAACTATCGATAGTCGGCACCGTCGATAATATACGATAGTTTTTAGTGAACCATCGATAATAGTCGATAGTTTCGATAGTTTAAACAAGTGAAAAGGCCGGGTGAAATATTTTATTATTTTGTTGATTTTAAATAAAAAATCTTTAAAAACTGATTTTTAGTTTGAATTTTAATATGTATAAAGATAATTTTACACACACACATACACATATATATACCCTGGCGGCAACTCAACTAACTTTTAATGCACTTATATCTAACTATTGCGCAACTAGCGGTGGTTGATACTAGGATTACTTTCAATGAAGCAAACTGACTATTTTAAATTGCGGTGTCCTAGGCGGTAGTCAATTGTCCGACTCTGCATGACTTTTCAACTAACTTAAAGTTACCTAATTTATAGTTAGCTACAAACTAATTATATTTTATATATTATAGTTGGCTATAAGCTGACTTAATAAAATTAAATAGTAGTTAGCTTACTATTAGTTAGCTTATAATACTCTTTACTTTAATCAAGAGTAGAATTTGTTATAAATAAACATTGAAATATGTAGATATTTTTAAGACGTAAAACTCAGGTGGAGGGTATTATAGGTTCGGCATATCCGAATTTAACAATTTTATTTTTTTCTTTTTAACGCATTCAGCATGTATATGCCGTTTTTAAAAACTCTTAGAGCATTTCTGATGTCCTTTTCCACCTCATTAGAGCCAAGCGATCGACAGTCATCTGTTTAAAATATAATTGTCCTATATTATGTCCTATATTATGAATATGTTTTTAATATATAGGATACCCGTTAAAGCTTGAAGAAAACTTTGAAGTCCCTTAGTCTCTTCTTGCCATAGATTCCTTCCATATTAATTTCTAAACAGATATTCATAGAAATGACCTCTGTTAATGTTTTTGGCAATAACAATAACAATAACTTCATCATATTAACATGTACAGAGCATTACATTTCTCTTATTTGTACCACTCATTTTAGTTTTAATAATTAAAATTTAAAATATTTTAAAAATATTTCTAACTGCACGCACGAACACTGATTTTTGTAATAAAGAAACGAAAATTAAATATAAAATGTCAAAAAAAAAGTGAAAAAGTCAATAAACAAATGTCAACAAATATGCAAGCTTCTATATAGGGAAAGCACACAATCTGCATGCTTCTATTTTTGGGGAAGTTCTGCATTACATTGTAGTTGGCTTATAGTTAGTTCATAAAAGTTAACTAAAAGTGTGTTTTTTTCGTAGTCGACTACCGATTTGCTTATAGGTTATATATCCGATCCGATCTTATGCTGGATTATCTACTACTATTTGTAGTGCTGGAAGTGGAAGCAGTTAATTCAGAAGCGTCATCATTATTATTATCACAATTTGGGTGGAATCTTGCTAAATGGTCCAATAAATTACTAGTATTGCCACTAGTTTTATATTCCTTGCCACATTTGTTGCATTTAGCAAGTTTTTTGTCTTGCGACTTTGTGAAATACTTCCACACATACTTATAAAATAATTATTTTACAAATCAATACAAATAAATTTTTTCATTACCTTAGAAAAACTCTTTGCGTTTATTGCTACCGGGCGTGGCGTTTCCTACCAAAACACTAACACATGAATCAGCACTAACACATGAAGCTTCTTCATTTGTTTCGGTTTCTAAAAGATGTAAAACTTACAATTTGCAATTATATATATCTAAAGTTTTGCAAATGTACTTACCATTTCTTGATTTTTTTGGTTAAAAACCTATCCATTTTATAATATAAAAAAGTGAAAATTTTCTCTTGATTTTAAAGCGTTACCATTCAACATAAAATTGGCGAACATAGTTGTCATCAACGGCCTTATTCTTTCTTTTGCACTACAGCGTTGCCATACAAAAAAAAATATGAAAAACTATCGATAGTCATTTTAAGACCATCGATGGGCGCGATAGTTAAAAACCATCGAAAGTCACGATAGTACCATCGATAATTTCAGACCACTACGTCAAGCTGAAAGCTATGAGTGTGCAAGAAAATAAAAAATGCATGGCGTACATGCCTATGCATTTATTGAAAAAAAAAAATGGGCAGGCCTGTTGTTTGATATGTAATTTTACTATATATTCTTTAAAAGTTTGTATTTTAATATCGTTTTAATACAAAAGTTAGTATCGAAAAAATAAACCGTCTAAAGTTATCAACTGAACAACAATCTTCTCAAATGAAAAATTCACAGAACAAAGTAAATCTGAATTAGAAGTCAGTTTTAAAATATCTTGGAACATTGCTAAAGCCAAGCGGTCTTATACAGAAGTCGATTTTATTTAAAAAAATATAATTGATACGATATCATCGCTTGATCCAAATAATGATGAATTGTTAAAATCTATTTCTAATATTCTAACATCACGAGATACGATATCAGGTCAAATTTCAGATATCCACAATCATTTAACAAAATCCATACACCCTGATATAAAAGATTGTGTTGCATTTGGTTTAGGATTTGATGAATCCACTGACGATACAAATCATCCCCAATTAGCAATATTTATTCGGTTTTTAAAAGAAGATGCTGTTGTACAAGAAGAGTTGCTAAATTTAATTGCTTTGAAAGATATTAAGTCAGCATTTGATTCTGTCATTCCTTTACTGTCAATGCAAAAACTAGTTAGTGTTTCCACTGATGGAAGTCAATCAATGGTTGGCAAAGACAACGGGTTTTTAGAACTCCTTAAGAAAAATGCAAACAGTCCTGACTTCATTGCAGCACATTCTACACCGAGAACATCTAGCAAAATATTTTAGTTTTGAATGTGTTTACTGAGAAAAACTTTCGAAAAAAAAAGACCACATACAATTTATAATCTTTGCGTATGAACTTAATTTTACTGTTTAGTCAGATGGCTTTCAACCAGTAATTATTAATAAAGTTTGTCAATTTGTTAGATCTTATTACTAAATTTTTACAGTTAAAATAACCGTCATATCCCCGGCTAGAGGACTCAAAATGGCTTCAAGATTTAATGTTTTTCACTGATATGATGGAGCACTTAAGTATAATTTTCTTAACTCTATTATTAATCACATTCAAAATAAAAATTTCATTCAATTTTAACAATTTTTAATCAATTATTTATTTCATTTAGAATCTTTATTTTAAAAAATTAAAGAATAATTAATATTGTTGGGGGTATGTATTGTTGATCTTTATTGCAATAACAATAATTAGTTTTTATTGTTCGGTGTGAGATCATGTATATATTTTCTAATAATAGATAAGATAACAATTTTGTAAAGTAAGAGAAATATGGGAAAAAAATTTAAGACAGCGCTAGATGCAGTAGCCAAAAATTTTAAGGAAAAGAACATCAGCAATATTTTTTCTTTATACGAGAGTTAGTACGAACAAGCTGAGGATTTTCCAATTTTAGCTTCCTCCACATTAACATAGCTATATCAATTACAAGTCTTGTAATGTGTACGTTTGAGTTGGCAAAACATGGCATATGAGTTGACATGACAGCAATGTATGAAATTTTTGAGAATACATATATAATATATACATTAGGGCGGGTCGATTTGTAGGGAGGCAAAAAAATCGCTCAAGTGACAAGGAAAATCATATTCTAGGGATCAACATAAGAAACTTTGCCCATGGAACCATACCTCTAAAACGAATTCTGATGTCCCGACTTTTGACCTGTCTGTCTGTCTGACTGTCTGCCATGGGCCAACCCCATTCCCCTCATGCAATTGATCTGAAACTTGGCCCATAGTCTTTTGTGACTACAGATTAATTTTGGGGTAGTCACGCAGAGTCACCCTCATCCGATCGATCTTTTTGAATAACATAACATAGTCAAGGCGTATGATTATTATTTATTAGCAGAATATACGTATGAGTGTTCATTTTAATATTAAATCAAACATAGTCAACCCAATTCTTAACAAAAATGGTGATTTTTTGAAATGTTTGTATGGGGAACCCCCCAGGGGGTTCCAAGAGGTGTGCCATTGGCATGGGTGGGTCGGCCATCTAAAGTTAGTGGGGGTCTATCATACATTTGGACTCGATTGGGGCACTCTAAATGGTTCAAAGTGAGACAGACAGACAGACAGGTCAAATGCCGGACATCAGAATTCATTTTAGAGGTATGGTTCCTCGGGCAAAGTTTCTTATTTTGATTCCTAAAATAAGATTTTCCTTGGTGATTTTTAAATCGACCCGCCCTAATATACATACATACATATGTAAGTCTGTCACTGATAGAGCAGTTTGTCTACAAATTGATGGAAAAAAATTTTTTAATTATTTTTCAAAGGAGTTTATTAACAAAATCCAAAGTCGAAAAAACAACAAATTTCAAAATGCTGCTCGTTCGGCAGAAATGTGCTGTTTATCTTGCAACCATTTACTAGGGTAGAAAGGACAGGATTTCAAAAGTATTTAAAATTTTTAAAACCTAAAACATCTTTTCCTCGAGCGTATACAGTGTCATCAGTAGCACTGGATGATTCTATATAACTTATATGTATGTTAAACATGCAAAAAAAGCTTTATGCAATTCACAAGAAAACATTTGCTTGGTATACGAGAAGTACAAGCATTTGTTCCTCATAAATATAAAAGTTCACTTCTGCCAATACTTTAAATTAAAAGTAATAACGTTAAAAACGGAATTTGTTAATGTACCCATAAAGTAGTTTCCGTAGCGCAAAGATTCCATTGAAGAATTTAATTTAAATAACAAAACGCTTTGAATATAAACAAGTGTTAAATTCGGCTATGCCGAATCATTGATACCCTCTACATCGGTCTAACGTTTACAGTAATATCTGGATTTATTGCACTATTTATAACAAATGTAAACAAAATGCTTAATACTAAATTATTACAACAAACACACTGAAATTTTAAAATTTTTAAGAAGTGTCTTCATCTTTTTGGGCATATCTTGGCACAATGATGCTAGATTTACCAACATGCTCGAAATAATTGCAAACAATATTATCATAACTTTACCAGGTATATGGTTTATTTTGTAAATGAGTGTGATTTCAACAGACAGACGGACGGACGGACGGACAGACGGACATACCTATATCGACTCGAGTTGTTATAAGGATCAAGAATACACACATTTTTCGATGCGTTACAAACGGAATGACAAACTGATAAAAATTGTGAGAGTTGCGGACACAGAGCTCACGCTTTGCATCGTTTTCTCATCACGTTCTTAATAATGATGATTTTATCATATCAGACTTATGCCAATTTTCCAAACTCTTGAACTCAATATTACAACCAATTTTGAAATTTAAATTCGAATACAAATTAAATTTTAAGTTAATTGCTTTTCTTTTTGGCCAGTTTCTATTATAATTTATTCTTATAAAAAACAATGATCGTGTCTTATATGGAAAGAATTAATTACTATTTGAAAAACTGCATTATTATTATTTTACTAGAGTAGAAAACCTATAAGTTCCCTAATTACTTCATACAACATCAATGAAATACATTATTTGACGCAGCTGCGTTATAATACCCAAATTCTGATCCCTATATGAATGTTTTGAGACCTTAAAAGTTATACGAAAAATTCAAATTCTTCTTGTCAAAAAGGTTACTGTTTTAAAAAGGTACTTTTTTATGAATAGGTAATTTCTAAGAAAATGCAATTCTTTAACAAAATTAACTTTTTTAAAAAAGATACTTTTTTAAAAAAGGAACTTTTCTAAAAAAAAATTATGCCTTTAAAAAAGGTACTTTTTTAAAACAGGTTCTTTTTCTAGGAAAGTTAAGTTTTTAAGTAAAGGGATTTTTTTTAAAGGGTACTAAAAAAACTGGACTTTTTAAAAAATGGTACTTTTAAAAAAAAGCATTTTTTTAAAAACGGCGCTTTCTTAAAAATGGATACTTGTTTAAAAAACTACTCTTTTAATAAGGTACTTTTTAAGAAAATTTTCTTTTTAAGGAAAATTACTTTTTAAAAAATTTACTTTTTCAGCAAATTAAAGCCTTGGCCCACTTGGGCGCTCACGTAAGATTTCGGAGAGAGTGGAACGGATTTTACAAAGTAATACAGATTTAAACTCTATGGTTTCTACTAAGGAACTTGCAGATAAATTCAAAACTGATTGTAGTTTCACACGAAACAGTAAAACAGCTCCTGAAAAGGATCGAGAGTTAAGAGTTGCTCGCAAAAAACCTTTACTTACAGTACAACACAAAGAAAAGATATTGTCTTTTGCTACAAAAAACAAAAATATTGCACTGATTCTTCTCAAATTTTGTTTGTATATATTTTTGCAAAACACATGGGGTCTAGTCCCCATATAGATATAGCATCCGATGTGAACTTTTTCATATCTGCAGCCAAAAAATTAATAAAAATCCCACTCAAATTTGGTTTATGCTTATTTTCTATATCCACTTAGTGGGACCGAAGAGATAGGGTCGCTAAACGCATGGTATAGGGTATCATATAGTCGGTCTCGACCGACTATAATTTTCTTACTTGTTTAATTTATTTTTTCTAATTAATTTTTTTTTTAAACACTTTCTAGACAACAATATTCTGAAGTTTCTTCTGTTTTCGTTGTAGCCTATTCACACATACAATGAATGTTCTACATTTAATTTTGTTCACTGTTAGTTTGTAAATACATAGATAATATGGTATAAATAGAAGAAATTTCTTAAAACAAAGCAGGAGAACTATATTTTTAAATGTAAAGTAAGAGAAACAAAATTTGTATTATGTCAAAACACTTTCTTGACAGTCTGTAGATGTTTCCGTTAATAATTTTAAAAACATAATTTCTTCATTTACTTGGTCTATTAACGGCAAAATTTGTTCAAAAGCTGGATCTAACTTACGTTTATCTTTATTTACAATACATGTGTTTCTTCTTATATGTTTAACAATTTGGTCTGTGGAATATTTTGGTATTTAAAATTTGACAAATCTACAGTTAGAGACTAAAGTTGAAATACACCTTTAAAAATTGGATTTTTAAGGAAAGGAAACATTTTACGAAACCTGTAATATGCAGTTTTATTTCATTCCTTAAATGATCAAAAACAAATATAAAAACAAGTAAGAAAATTATAGTCGGTCGAGACCGACTATATGATACCCTATACCATGCGTTTAGAGACCCTAAGTGGATATAGAAAATAAGCATAAACCAAATTTGAGTGGGATTTTTATTAATTTTTTTGGCTGCAGATATGAAAAAGTTCACATCGGATGCTATATTTATATGGGGACTAGGCCCAAAATTGGACCGATCCTGACCATGTTTGGTAAAGTCTCTTGTATTTTGCAAAAATATATACAAACAAAATTTGAGAAGAATCAGTGCAATATTTTTGTTTTTCGATAGATTTAAGTGAAGATCGGGAAGCAACTCTATATGGGGCCTATGACTAAGAGTTGTCCCATAGGGATCCTTTTTAGACTACTCATTAATGGATGTAATAAACGCATACAAACCCAATTTGAGTAAGAACTATATGACAATTTGGATCTTATGGCAATTTATGTCGATTTCATAAGGGTCATTTGTATGGTGGCCAGGTCTGAACATGGACCGATTCTCACCAATTTCAACAGCGTTCATCCTATGGCCGATAAAAGCTTATGTGCCAAATTTCATCAAAATATATTCATATTTGCGACCTGCAGTTTGATTACAAGCTTTACATGGACACACAGACGGACGGACGGACGGACGGACATCGTTAAATCGAATCAGATAGTGATTCTGATTCGATCGGTATAATAAAAGATGGGTCTAGGTCAAATATTTTTGGTAGTTACAAACAGCAGCACAAAGTCATTATACCCAAACCACATAGTGGTATAAGGTATAAATAGGAGGCTTAAATTGGTTTTTGCAAACAAATACATAAGCAAAGAAGTGGAATTTTGGAAAACTGTCCATTTCACAGATGAATCTAAATTCAATTTGTTTGGAAATGATCGTCCTGCAAAAGTAAACCTAAAACCGCCCTTGAATGAGCAGCTGACGTTGGAAATTTGGTTTAAATAATGGATCAAAATCAATACAAGAGCATATTGCAGCTTTCTATGGATAAATTGGATATTGGACCTCATTGGACCGAGAGTAAAGCTGGCAACGCCACACAAAAAAGCTTTACTCTCGATCTCGCTTCCACATTAGAAAAAATCACACTGTCTCATTCTCGTTTTTTCTCGCACTCGCAACTCGCAGTGAATGTGTTTAGGGCTTAAAGCCTATTGAGCATCCCTGGTAGTTAATGAAGCTCTCAAGAAAGCCTGGTCAGAATAGGCAAGGTTAAATTGTTTGATTCCAGTTGAACTTTAGAATTTTTTATAGGTTTTTTTTATAGGTTTTAGGTTTTTATACCCTATACCACTATGTGGTTTGGGTATAATGACTTTGTGCTGCTGTTTGTAACTACCAAAAATATTTTACCAAGACCCATCTTTAATTATACCGATCGAATCAGAATCACTATCTGATTCGATTTAACGATGTCCGTCCGTCCGTCCGTATGTGTGTCCATGTAAAGCTTGTAATCAAACTGCAGGTCGCAAATATGAATATATTTTGATGAAATTTGGTATATAAGCTTTTATCGGCCATAGGATGAACGCTGTTGAAATTGGTGAGAATCGGTCCATGTTCAGACCTAGCCCCCATACAAATGACCCCTATGAAATCAACTTAAATTGCCATAAGATCCAAATTATCATATAAATCTTAGTCAAATTGTGTTTGTATGTGTTTATTACATCCATTAATCAGAAGCCAAAAATGATCCCTGTGGGACAACTCTTAGTCATAGGCCCCATATAGAGATACTTCCCGATCTTCACTCGAATCTATTAAAAAACAAAAATATTGCACTGATTCTTCTCAAATTTTGTTTGTATATATTTTTGCAAAATACAAGAGACCTTACCAAACATGGTCAGGATCGGTCCATTTTTGGGCCTAGTCCCCATATAGATATAGCATCCGATATGAACTTTTTCATATCTGCAGACAAAAAAATTTATAAAAATCCCACTCAAATTTGGTTTATGCTTATTTTCTATGTCCAGTTAGCTGGGCCTATGGGGTAGGGTCTCTAAACGCATGGTGTAGGGTATCCCTTAGTCGGTCTAGACCGACTATAATTTTCTTACTTGTTTTTATTTCGTTTATAACGCATCGAAAAATGCGCTTGCGACCCCATAAAGTATATATATTCTTGATCCTTATAACAACTCGAGTCGTTATAGTGATGTCCGTCTGGCCGCCTCATTCATATAATAAACCATATACCTGGGTGAACTTATAATAATATTCTTTTGTAAATCGGGCATCATTGTGCCGAGATTTCTCCAAAAAGATGAAGACACCTCTAAAAAATTTAAAAATTCACCGTGTTTGTCCTAACAATTTAGTATTACCTATAATATTAATAGGCTAGGCGATTTCTTGTGACCGATGTTTTGTTCTACCATTTTATCCCGATTTTGACTAAACTTATATTATTGTAAAGGTATTTCTTTTTAGCCGTTTTGCAGATTTACAGATTTTTAAATTTTTTCCTTTATTTTGAGTAAATTGCATTTAAATTTGCTACTAACACATACATAAAATTATACATATGCTATGTGTGTTTTATTAAATTTATTAATGAGTTTGTTATCTTTATTCACAATAATAATAAACCATAAAAGTGTTGGTTTGTTAATTGGCTAAGTTCAAAAATAAAGCCACCTAGAAATTGCACTCGAATTTCGAGCGCTGAAATCTGCTAGTATAGTATTAAGTGTCTCAAATTACCAAATTGTTCTTTTTTTTAAATATTTTGTTTACATTTGTTATAAATAGTGCAATAAGTCTAAACGTTAAATGTAAACGTAAAACCGATGTGGAGGATACCAAACATTCGGAGAAGCCGAATTTAACACTATAACTTGTGTCGTCAAAACTTTGGATCGATTTTTAACCCTTTTCATGTGATCCAATCGAGCTGAAACTTTGCAGGCAGACTCGTGGCGACGATCTAATAACTTTTTTGATTTTTGACATAGATATTTTCAGTCAATTAATTATTTAATTACATGATGGTAAATTAATTTACAAATAGAGGGAGTATAATAATAACTTGGTTTTTATGGATTAGTTTTTTATCACTTTATTTAATAAACATTTTCTACAGCAGCAGGTGTAGAATTAGCTAAGATTTTGAATATTGGAGCTCTCAATTTATCCAAGAATGAAGAAATTGTTAATCAAAATACAAAAGAACTATCTTTTTTATAACTTCAAATTTTCTAATAATTTAAAATATTATTATACCGATATTAAATATTCTTTGCTATTAAACACATGTTAATTTTACAAATTCCCTCACAGCACCAGTTTTGAAATGCTGAATATTACTTTAAAACTCTTCTCCGTGAGATTAAAAAGTTTGTCAGAATTAGTTCATGTGTATTACGAATAATAGCCTACAATCAAGGTTCAGAAAATACACACATGAAACACACAATGTTCTGTTCAAAAGCAGCCAACACATATCTTTATTTTCATATCAATTATGTGCGTTTCTAAATATTCTACGGTGCCCAACACAACCATGACTGTGTTCGTTTTAATATTTCGTTATTTACACGAACATTTTTGTATCACATACTTTTTGTTTCAATCACACATAAAGCACACATTTTTGAGTGTTGCTTTATTTGAAGTTCATGTTCTGGTACGTGTACTGAAAAAAAACACAGAACATGTACAATAAACAGGTTCGAGTTCAGTTATATTTTAAGTCGTGTTGTGGCTCGTGTAGTGAGAAAAAAGAGAACATGTACAATAAACAGGTTCGAGTTCAGTTATATTTTAAACACGACTTAATGTCAACAGAGTTATATTTTAAGTCGTGTTTAAAATATAACTGAACTCGAACCTGTTTATTGTACATGTTCTCTTTTTTCTCACTACACGAGCCACAACATGACTTAAAATATAACTGAACTCGAACCTGTTTATTGTACATGTTCTGTGTTTTTTTTCAGTACACGTACCAGAACATGAACTTCAAATAAAGCAACACTCAAAAATGTGTGCTTTATGTGTGATTGAAACAAAAAGTATGTGATACAAAAATGTTCGTGTAAATAACGAAATATTAAAACGAACACAGTCATGGTTGTGTTGGGCACCGAAGAAAATTTAAAAACAAACATAATTGGTATGAAAATAAAAATATGTGTGTGTTGGTCTAAGTTATGTTTGTTTACATATATGTACGAGTTTTTTATTCAGTGTGTGTTTTTTTCTGAACTCTGCCTACAATAAAAAAAAAACATTGTAGTCTAAAACCTTTGCAAGATTTAATAGTGGGTACATTAAAAATTATAGTTTTTTTTAAAACACAATGCACTTGTTTTTAGAAAATACAGCTTATGCCGTGTTAAGAAAAAATTAATAATAGCATTTAGATAATAAATTAGTATTTCATGTTGACATTAACGTCTACAGTGAGACAATAAAACATAATTTTTCCAATAAATTCCAAAAAGAAGAGAACGATGTAATATTTTGTTTTTTTTTTTTTAAATTTATTTTACTTAAAATTATAATGCTGCTTTAAAATATCGTATAATTCCCCAAAAAGGTAAAAAAATCGAATACAGATTATAATGGGGTACATAATATTGATTTGATTTCGAGATTATAGGCACAAAGTACATTTTGAAAATGGAAGCACTTAAGTTGATTTAAAAAACATAATGACAAGGTATGTGATATTAATTTGGTTTCTTTAAAAGTTAATGGGTGTTGGTGGTATCATATGATCACTAGGCTGATCTATAATTAACTTCAAATGTTTGTCTGGCCATTCAAGTTCAATGCGTTGTTGCAACTCATTATTACCTTCCAGGTCGGCGCGTTGCAAATCTGACATCATACGTGGTACCAAATCATCGGGTATTAAAACTTGTATCCAATAACCAACAATGCCATACGGTGCCGTCTTCGTAACCGAACTACCCGTTACCGATTCAGCAACAAAAGTTAGTGCTAAATGTTGAGCCTTAAATGTAAAATGGCGTCCATGACGGATACGATCTTTAATCGCCAACATAAGATATTTTGCGGCATCAGGAGCTAAAGTTATTTCAATACCGTCTAATGAAATTGATTCAGGAGCTTGTGGCTGATAGTCTAGAGGACATGATTTATGCAAGGAACTACTGCTCATGGACATGGAAGCCGGAAATAAGGAAGATTCTTCACGTTTAATTTCTATAGCATCCTGTTGCATACTGCGATTATTTTCATCTGACATACATTGAGCATTTAGACTTTGTGAATCAATCTCCTGTTTTATTTCTTGATGAAATGACACCAGTGTAGATCTTTGACGCAAGACCTGTTGCAATTGAGGTGAAAGTGCTCGAAATGTAAACTCAGCATTAACTCCAGCCAAGTCAGATCCTTGTTTCTCCAAATCATCTTGTAATGAAATTAATCGTTCTGGAAATAATTCAAACACACTAAGCGTCCTCTCCATGTTGGTAACCAACCATTCGCCTCCAGTTTGCACATCTTGTCTCAGATAATTCAAAACTCCTTGTCCATTCCATCGAGATGCCTGATCGAGTTCTTCATCGGTGACACCAATAATTTGACAAAAGTCTACCATTCCAAATGGTGTTTCCAATGTTCCTAATTGGGCGTCTTGAGCAATAAGAATATTTTTTAAACGTGAACCAAAGGCTTCTTTGCCATCGAGACTTTTTCGCCATGGTATATTATCACCGAAACACAGATTATTTCCGGTTTGAAAGCAATACCGAGCAATAGACTGTAATAGATTTGCAGGCCAAGTTGGGGGCCTTCTAGGTTTAGAGGGATTTTCTTGTTCTTCCCTTAACTCAACTTGGCTTTTTTGTAAACGAAAAGTCAATTCAAATCCCATTCCCGAACGCAAATTCAATTCAACGTTCTCATTTTCCAATACATGTACTCGTCCATCGCCATGTAAATCACTTAGACCAAAACTCACATAATGCCAATGAGGTGGTACACCTTTCGCCACATCACCATGATTACTGTACATGCTAATGTAATCCAATGGATCCTGACCTCCCAGCCAATACTTTAGCAATGTGGTTACTTGCAATGGATTTGGTTGATCTGGATAAACACATTGCAGCATGTCTATTAATGATTTTAAGCCCGCTGGCGGTGCTTGTGGTGGTATTCGGCGATTGTCTGCATTACTACTAGGCACTGGAGTGGCTGTTGCCATTCTAATATTTGTGTTGAATTGGAATATCTGGGTCCCAAAATTCAGGTATTGAGAAATGAAAAATGTAAACAACTGATATTTATATTCTGTATAATTCACAATAATGTGACGGAATAAATCAACAACAAAATAGAGATGCCACGTGTTCGAATGACAAACTGGTTTTTATTATGGGATAGATTATTATAAACAGTAACCTTTTCTAAAAGGTCTTTTTAAAAAGTAACATATTTTTAAAGTACCCGTTTTTATAAATAACCATTTAAAACAAGCACACTTTTTAAATAAAACTATCTTTGTAGGAAGGAGGAATTTTTCCTTTCTAATATTTTAGGGATGGTTGTAGTTTTATGCAAGCAAATACTAACCAGACGACCAACGTCCAAGCTGGATAATAATTTTATGTTTTTTATATTTATAATGAACGGTCAAAGTGAGACTTTTGAAGTCCAAACCTGTCCACGTTTTATTTTATTTAAGTCTTGTGGAGGAAGTAAAAAACACCGCTTAACTTTGGTTGCGACTTGTTAATTCAAGAGATCGTAGATGAATGATTTTATTGAAAATTAAGGCTTAGTTGGCCACACGTTGTTAAAATGTATCTGTACCGTAAATGTAACGTTGGCATTTAGTACAATTATAGAACGTAAAAAACGAACCAGCATGTTACTGTGTAAAATAAAGCAAACTTTATCAGCTGTTCACAATTGTCCCGTACAAACGTAGCAAAAATCTATTTTCAACAGATTGGAACGTTCCGGTTACGTGACAGTTGAGTTCGGAAACTGCTCTAAATGCTTTTCATGTAACAGAAAAAAAAACAGCTGACACGGTTTGTTACGGTTACGTGTGGCTAACGAAGTACTCATTTTGAATGTCATTTCATAAGAAGAAGAAACAATTGTCGATTAGGCAGTGCAGAGAAGCAAAAATTAAGTTATAGTTTGTGCTAAATTTGCAAGTAGAAATTTTTTAGCCAAGCTAATTTCGATTTTACCTAATATTGTCTAAATTAATAAAAACGCACAAACATGGAACCCTATAACCAGCCCGTTGTAATTGATAATGTAAGTTTAAAATAAAAAATGTTATTAAACTCTGAAAACTAAATAACAAAAAAAAAAAGTGTAAGAGGTGCGGTACAATTGCAAATGATAGTGACATCACCTGCCCTTGTTGCCGCGCCTGGCTCCCTTTGCATTCACAAATCTGTTAGTTGTATGGCTACAAATCCTAATAAGTCTACCAACAACATTATGTTAAGACGATGACTAAACCCTTTATGAAAGAAAAAACTAAATACAACAAAGCCAAGTTTAATCAAATAATTTTTAAAATCGATTACTCCAACAAAATTAAAATTTTTACATTCAACGTTTATATTTAATACATGAAGCTGGTTCATGAACACCACCCAAGCGTATGCCTTCATTTAATGTCAAATGTCTACCATAATCTATAGGATAAATTACGGGTTGTCTCTCACACTGCCAACGTGGGGGCAGCATCAATAATTCAGTGCTTTTACCTGTGGAACGACTGCCACCACATTTACCGTAATGTTTCTTAAATATTAGAGGCCGTGGTAATTTGTTGTAGGGATCACGATAATAATCACGAAAATTTTGACAATCAATATAGAAATTATCAATTTCATACAAACGGCCATAGTCGACAATGGACAAACCAATCTTGGGTACAAAATTCATGATATTTTTACGTTGATTGCGAGAGTTTCGCGATACAAGTACCATATCTGCTTCAGGTGTATTAACGGTCCTCATTTCGTAAGATTAATTTATTTTTATAGGAATATTTGGAAAATGAAAAATTATGATATTATTTCAAAATAAAACTGAATTTAAAAAATATTTTTTTTTTAATTTTCAGGGTTCTGGTATGATTAAAGCCGGTTTTGCCGGTGACCACATTCCAAAGTGCCGATTCCCTAATTAGTAAGTACTTCTATTTTACTTTTATAAATATGATAATTTTTTAGTTTTTTTCTAAAGTGTTGGACGTCCTAAACATATTCGTGTTATGGCTGGTGCTTTGGAAGGTGATCTCTTTGTGGGACCTAAAGCTGAAGAACATCGTGGCTTATTAAGTATACGTTATCCAATGGAACATGGTATTGTCACCGATTGGAATGATATGGAACATATATGGGGTTATATTTATAGTAAAGTAAGTATAACTTATCTTTCAATTGTGTCTGACAATTTGTTATATTATTTGCACAGGCTATTTTAAAATTAAAATATTTTGGTGCAGAGTAATTGCGTCGTTTAGCCAGTTAATCAGTAGAGCTGATATTTTACTGTACTATGCAATAATTATACGCAGTCCATGGAATATAATTTTTTGTCAAATGGAAAAAGTTCAACGAAAACTAATCTTAAAGAACTGAAGTAAATAACCACCTTAAACCTGTGTTCGCTTTTCAGTATATTTTTACTAAAAATTAATATGTGTTTGATTTGTTTATTAAGGTCGAGTTTTTGGGACGTCAGTTTAACTAAATTCGCATTTTTGAATAATAATTTTCAAACTTTTTGCTTAAAGCATTAAACTAAGTTCCAAATTTTCTATTTGAGTAATGAATTTGAAACTTGAGTTTAATCAAACTATATTTAACTGATATAACAAAAACTCGCTCTAAAAGTACCTTAACAGATTTCTGAGACACGTAAGGAAGTTCTTAGAACAAACTCATGACTATTGATTTTTTATATTTATTGTCTTAAATCAAAAATTGAAACTAATTCAAATATCTAAAGCGATTTCTACTACAACTTTTAACGTAGTCTTAGAAACTATGCATTAATTGTAGGACTAAAGAACAATTTATGAGCACTAGCTGCAGAGACTATCGGCTAGATATAATAACAAAAAAAGGAATTCTATACAGAATGATGCAAATGATTAAATTCTTAGTTTAGTTTTTTTTCTTTTTAAGTAATTGATATTAGTGACGGATAAACCACGTATGAAATTAACGGTTTATTGTTGAGATGTATGTTTCTTAGATAAAATACTATTCCACATACGACAAGTTGTAGTAGTAGTTATACCCGATACCATTATGCTGTCAGGATATAATGACTGCTTATGTTTGTAACTACCAAAAATATTTAACCCACTTTTTATTATACCGATCGACTCAGAATCACTTTCTGAGTAGATTCAGCGTGTGACCGTCCGTCTATGTAAACATTATAATCAAATTGAATATTTATTTATTTAGAAAATATTTTACAAATAAATATATAAAATATAAATTAAAGGCGCCGGGTAACTAGACCATATGCGCACGAATTTGAACTAATGGAAACATATACAATTTAAGAGATTATTTACATTGTTATATATGAATTTTTACATATAAATTTATTCTACAAACTGAATATATTTTGATGAAAAATCGTATATAAATTTCTCTCGACCATAGGACGTACGCTATTGAAATTGGTGAAAATCGGTGCATGTGCATAGTCCCCATACAAATGAGCCCTATGAGATCTACTTAAATTGCCATAAGATCCAAATTATCATTTAGATATCGGACAAATTTCGTGTGTGTGTATTTATTATATTAATTAATCAGTAGTCCAAAAATAATCCCTTTAGGACAATTCTTAGTCATAGCCCCTATTTAGAGCTGCTTCCCAATCTTCACTTAAATCCAACAAAAACAAAAAATGATTTGTCTCAAATTTGGTTAGTATATGTTTTTGCAAAAAATAAGTGGTCAAATATGATCAGGATCGGTCATAATAATCCCCATATAATAAAAAATTAATAAAAATTTCACTCGGATTTGGTTTATGCTTATTTTTTATACCTAATTAGTTGGGCGTAAGACCAATTCTCTAAACGCATGGTACAGGATATCGCATAGTTGGTCTAGACCGACTATAATTTTCTTACTTATTTTCCTTGGCTTGTGTTCATTTTATACTTATTAATTGATATATATGACATCAACTATTCGCTGTCGTTAGCTAAGTGTGCAAACACATTAAATAAGAAGAATCAAATTCAAAGGGAAAATATCTCTTATAAATATGGTTTTAGAAGGAGTACAAAAATACACTGGCTGCTTCCCCGGTAGAGTTTTGAATGAAAAAGTTTAATTTAGAGTGAAATATTACTAAACATTTGAAATAATTATACTCCAATAAAAACTTTAAAGTCTGATTGTTCATAACTGTGTGAATTTTTAACTAGCTCGGACATATAATTTTTTGCTCTCTACTTTTTCATTACAATCTTTAAATATAACTGCTATTGTGATTTATTATACTTCTTAAATGAAAGCTTAAACTTACAGCTACAATATTGAAATTTAATTAGTTCAAAAAAGTTATATATAATCATTAAATTTTTCAAAAATAAATCTTAATATCTTTAATTTTCACAAAAAAAAAAAAAAGTAAAATTACAAAACATTAAACTAAGTGAACAAAGCAATTAAAAGAAAACGTCAACTTATCTTACATCGCAACAATAACATATTACGAATCAAAATAACAAGTGCATACTCCTTAATTGCAATAGAACAAAGCACAAAAGAAATAGTCAAATTTGTTACAATAAAAACAAGTAAGAAAACTATAGTCGGTCTAGAGCGACTATACGATACCCTATACCATGCGTTTAGAGACCCTATGTCTTAGCCCAAAATGAGTATCTGGCTGCAGATATGAAAAAGTTCATATCGGATGCTATATTTATATGGGGACTAGGCCCAAAATTGGACCGATCCTGACCATGTTTGGTAAAGTCTCTTGTATTTTGCAAAAATATATACAAACAAAATTTGAGAAGAATCAGTGCAATATTTTTGTTTTTTGATAGATTTAAGTGAAGATCGGAAGCAGCTCTATATGGGGCCTATGGGATCATTTTTGGACTACTCATTAATGGATGTAATAAACGCATACAAACCCAATTTGAGTAAGATCTATATGACAATTTGGATCTTACGGCAATTTATGTCGATTTCATAGGGGTCATTTGTATGGGGGCTAGGTCTGAACATGGACCGATTCTCACCAATTTCAATAGCGTTCATCCTATGGCCGATAACAGCTTATATACCAAATTTCGTCAAAATATATTCATATTTGCGACCTGCAGTTTGATTACAAGCTTTACACGGACACACAGACGGACGGACGGACATCGTTAAATCGAATCAGATAGTGATTCTGATGATCGGTATAATAAAAGATGAGTCTAGGTCAAATATTTTTGGTAGTTACAAACAGCAGCACAAAGTCATTATACCCAAACCACATAGTGGTATAGGGTATAACAACTTTAAACTTTAATCTCATTTTTGTCAAATACAATAAGTGTTACCACATTGCCAATAATAATAATGGCTTGTTTGATGAATAATTGTACCATTAAAGGTGATGGGGAAAGAATGATCACTTGTTGAAAGTGCTATGAGCTATGTCATACTAAATGTAGTGGTCTTTCTGAACTTGTTGCTGATGCTTTATATAATAATAAATGGTTACATAGGTGTTGCAATAAATGCAGAAAAATCGCAGTGAATTTCTACCGTTTTTTCAATGATACACAAAAGGAATATCATTGGATATCATTGATCCAGGAAAAGGTAACTAAATTATCAATGTCTATATCTAGTTATGACAAACTATTTGATGATTATAAATCATTAGATAATTTAAAATCTTCACCTCAGTCTTCTCCAAAACGTCGTAAATTGTTACGAAATACAAATAAAGATAAATCTGATAACCTTCCTGCTGTTACTCCGAGTTCAGCAACACAAACATCTGATGCCTCAGTAATTAATTGTAATGCTGATTTCCCGTTGGGCTTTGCTGAAGTGAGCTGTTCCTCAAAAAAAACTATTTTTATCCCGCGTTTAGCTATTGAAACTGCGGCTGAAGATGTAGATGCCTTTGTTAGATCTATGTTGGGCCCAAAAGCAGAAATTTCGACATATAAGTTCTTTTTTTTAAACCTAGATCTATCACTTCCTTTAAAATTTCCGTTTCTTATGATCTTTTTGATCGTATTATTGATCCTAACTTTTAGCCTGAAAATACATTAGTTCGAGAATATATATTTAGACAAAATTCTGAAAATATTGACCGCCTTTATCAAACTGATTCCAGTGTTCCAAAAAAACCAGAAGATCTTATTGGTGAAAATATTTCATTAGTTAACAAAAACGTTCGTGGTCTGAGAACTAAACTGTCAGCTTTATATATTGAAAGTTTCAACATAAGTCATCATATTATCGTATTTACTGAAACTTGGCTTAATCGTACCTTTTTAAATACTGAAATATTTTGCAATAAATATAATATTTTTAGACGTGGCCGTGCAATATAATGAATGGCGGTGGTGTTCTTATTGTTGTCTCGAGTATCTTATCATCTGAGGTTTTATTAATTGATTCCTCTTTAAACATCGAATTCGTTGCAGTTTTACTTAAATACAATCATAAAAAATATTTGTTACTTGCTCATACATCCCTCCATCGTCTCCACAGTCTTTATATGTTAAACATGGAGAAGCTATTAAATTTGTTCTACGTACTGCCAATCCGAATGACTCCGTTATTGTTCTTGAAGATTTCAATTTGCCTTCAATTTCGTGGAAGTGCTTACCTGAACAAAAATACTTTGTCCCGACTAAATCAAATAATAAATTTGATGAGCTTTATAATATTTTTTTTTTTATTTACATTTTTCAATTAACTGGAATTCTTAATGATCATTGAAAATAATTGGACTTAATATTTGTAAATAAAGTTTCTGAATGTTATACGAAGCGCTCAAACCCTATTTCTATTCCTGAAGATGGATATCACCCTACTATTGAAGTAAATATATCCATTCCACCTGGAATTGTTGACACACCTAAAAAATGTGTTAAAGTTTTTTGTTTTGCTCAAACGAATTACACTATGTTTAATGAAATTATAAATAATATAAACTGACATGATTTATTATCGTTATCTACTGATGCAACTCGTAGATGAACCTTTCTATCACAAGATGTATTCTTTTATTGAGTCATGTGTTCCTAAAAAATTTTTGAAAAACCTTTCTGGACCTCCTTGAAGTACTAGGAAACTGGCTACTGTTAAGAATAAAAAAATAAATACTACAAAAAATATAAGAAAACTGGATCTCTTGTTGATCATGGAAAATACTTCATTTGTCGTGCCGAATATAATACTCTGAATAATTCATGTTATTTAAACTATTTGAACAAAATTAAAAATAATTTTAAACGGAATCCGAAGTCATTCTACAAATTTGTTAACTATAAGAGAAAAACTAAGGGCTATCCTGCTGTTATGAAATTCCTACATAATGAACCCTGTGATGATACTATTTTATGCAATTTATTTGCTGACTTCTTCTCTACTACTTACTCCGATGCAACTTTTGATGATTTTAGTATCTGCTCATATATACTGACTGCTACTCAAATTATATACATTCCTTCTCTTGCGATGACTGTGGTTTCTAATGAATTGTACAAACTTAAATTTTCCTGCAACAGTGGTCCAGATATAATTCCGTCCTGTTTTTTAATAAAATGTGCTGATGTTTTCGCTGTACCATTAACACTCATGTTTAATATCTCAATAAAATACGGGTTTTTCCAATATATGGAAGGATTCATTCATTATTCCACTATTCAAATCTGGTAACAAGACTGATATTACTAATTATCGTGGTATTGCTAAATTAAGTATTATACCTAAAATTTTTGAAAAAATTATAACGGATTATCTGTGCCATCAAGTAAATACCTTAATTTCTCCCTTCCAACATGGCTTCCAAAAAAGATGTTCAACCTCTACAAATCTATTGCAATTTACTACAATTGTCAATCGTGGTTTTCTTGAACTCAAACAAACAGCTGCAATTTATATTGACTTCAGCAAGGCTTTTGATAAAGTCAATCATAAACTTCTTCTTAAGAAATTACATATGATGGGATTTTCAAATCTTAGCGCAAAGTGGATACATTCTTATTTAACCAATAGAACACAAAAAGTACGTTTTAGAAATGTTACTTCAAAGCCATCTTGGCCGCTTCTTTTTTCTTTATTTATAAACGATCTTCCGAATCTTATTCGTTTTTCAAATATCTTGATGTATGCTGATGATGTCAAAATTTTCTTCTGTTATAATCAAAACTCTGATCATGTTTTTCTCCAAAATGATTTGAATGGAGCTGGACCTTAAAAGTGTAAATATATGCGTTTCGTCAGAAAGAGGCCTATATCTGTTAACTATGCGCTGGGTAATTATTGTCTCGATAAAGTAGATAACTTTAAAGATCTTGGTGTTTTATTGGATCATAAACTGAGCTTTATTCCTCATATAACAATTACTGGATTGAAAATGTTTAATTTCTTCTTAATATAATTAATAGTGATGTTCGTTCTGGTTTCCTGATTAACAATATATCATTCAACATTCCTCAACGACCAACACGTTACTTCTCACCTTTATCTGTACAGTTCAATAGAGCTAATTATGCAAATGCAGACCCTCTCAGGAGAATGTGTATTCAATTTAATGAACTTTATAGATTTATTGATTTCTCATTAAATACTAATCTAATTAAAAGTAAAATAATATGCTTTCTAAATTCATGAATAACTATGTACTAAAATTAATTTTAAAATGTTTTTCTTTGTAAATAGTCTGTAAGGGTTAATTCCATAGACCAAGATACAAATAAATAAATATCTGAGATCATGTATTTAAATTTTTTGCCTGAAATTTTCATTAATACTTGGTGATTCTTAAATAGTTATAACTTCTCGTTTTTGAATACCTCTATGTCATAAAGATTGTATTCAAGGTTACAAATATTTTATTTGGGCATCGCAAGTGATTCAAAAATGAAAGACAACCATCTTCTTTAAATATATTTACGCTGATCCCTGACTGATTCTGTAACGCTGAAATAATACACACACAGCACTCCCTACAAAGCTATGCGAAATACACAAACAAAACTTAATCTTTCTCATTTGATACAAACCCACACACAATTTTCTCTCTTCTTTGTTACCGACCAGTGCTGCTAATAAAAGCTTCTGAAAATCGACAATTTTTGAAACTAAATCGACAAAATCGTCATTTTTAAAACAAGAAATTGCCAAGAAAATTTTACCGCTTATAAAATTCGAAAAAATATTACAAAAGGAAACAATAAAATTTATTTATATTATTCATATTACGAATATTATTACAGCATTGGTTATTTCTATATATAAAAATGTATTAGTGATGAAATTTCAACGAAAAAAAATTAACACTGCAATCAACTAAATAATTTTATTGATATGTATCTAGAGTATAGCTGAAACATATAATAAAGTTCTAAAGTATCGCCGTAATTAAAACTTAAATCTTAAATGGAGATGCTATTCAAGGTATTTCTGTTTTGAAACGACTTGACCCAGAATTAAATCTATACATATTTTGTAATTTACATTTACACTATACAACCCATTAATTGTTAACCCTTGAAATCGTAATTTTTATACTACTGAAAATTTTAAATCTTCAATCATCATTTTAACAAATTTAACAAATCATTTTAAATTGAAAAATCGTCGAAATTACAATAAGTTGCCAAAATTGGCAGCACTGCTAACGACAATAGCACTACATATGCAGATTTCGTGTTACATATGGAATAATTTGAACGCAAAAAATGCATTAAAAAAAACTAATATCTATTCAAATTCTTCTTTAAATTCCCATTGTTGGTCAATGAAAAAATTCTGCAAAAAAAGTAATTATTGAAATTTTAAACATTTTTATTTTTCTCATTTAACGTCGTCCGATATGCATACATACTTCTTTTAAGGTGCTATTACACGAAGTATTTTTTACATATGTACCGTCACTTTTTTTATCCATATGAAATTCCTCATGTCTGTCAAAATTGTCTTTTACATACGATTCATAATTTTTGCTATCACACGTGCATATGTATTTTCGTATGACATAACCTCTAAATGTAAACAACAGCTGATTTAATTTGTGAATTTACAAAAATTTATTGTTAAAAAAAAGTTATATATTTTTTAATTGTTAATTAATACTACACAATTTATTTTTCTTTCAATATTAATCATTAAAATTTACTCTGTTTTTCTTTCGCCACAAACAGTGTTGTATTTTCATATGTTTGTCATGCAAAAATAGAACCTGTTCTAATTGAAAAATGTACTTGTGACTTTCCTCATGTATTGTACATAAACAATGTTTCATATGTATCACACGATGTGTACCACTTTTGTTGTGGGAAAATTTGACAGTACATAAGTATGTAAAAAACACATCATGTAATAGTACCTTTATCAAACTAAACTTTCCGTTTGTCTGTTTTGTTTTTCATCTCAAAATAGTTTTGTATTGTTACGAGTGCTTTCGCTCAGGTTCTCTGATGGCCAGCACTTACCAAAGAGTATGCTTTTTTTTGATAAATATTTGAGAAAAAAGACATCTTCAATGTGGATTTTGTTGTTGTCCAACGTATGATTTCGTTTAAAGCTCTGTATTGAAAAGCACTTGAAAAAATAGTGCAATATTAAGTTTAAAATTTAAATTATTGTAACTTTGCATAATTAAATTACATTGTAATTTCAGAAGAGAGGTGGAAAAATAATTTTTTTTCACTCATAATATTAATTTTGGCATAATTTGTTTTCAAAAAATTTAGACAAACATAAATTACGTAAATAAGTATATTAAAGATTTTAATTTGAATAATTTATTGAAATTATCATGGAAGAATTTAAGGCGATTTGGAATAATAATTTTTTTAAGTAAAACTAATACGCCCTTATTTTTTATTTTTTAGATTTATAAATAACTTTGCAAAAAATGTAGTTCTCTTTTTTCAGTTTACATGTATAATGAAATATGAAATATTTTATTCTCTTTTGTGTAGGTGTATTGGTTTTTACACTTTCTTAAGGGATGGTAGGTTATAAAACCTTTTTTTTCTCTTTCTGAATGCACAGCATGTCGAGCGTGTTGTGTGAAAATTTTATGTAAATCAGAGCAAAACTTAAGAAGATACAGCGTTTCCAGCGACCGGCCTCATACGGTATATACTATATAAATCAGTTTTTAGAAAACTTTAAACCGATTTTCTCGCAAATAAATGTTCGAAGTCCGTGAACATCATAACTCAAAATCTACTTGACCGAATCTTTTGAAATTTTAGACACTATATCTACACATAAATCATCAGGTAACTACGAAGAGTTTTTTAATTCCCCATTTTTTTAACAACGAATTCCCGAAATTGTATAGCAAAAATCGGTTTTCACTTCAAAATGCTGCAAAAAAAAAATTGTAAAAAACTCTTCGTCACTACCTCAGGCAACATGTCACCTTTGAAACGCGTTTCAATTTTTTATTTCACATGATCCAGTAACGAGTTATGATGTTCACCGCAAAACAACAACGCCTCCGGAGATTCCCTGTCACGGACTTATTTATTAAAATTTTTGATTGAAATTTTTTTCAAAGATTCTTCAAATGTTATGCTATAACGTACATATGAAATAAATAATCCAACATTATTCATATCTTCAAAAAATAATTATGAAAATACGACTTTTTTTAACTTTTAATATAGGAAAATTCTGAATGAAAACAAAATTTTTTGTTAAAGTCAAAAGTTTGATATAACTACTGTTCGCTATAAGAGAAGGAATTTGTATGAAAAATGTGATTAAAACTCTTGGGACCGAAGAAATTCTTCGCTATAAACAAAAATTTATTATTTGTTGTGTTTTTTTTTTTATTTATTTTTTTAAGCTAGTCAGACCTGTGTTTTCTTTAATGTAAATAAAAATGCATTTATTTTACAAGTTTTTTCTCGACGTTTCGTCAAGAGACGTAGTAACATAAATATTTTTAAATCACATTTAAATTAATTCTATTTTACATTAAACACAAAATACAAAAACATTAAACATTTAACATAAAATTTTTTAATAAACACGGCCTAAAATATAATATCACAAAATTTATTACAACCAGGGTTCGTTATAAGCGCACTCCATTGTATTAAATTTTAATAATTTTGGGAATCTCCAATCTCCTCACTTTACCCGGCCTTACCACGTTCAAGTCAAATTGATCACATATACAATAGTCAAAAAATTGAAAAATTTAAAGAGAGAATTGAAAAGTATGATTGTTTAGTAAAAAAGAGTAAAAAAGTATGTGTGCAAATTAAGTTTTCTACATTATTTAGTTTTTATTTTCATTCTTTATTTACCGTCTCGTTCAACGTCACCTTAAAAACTAACTTAATAGTCTAAAAAACATATAATTATATTCAACAAAAAGCACGATCGTATTTTCGAATTAGCACCATATGCTACGCGTGTGGTGTAATTCAATTCTTTTGTTTTTCAAATTTAAAATATTTATTTTAGCAGACATAGTGTCAGCAAAATATTATGGAAAATATTCGTCGTTAAGCTTTACCTTAACTGACATAGTGTCAGCAAAATATTATGGAAAATATTCGTCGTTAAGCTGTTACCTTAACTCCCCCCTTTGTAAGTTGAATCGTCCCGATTCTTAATGAATAGGAAGATCGTTGATGCTACGAAATTCACATCTTAGTTTAGGTGAAGTACCTGGCTCCTCAAGATTAGGAGGATTGGGCTCATTTATTATGTTCGTAACTGTCAACCCAATTTTCTTTTTAAACCAAAGTTTGTAAGCTATTACAAATATGAAAAAGATTAATATAATCAAAAGACCAAAGTTGAGTGAAAACATCAATTTACTGCCAAACGACAGCGTTGTCAATTCATCAATATTATTCATTTGCAAGTCCTTCATTAATTCTAATGAAAGAACTTCTTCAATTTCCCGACTATTTTTCATTGGTTGCAATAATGCCGGAAGCGGCTTCCAATCCGATATTTCTCTTGATACAAATGTTCTGTTGTCTACCGTTAAGGTATCATTATGAAAATTGATTAAATAAGTACCCAATAATTCGTTTGTTTCATTATAGTTCCGGAAGATAATTCCTGTACTGAATTAATATGCTGATTATTCATAAAAACGCAATCATGATTTTTGCTGGATAAGAGAGCTGGAATACAATTTGTTTTACTTATATCTATTAAGGTTTCTTTATTGCAAATACATAACCCATTATATTCTTTACAATTTTCTTTTTCTTCATAAATTTCTTTATTACATCTAATTATGTTTTCAGTATTGATTTTAACAATTTTTTCTTGTATTTTTATAGGCTTTATTAACAATTTTTCACAGTTATTATTTTCTATAGAAGGTAGATTTATTATATAAATTAGTGCTACATTATCAGTTGCAATTTTAATTCTTGCAAAACTTAGAGCTTGTTGAAGATCAGTGTAAGGAAATTTTTCCTCATCTAAAAATTGTCTAACCTCCATTATCTCTTTCTCAGATAAAATAAATGAGTTTATAATACCTACTTTTGACCATTGTAGGGCATATTCCACATTAATAATTTCCTCTTTTAAAATTCTTAATCTATTTGTTAATGTTTCTTCATGTGTTCTTCTAACTTCGTCCAAAGATTGAACAGCCTTGATGATATGATTCATTGAATTTGACAATAAATTTACTCTCTCCACAACATTCTTATTGATTATTCTCTGTCTATCATTATTTTGTAGTAACCCTGCCATTTGATCGGTAACTATCTTATGATCGTCATGATCTGGGGTACCAGCTATCCACTTCCAAGCTGTGCCCAAAAAATTGATCGAACGCTTTTTTCGAGGCTTTATAATTTCGATATGTTCCCTTATTTTTTTGACATCATGGGAAAGAAATGGTAGTATGGTGCTATTTTTAGGAACTTTATGATGGATCTCAGACTCTATTTCACTAATTGTTGATTCATAATCTGTCAAATTCAGAACATGGATCAATTTGAAGTTTCCATTTTGTAGCCTAGCCTGTCCCATATGTATTGAGATAAGCTGAGAATTTGAATAGTCAAATATCTGTACCTCGGATAGACAGACATTGTAGATCGTAAGTAATATTACCAGTTCAAATATCATTTTCTGTGAAAAAGAAAGAAAACCTATGATTTTATGTTTTCTTTATGAATTATTCTATTTCTGCTAAAAACCTTAACCTTATTACCTAAATCTTCTTGAATTTTTTGTTTCTTATATCTATTATCTAATTTATTTCTTTTACCAATAAGCTTTTCATAAATCTCCTGATCTGGATGATAAGTTTTCACCTTAGAGACTTTGTTTCTATTTAAAATTTTTAATTGTGCCTGGCGAAGTTTATCTTCTACATCGTCATGCGGTACTTTGTTGAAAAATATATCAAAAGGCCTCTCACTTGTTACTGAATGGATCGTTAAATTATACTGTTGTGCAGCTTTATAGAATACTTCCACTGTATCAATAATATGAAATTCCTCCTTAATACAGCGCGCAATTTCGACAAGAGTCGAGTGAACTCTTTCCACCTGGCCATTGGTTTTACTATGGCGTGGATCGCAAAAATACAACTGTATCCCTGATCTCCGCATTAGGGATTTAAATTGTGGGGTTGTAAAACCCGGTTCATTATCCAAGGTGAGTTTATTCGCACTTGGAAAACTCTGTAAAATTTCTTGAACTTTGTCACCAAGGTTTTATTTATCCTCTATGTGTTTTATGACCACATATTTCGAGTAAGAGTCTAAACAAGTGAGAAACTTATGACCCTGCGCATAAAATATATCAATGTGAAGGAACTCCCCCACGTTTTTAGGAATTGGAACCTCTCCAATTGGAAGTTTAATAGGTTTCCTATCATACTTGGCTTTATTACATATATCGCAATGCCTAACATACTGTTTTATGTCGTCTAACATCTTAGGCCAGTAGTATCTCCCACACATTTGCTTATGGTTTTCCCTACTACTTCTATGAGCACGAGAGTGTGTTCGTCCTATTATATCCAATCGATCATCTTGATTGGTTACATCAATGGCCAGTATTCTGGTAAAAATAAACTTATTTCCAAATAAATTTCTAACGGTTTCCTTAAATTCGTAAAGGTTTTCCTGTGTGCAATGAATTGCTGTAACTAGGTTGGGCTTAAGAAATTCCAAGAGGATATTTTTCAAATTCTCCCTAGTATCGAAGTCTATTATATGGCGAGTTCTACCGAAGGTTGTAAGGGATTCATGAAGTGTAAAATTAGACCTATTTAGTAAAATTTGTTGTTTAAATTCATTTAGTGGTTTATTAACTTCGGGGATATTAAATGTTTCGCTGCTTTCAACGGAATGTTGTGAGCTCCGCAGTGAGTCGTTGTCTGAAATATTATTTAAAACCTGTCTAGAAAGTGCATCGGCCACGACATTGGTTGCACCTGGTTTATATATAAATTTAGGAGCATATTCTTCAATAAAAGACATCCATCGCTTAATTTTGGCGTTAGGATTTCTAGTCGAAATCGCGAAAGTAAGGGGTTGATGATCTGTGTGTATTTCCAGATCAGCCACACCATATAAATAATTCCTGAGATTTTTGATCGCCCAGACTATAGCATACAACTCTTTTTCATTTGTGGCGTAATTGCGTTCAGTAGAGTTCAGAGTTTCCGATATGAAAATAATAGGTCTGCCCCCTTGTGTCAGAACAGCACCGATGGCCGCATTGGAAACATCAGTCGTAAGAACAAATTTTTTCCCAAAATCGGGTTGGTTAAGTTCCACCTGATCAGCCAACAGGTTCTTTAATTTCTTAAATGCTGAAATTCCCTCCTTATCCAGTTCTAATTTGACTTTCCTTGACATATTGGTAGATATTCTACCGTTTTCCCCCGCAAGAAAGTTAGTCAACGGTTTCGCCACCCTAGCATAGTCCTTTATAAATTTTCGGTAATAACCCGTTAACCCTAGAAAACTTCGAAGTTGTCTAAGAGTTTGTGGTTGTGGATAATCTTTAATTGTTTCTATTTTATTGGGATCCGTTCTTATTACGCCATGTGCTACTACGTAGCCCAGAAATTCTACTTCTCTTTTAAAAAATTTAGATTTCTCCAATGAGATTTTCATATTAGCCCCCTTTAGGGTATTAATTACCATATTCAAATGTTGTCTATGTTCATCCAAAGTTCTGGAGTAAACTATAATGTCGTCTATATAGACATGACAAAATTTACCAATGAACTTTCGCAAAATATCATCCATCGCATTCTGAAAAATACTTGGGGCATTTTTCAGACCAAATGGCATTCTGATGAACTCATATTTTCCGTTATTAACGGAAAAAGCGGTTTTTCCCACATCATCCTCCTTCATAAGGATTTGATGGAAACCAGATTCGAGATCGATGGTCGAAAAATATTTGGCTTTCCCCAAATTGGACAATATAACGTTACAATCCGGAATAGGGTATCTATAAGATATCGTTTTCTCATTCAATTTTTTATAATCAATTACTAAGCGGAGCTTCTGTGTCCCATCATCGTTCAATCCCTTTTTCGGAACGACCCATACAGGTGAATTATAAGGACCCCTGCTTTCACGTATGATACCTGTCTCTAGTAACTTTTGTATTTCATTATTTACAAAACTGTTTGCAGATAGAGGATATGGATATTGCTTACTCCATACCGGATTTTCATCGATAGTACCTATTTCCGCCCTAATATCCGTTCTAAACGGCAAATTTAAATCTATATTTGAGTGTAACTAAGTTCCGAAAGTGCCATAAGTTCCGAAAGTGCCATTATCTCATGATCATCATTTTCAATTGAGGCATTCGAATTCAATCCGCTATGATAATCTTCATCAACAATTTCACCTAAAATTTTTAAATCTTCCCCACCTTCCTCTGCGGCACTCTCGTCACCACTCCTATTATTGTGATTTCTCACCGAAATACTGTTATCAATATTTTCCGCTTTGAAATTAACAAATTTCTCGCAATAATTCCTACAGGTTATAGTTCCCTGTTTGAAGTCCAATATTGCATTGGCCTTTTTCAAAAAATTGTAACCTATAAGCACATCTGTTTCCAGGTTTGAAATTTCATAAAACCTCTGATTAATTCCAAAAAGGCTTGCCTCGTAATAATAATTAATGAGAGTGTAACCATTGATAGTCCTAACTCTCTTCTTAATAGCTAAATCCCTTCTGTTCGCAAGAACTCCGGGTCTGCAGTAGCTGCTTGTAGCGCCACTGTCAATTAAAATTGTGAGTTTTCGTCCACTACTTGCTGTCCTGACGATGTAGGGCAGCATGGATCTGTCTCTAAAAAAGTATCTTCATTTATATTATTGATTCTCTGAGCCTTCTGATTAGGCTGATAACTCATTTGAGAGTTAACAAACGGACGCTTTGTGGCCGGTTGAATATTGTTCTGGTTGTTAAAATTAGTTTTTGGAACGTTATTGGAAGGCTGAGGTGGTTTCTTATAAACCGAACTTCCCAAATCCATTGGTTCGGGTTTGGTCTGAACCTGACGATAATTGTTCTGTGAATTATTCCCGTTTCGTGGAAAACGCAATGAATTAGGCTGTTTATTATAATTATTATTATTGTTATAATGTATGGTCCTGTTAAATTGTGAAGCAAAATTCGCTCTAATATTATTAGACTCAAGCTCCTGAGCCTTCGCCAACGCACTTGGTAAATCGCTTGGTGATAATGAAAAAATTATATTGGCCAATGGAGCGTTTAATCCGGTGATAAACACCCTGAGAGCATATTGCCTATTTTTCTTATTAAGTTCCCTTGTTAACTCTGACTCTGAACCGTGAGTCATTAAAGTTTTATTAATAAGAGCGGTTAGCTTTTTATTTATTTCATTCTAGTAATCGATTAGTGACAAGGAACCCTGTCTCATGACACTTAATTCTTGTTCGATAAGATGTAGCGGTCTCTTATCGGCGTACGCAAAATCCAGTCGGCTTATAATTGCCTCAAAATTCAAAACCGTTCCATGATTTGTAAGAATATCGTTAGCGTCCTGCGTAATCCTGTTCCGTAAAATTGTAAGTGCAGCGAAATATTTTCTGCTGCCTTTTTTATACAGTTGCATTGAATTGCTGGCGGCCTCCCGCCAACTTACGTATGAACCTTTCCCATCGAAATTGGGCAAGGATTTGATAACGTCTAAAGGCTCGTCGCACTTGATACTTTCATCAATGTGCTGTACCTTGAATTCAGTTACCGTATTAATATTAACGATATCGGACAACTGCCGAGAAAGCCTATCTATGACCTCCCTTAATGGGGCGGTCTGGGCCTGAATCAATTCAGTTATCTGGGCACTGGTTGCCATGTTCAAATTCTGAAATAGGTCAGCTAAATCGTCCAAAGACTTACTTAAATTTTCTTCCCCTGGCAAATAGCCTATTTCCTCTGCTATTTCCCCAAGATAAGCCAGCGTTCCAGTCCACCACAAATTTAATAAAAAAGGAATCGCTATCTTTTATCTTTTATCTTTATCTTTAAAATATTGTAAATTTTATTTTTAATGTAAAAAAACTATCTCACTGATCTTTCAACAACTCAACTTAATTAAGCTAACAATAAGCTTTAAATCGAATATAAATTTTATCTAACTTACGTAAAAATTAATTATAATTATTTATATAGTTGACCCACTGATAGTTGCTTCGGAATGATGACTTGGTTTTAAAGTTGACCTTGATTTAAAGCTGAGCTGGTTTTAAAGCTGACCCAGTTCCATTCGTACCGGGGTGATGCTGCCCGGCGTTGGCAGTAACACTATTTAATTTTAAATTTTTTGGTGCTTTTTCCGTTTTCGGAAAAAATTAAAATTTGTTTCAATTTTTTATAACGTTTAATGAGTTATTTGAAGGTTATTAGTAAATCTTGTTTGCTTTTCGGTTGCTTGGTGTTTTTTTTTTGTTTTCGGAAAAAATTAAAATTTGTTCGGGTTTTTTATAAAGTTTAATGTGTTAAAAAAGTTATTAGTAAATCTTGTTTTTTATTAATTTTAATTTGTTTGTTTTTACCAATTGTTTTTAAGATTTCAATTTTGGCACTTCAAAGTTTTTGTGTTTTTAATGTTGTTCTTTTTTGTTTTTTATTTGCTTTTTTTTCCACACCTTTCTCCTATTACACAAGGGAACAAAATTGAACTTTTTTTGTGTTGATTTGAAATTTATAGCAAATTTTTACTAATTTGAGGTCGCTGATTTCAAATCTGCACTTGGTTTTTTTCTATCAGCTCGACTTTTCGAGATATACCGTTATGTTCAAAATTAAGGCACTTCCGCTACATATATTGGAATAACTTGAAAACGGTTCACCATATTAAATTAAAAAAAAAATCCGAAACTCGCAAACAATATTCTCTTAAAGCCGTGCTTACTTTGTTTTTAAATTTTCCAAGTAGTTTTAGAGATATCGTTCAAGTTTTGAAAAAAAAATTAAAATTTTTTAAAAAAAAAACATTTTTTTTGTTCTTTAAAAATTCCTAAAAAATAAAAATGGGACAAAAATCACAGTTTTGGTCTACAAACAGTTAGTTAAATATATTTCGAATAAAATGAGCTTTATTTCATTGCAATCGGTGCACAACTTTTGATTTTGTTCACGATTTACTGAATTGATATAAATCGCGATTTCCATACAAAAATAACATTTTCTAATGTGTAAGTGTTTGTATGTAATAAGTTAGTTTTTTATGATTCTAAGAATTAAAAAAATTAAGTAATAAAAAAAGATTATTTCATTTTTATGGTCAGCTATACTTTTTAATTTAACACAAAAAGAGAATTTTAAAGAAAAATAAAAAATTTTAATACACAAATATTACAATGTAATTACAACTCATCGAAAAATTTTCTTTTATAAGATTTTCTTAAATAACCTTGTTTAGAGGGATTTGTTTTAATGCTCCAGCAATAGTCCGCCATCATATGCTTATCCCAGTGACCCTGGTACCGCTCCTCTATAGTGCGGATATCTTGATGGAAACGTTCACCTTGTTCTTCACTGAAGTCTCCAAGATTTTCAGGGAAACAATCCAAATGACTGTGTAGGTAGTGCACCTTAATGCTCATATTACAACCAAGCTGCTTGAAATGTGACAACATGTTATCCACGTGGTCCGAATAGTGCTCACCCTTTTTGTTTCCCAGGAAATTGCGCACTATCCAAACAAATTCATTCCAAGCATTTCTTTCAATATCTGTCATGGAATTACTAAAATTTTCATCATTGATTAATTTTTTGATTTGAGGGCCATCAAAAATGCCAGCTTTCAGTTTCTCCGAACTCAAATTGTTGAACTTTTTACTGATATATCTAAAACAATCACCGTCCTTGTTGAGAGCTTTGACAAATTGTTTCATAAGTCCTAGCTTGATATGGAGAGGTGGCAGTATTATGCGATCCCTGGGCACAAGTGGTTGATTAACTATATTGTGGTTTCCTGGAACCATAGCTTCCCTCGAAGGCCAGTCTTTCTTACTCCAGTGTTCAGATCTGGCTCTGCTATCCCATAAACAAATGAAACACGGATATTTTGTGTAGCCACCTTGTTGGCCTAGAAGAAAATTCACCATTTTTAGATCCACACAAATTAGCCAGCGGTGTTCGTTGTACTTTATTTTATTTATAACTGAGGCAATTGTAGAATATTCTTTTTTAGCTTTAGTTGAATGTGCAATGGGCAACGAACCCAATTTATTACCGTTATGCAGAAGTACACATTTTAGGCTGCGTTTAGAAGAATCTATAAATAGTCGCCAGTCATTTGGATCATACTCCTCTAATCCCATCGCTGTTACTAAACCAGGAACATCTGAACAATAAACAAATTCATCGTCTTCGGAAAAGAATGGAAGTAAGTTTTTTTCTCTGTTACGGTAGTATGAAATTGTTGTTCCTTGGGTTAACAGATTTTTTTGCTTTAATCGAGAAGCAAGAATTTCAGATGCTTTTTTAGAAAGTCCAAGGTCTCTCACTAAATCACTAAGCTCCTCCTGATTAAATTGCTCGCGTTCAGAAGAAATATCTAAATGCAAGTCATCTGATCCAAATTCAGAAATTGGTGAAGGAACATTTTGTCGTAAGTCGTGGAAATTGTGTGTAGATGTAGATGGTTGTGGTTCTGAATCCTCACTAGAGTACAGGACTGGTTGGGTAATAGACAACACGTTAGGATAAATCCATTTAGACCGGTTTGTTTTATTAATGCCTGTTATGTTGACAGCGCAAAAATAACAATCATCATAATGATTCGAAGGTTCCCGCCAGATCATTGGTGTTTTATACTTGAAGTGGGTCCGTTGCTTGTTTGCCCATAACCTTAAATACTCTACACAGTTTTTACATACAGTATTAGGAATCCAGTACTTGTCACGGGTTTCCATGGTAAATCCGAAGTAGTCAAAATAAATTTTTTTAATAAAATCTGACACACTTTTTCTATTTTTTATAAACGTGTATTCGCCACATATGTTACAAAAATAGTTGGGATTGATTTTACAGGTGTTTCTTGACGTAGCCATTGCACAATTTTGAAGTATATATCAAAGTAACACAATTTTCAATAAATAACACACGGGAACAAAATTGAACTTTTTTGTGTGGACTGATTAAATGTTCAATGTAAAATGATTTATATTTTTTGTCGTTATACTTTTCGCTTTCGTAAACACTTGTTGAATGAGAAAAATTGGTTGAATGAACCCATAAAAATACTTAGTAGTTTTTTACTGAAGTACCAAAAAAAATTATATCCACAATTTTATTGACAGTCACTTATGAATGAACACATGTGTTCAGGGGAATTCCTTTAAAAAATCATCCGTTACCAACGGTAAACCACACATCAATAAAAACAAGTGGACTTTTCTTTTTTCTCTTTAATTGACTGTGAACTGACTAGGCGTCATAAAGGGACAATAAAATTTATAGGCGTTATGAGTTTGCTACCGAAACCATAAAAATGAAATAATCTTTTTTTATTACTTAATTTTTTTAATTCTTAGAATCATAAAAAACTAACTTATTACATACAAACACTTACACATTAGAAAATGTTATTTTTGTATGGAAATCGCGATTTATATCAATTCAGTAAATCGTGAACAAAATCAAAAGTTGTGCACCGATTGCAATGAAATAAAGCTCATTTTATTCGAAATATATTTAACTAACTGTTTGTAGACCAAAACTGTGATTTTTGTCCCATTTTTATTTTTTAGGAATTTTTAAAGAACAAAAAAAATGTTTTTTTTTTAAAAATTTTAATTTTTTTTTCAAAACTTGAACGATATCTCTAAAACTACTTGGAAAATTTAAAAACAAAGTAAGCACGGCTTTAAGAGAATATTGTTTGCGAGTTTCGGATTTTTTTTTTTAATTTAATATGGTGAACCGTTTTCAAGTTATTCCAATATATGTAGCGGAAGTGCCTTAATTTTGAACATAACGGTATATCTCGAAAAGTCGAGCTGATAGAAAAACCAAGGGCAGATTTGGATTCAGCGTCCCAAATAACCTTAAAAACAATATTCAGTTCTTAATCAACAGAACCATTGTTCCCTTGTGTTATCATTAGGATACTTGTTTTTTATAGTTGTTTTTTTTTCACTTTTCTCCTATTATCATTAGGATACTTGTTTTCTTATTTGTTCTTTTCTCCTATTATCATTAGGATACTTGTTTTTTTTTTATAGTTGTTTTGTTCACTTTTCTCCTATTATCATTAGGATTCTTGTTTTTTTTATTTGTTCTTTTCTCCTATTATCATTAGGATACTTGTTTTTTATTTGTTTTTTTTTCACTTTTCTCCTATTATCATTAGGATACTTGTTTTTTATTTGGCTATCCCGGTTGAGCCCCCAATTAAGTTTTCTACATTATTTAGTTTTTATTTTCATTCTTTATTTACCGTCTCGTTCAACGTCACCTTAAAAACTAACTTAATAGTCTAAAAAACATATAATTATATTCAACAAAAAGCACGATCGTATTTTCGAATTAGCACCATATGCTACGCGTGTGGTGTAATTCAATTCTTTTGTTTTTCAAATTTAAAATATTTATTTTAGCAGACATAGTGTCAGCAAAATATTATGGAAAATATTCGTCGTTAAGCTGTTACCTTAACTGACATAGTGTCAGCAATATATTATGGAAAATATTCGTCGTTAAGCTGTTACCTTAACTTGCATTACAACCTGAAAGACAAAAATGTAACGTGTGAAGGCCGGGTAATATCTTAAATATATTTACGCTGATCCCTAACTCACTGACTGACTGAGAGACTGACTGATTCTGTAACGCTGACCAAAATGATACGGTCCTAATTCCTAGGATTGATCTCGCCCCAACCGACACCACATTACCTTTCATATTAAAACGCCGCTAGTTTCCAGTAATTCCTGCATACGCAATTACCATAAACAAGGCTCAAGGCCAGTCATTTGATTACGTTCGCATTAATTTAGAGACTGCGTTATTTTCACACGGCCAACTGTATGTGGCTTTGTCACGATCAAGGAAAACTATTACACAGCAAGGAAAACTATTACATGACCAACGATATTTCACACGAAATATAGTTTTTTAAGAGATTATAAATTGAAAAACTTTTTTGCCAAATATTTCTTATCTGTTTTGGTACTTATGTATACAATTTCTACAAACACAATCTTTTTATACCCTATACCACTATGTGGTTTGGGTATAATGACTTTGTGCTGCTGTTTGTAACAACCAAAAATATTTGACCTAGACCCATCTTTAATTATACCGATCGAATCAGAATCACTTTCTGAGTTGATTTAACAATGTCCGTCCGTCCGTCTGTATGTCCATGTAAAGCTTGTAATCAAACTGCAGGTCGCAAATATGAATATATTTTGATGAAATTTGGTATATAAGCTTTTATCGGCCATGGGATGAACGCTATTGAAATTGGTGAGAATCGGTCCATGTTCAGACCTAGCCCCCATACAAATTACCCATATGAAATCGACATAAATTGCCATAAGATCCAAATTGTCATATAGATCTTACTCAAATTGGGTTTGTATGCGTTCATTACATGCACTAATGAGTAGTCCAAAAATGATCCCTTTGACCCCATATAGAGCTGCTTCCCGATCTTCACTTAAATCTATTAAAAAGCAAAATTATTGCACTGATTCTTCTCAAATTTTGTTTGTATATATATTTGCAAAATACAAGAGACTTTACCAAACATGATCAGGATCGGTCCATTTTTGGACCTAGTCCCTTTATAGATATAGCATTCGATATGAACTTTTTCATATCTGCAGCCGAAAAAATTAATAAAAATCCCACTCAAATTTGGTTTTTGCTTATTTTCAATGTCCAGTTAGTTGGGCCTAAGAGATAGGGTTTCTAAACGCATGGTATAGGGTATCGTATAGTCAGTCTAGACCGACTATAATTTTCTTACTTGTTTCATATGTACATATGTAACAATATAATGTTTAATTTACTACTATATTAAAAGAAATTTAATTTATTATAAATTTTTTGTGTACTTAAATTTAAACTGTTTGTTTTATTCATAATTTTTAAACGGGCGACTAGGTGCCACACAATCAACTAGTAATATAATATTGTTTTAAACTGGCATGCTTATTATAATCATGGCAACATATTCAGAATGCTTTAAAAATAACGTTTTCACGAATCTTTAAGGAACAATTATCAACATGTACCGATGAACATCCAGTATTGTTGACAGAGGCTCCTTTAAATCCTCGTAGGAATCGTGAAAAGGCAGCCGAATTCTTTTTTGAAAGTATTAATGCACCCGCTCTATTTGTTTCAATGCAAGCCGTCTTAAGTCTGTAAGTGAAAAAAATGAGAAACAAAAATCGATTATTTATTTATTGTAATATACATCGTACTTCATAGATACGCCACTGGCCGAGTAACAGGTGTTGTCTTGGACTCGGGTGATGGAGTTACGCATGCAGTTCCTATTTACGAGGGATTTGCTATGCCCCACAGCATTATGCGTGTTGATATCGCTGGACGAGATGTTTCACGCTACTTAAAGACACTGATATGCAAGGAAGGTTTCAATTTCCGCTCTACTGCAGAATTTGAAATTGTGCGTTCTATTAAAGAGAAGATGTGCTACTTAGCTACCAATCCCCAAAAAGAAGAATCAATGGAGATTGAAAAGTATGCTTACACACTACCAGATGGCAAAATATTGGAGGTAAATTGTGCAAAAATTTGTCACTGTTTTGGCCTTAATGTTGTTTTTTTTTCTTTTTGTTTAGTTGGGTCAAGCACGCTTCAGAGCACCCGAGGTACTATTTAGACCCGACTTATTAGGTGAAGAATGTGAAGGCATCCATGATGTTCTAATGTATGCCATCGAAAAATCCGATATGGATCTCAGAAAAATACTCTACCAAAATATTGTATTATCGGGTGGTTCTACACTTTTCAAAGGTTTTGGTGATCGTCTTTTATCTGAATTGAGAAAGCATTCACCTAAAGATCTTAAAATCCGAGTAAGTTGCAAAAACTTGTTATACACAATGAAAAAATAATGAATTGGAAAAAATGTTACGTTTTTTAATAATTGTTTTTTAGATTGCTGCTCCTCAAGAACGTCTTTATTCTACATGGATGGGTGGTTCTATTTTGGCTTCACTGGAAACTTTCAAAAAAATGTGGATTTCAAAGCGAGAATTTGAAGAAGAAGGCCAACGCGCTGTGCATAAAAAGACTTTTTAGAGCAATTATACTCCTCATTATTTATTGTAATATGCTTGTGTTTTTTTTTTTTTTTTTTATTTCCCAAAATTATTATTTTATTTTGAATTGTAATTTTATTTTTGCGTGTATATGACAGAATGTAAGCAAAAAAGAGTACTATCACTATCAACCTTTCTATTATTTAATATATTTATTAAAACTATTAATTGTGTTTAAAAAAAAGTAATAGAGCAGTTCAAACTTTACATCTCTGGAAAAAAGTATTGCAAAACTTATTTTCAATATTTCTTGCATTTTAAAGATCAAAATATTCGAAATATCTGTACTTGTTTGTGCTTATTAATTAACTTTAGACAATAGAATGTTGAAATAAAATTCCTTAACTAAGAAGGTTAATATCAAACTAATTGGGAAATAAATGTCAGAAAAATTATGTCTAATAAGAATTTGCTTTTAACAGTTTTCAAATAAAATAAGGGATTATTATTCCTTCGTATCCTATAATAGAAACGCTATTCATTCATTTACGCCAATTCTTTTTTTTTTATAACTAGACCTATTCAACCTAACCTAATAGTTTGTAAAATTAATTGAGAAAGAAAAGGACAAGAAAAAACTTAAAATTTTCGCTAAGATATCTTATAAATTGACGATTAAAATGATTGTACATTAATATCTTTTGGTCTTAGCGTACAATTCTATTTATTATTATTAGTACAACTTATTTATTTTAACAATCGGAACCAATTACACATACCTAATTATATCGTCACCTAAAATGCTAAAGACCATAACATTTTATTAAATTCTACACTATTTAAAATTTAAATTTTGCATCACACCGGCCGATTTACTTTTGAAAAAATTCCAAATGCTAAAAATATAACAAATGATTAAAAATAAAACTTGTTTAATGCTGAAGTTATTTTGAGGGGTATTACAGTGTCGGAAAAATTAATAGGACCGACAAAACTTAAGGTTTTCTTTACTGTTAAAATTAAGTATCTAAATACATTAAAAAAATAATTTGCATAATCCTCGGCAAATAGAAGCATCCGGTTTTTAAGAATATCTAAAAAGTCGACAGTTGTTATTTTATCTTGAACCTAGAAAATTGGACTGAAAAACTTCCCAAATCATCAAAGATGTACCGCCATGCTTCACGGACTTTGAATATAATTTGAGTCAAACTCCTGGTTTGCTGGAGTTTGCATACAAAACAAAATTATATTCGTTTGGTCTAAAAAAAATTAGATTTTTCCAATATTTAAGACTAAGGTCGGTCGTTTTTCAACAAAAAATATTCTAAAACAATTGTTAAATTCGGATATATCGAATCTGTGATACCCTCCACCTGGGTTTTACGTTTACAGTAATATCTGGACTTATTGCATTATTTATATCAAAACAAAATATTTGAAAAATTAACTTGATACTAAATTAAATTCTAAATTATTACAACAAACACAATGAAAGACAGACGGGCATTGCTATACCGACTCGAATTGTTATAAGAATCAAGTCACAAAGTATTTTTCAATGCGTTACAAATGGAATGACAAACTGAGTGACTCTCTTGCATAGTGGTGTGGAGAGTAAAAAAAAAACGTTACAAGTTTTATTATTCAAAAGAATTTTTCGCTATTAGTAACTTTTGGTTGCATGTCACGTCACGTACCATATTGTAGATTATATTAAAAAAATTAAAGAAAGATTTTCCCGCAACACAACTCTGAATATAAAGTAACATTATTCAAAATCGTTTTAAAATAAGTTGCATTAAGATTTTCGCGTTCTTATATTTTTATTTATTTTTTGTATTATTTGCTAATATCTTAGGACCATACTCGACAGCTCTAAGCTTTTACCGTAAAAATCTAGCTACAAAAGTGCTATAAAAAAAACAAATTCAGAATTTTTTATATTTTTATTACAGTACTACTGACACGTGCTTAGCCACGGAAAAGGGCATATGTTGCTTGTTCAGCAGCGGCAATTTTGTTATATTTCAGTCATCCTATTGTCTGTTTCTAATAATACGATTAGTCACTGGAGTACACAGTTCGTTTTTAAAGATTTTTAAAGGATTTTTTCAATAACGATTTAAAAGTTTTTGATGTGTAAACATCTATACGCGCCGGGGGTAAAAATCTTTTTCACAATACAATCACAAAACAAGTAAGAAAATTATAGTCGGTCTAGACCGATCATATGGTACCCTATACCATGGTTTAGAGACCCTATCTTTCGGTCCAACTAATTCGATATAGAAAATAAGTATAAACCAAATTTGAGTGGCATTGTTATTAATCTTTTTGCTGCAAATATGAAAAAGTCCATATCGGGTGCTATATTTATATGGGGACTAGGTCGAAAAATGGACCGATCTTGACCATATTTGGTAAAGTCACTTATATTTTGAAAAAATATATACAAACCAAATTTGAGAAAAATCTGTGCAATATTTTTGTTTTTTGATAGATTTAAATGAAGATCGGGAAGCAGCTCTGTATGGTGCCTATAACTAAGAATTGTCGTATTGGGATTATTTTTGGACTACTGATTAATGGATATAATAAACACATACAAACCCAATTTGACTGAGATCTATATGATAATTTGGCTCTTATGGCAATTTATGTCGATTTCATAGGGGTCATTTGTATGTGGACTAGGTCTGAACATGTACCGAATTTCACCAATTTCAATAGCGTTCCTCCTATGGCCGTTCATCCTATGGCTTATATACCAAATTTCATCAAAATATATTCATATTTGCGACCTGTAGTTTGATTAAAAGTTTACATGGTATATAAGCTTTTATCGGCCATGGGATGAACGCTATTGAAATTGGTGAGAATCGGTCCATGTTCAGACCTAGCCCCCATACAAATTACCCCTATGAAATCGACATAAATTGCCATAAGATCCAAATTGTCATATAGATGTTACTCAAATTGGGTTTGTATGCGTTCATTACATCCATCCATGAGTAGTCCAAAAATGATCCCATTGGCCCCATATAGAGCTGCTTCCCGATCTTCATTTAAATCTATTAAAAAACAAAAATATTGCACTGATTCCTCTCAAATTTTGTTTGTATATATTTTTGCAAAATACAGGAGACTTTACCAAATATGATCAGGATCGGTCCATTTTTGGACCTAGTCCCCATATGGATATAGCATCCGATATGAACTTTTTCATATCTGCAGCCAAAAAAATTAATAAAAATCCCACTCAAATTTGGTTTTTGCTTATTTTCTATGTCCAGTTAGTTGGGCCTAAGAGATAGGGTTTCTAAACGCATGGTATAGGGTATCATATAGTCGGTCTAGACCGACTATAATTTCCTTACTTGTTTTCATTTAAGATCGGATATAATCAAGCTTAAATGGTTTCTGATCGCGCTTAAAGAATTCTTTATGAATTATTGGTATTTTTAAATGCGTCAAATGCATACTTATTTTTAATTTCTCGATATGGACTGTGACCGATGAATAGTTTAATAAGTTACATTCGCATAATCCGTAACTGTTGTGAAATCTCTTTTCACGCTATATTTGGCTCCTTTCATTGTTTGAGGTACACTGTGGTGCAAAAAGAAAATGCAGCAAGAGAAAATTATTTTATTGTTATATTTTATGATTTTGGGGTCGCTGAATCCGAAAAAACAGATAAAAAACTGTAGGTCAATTGAAGCTGTAACGAACTTTGTTTATACCGACTTTTTATTTGTTTCAGCTATAACTCCGCAAATAGCATATGATTATTATTTATTCGTGAGTAGAAGAGATGTATCCATATGAGTGATATTTTGAAATTGAACACATATCAGTATTTTTTTTTTTTTCTATATTTTGCATGGATATATAAATAAAAAATATTTATTTAAGCCTTAGCTACAATTTTGTTGATGAATGAAATGAGATATCATCAATGGTTTTTGAGTAATAGCTGAAAATCTAGGTAAACAAACATCAAGATAAGGAAAAATATAAAAGATCATAAAAAAAAAGTTTGGCGTGAGAACCCCAAAACCTTTGGATATTTTACTGTACTGTTTCACCCTGACGTGGAGTTTCTCACCCCCCAGGCAATTACCCAGAAAATGTTTCACAGTGTGATTAATGGGTGTAATAAACACACTCAAACCAAATTTGACAAACCAATTATGAAATTATAAAATACATGTTAAAGGCACTATACAATTGTCAAATTCACCATCAAGCATTATGGTGGTATAAGTGAATATTTGTTTGTATGTGTGACACCCACAAAATCTAATTTTTTTGATTTTCCATCAAGCATCGCACAGTGGTTCAAAACCAAAAAAAAGTGGTAATAAGTCTGGAACTTCTAAACTATTGGTTGGATTGGAATAGTATATTCTAGGCGATTGTAGTCAAGGATATAGGCTTTCAAAATATTTATTTTTGAGATACCCTGTTGTAACACAGGGTGAGCTACAGGGTGCCAAAGTCGACCACCTCGAGGTGGAAAGTGCTTTCAAAGCTTGTAACTTTTATAAATATGAAGTGATTTTTACGTTTTTTAAATTTTTCCAATAACAATTAAATTATTAACAAAAAACATGCTTATACTACCTAGTTATCGCTTATGGTTTAAAAAATATTTGATTTTAAAAATCAACATTTGAACTTTTCACCAAATTATTTCTTGGTTTTTCGCAAATAACATTTTTATTAAAATAGATTAAAAAAAATCTAAAAATATGTGGCGATAGCCAGTACTTTTCAAAAAAATACGCTGAAGTATTTTTTGAATTATTTCAAACCGTTTAGTGAGCACAAAATCTTAAAGTTGACTTTTTGAATCAGGTTCTAAAAATTGCAAATTTTTGCCAAAAAAATACCCTTCATTCTTTCACTTTTTTCTCACAACCTTGGTAAAACATGTATATATTTTTCTACATATTTTAAAAGAATATGCTTCAGGAATGGTTGTAAGTGAAATTTTTAATATTTTTGGACATGCACCCTACGTCCAGCATTGGACGAAATTGGGCAATTTAAAAAAAAAAACTAAGTTTTAAAAGTTAATACAAAATTATCCGCTCGATTTCTTCAAATATTTCATCGCAGTATTAAAGCTCCAAATATTTTTATTTATTTTCCGCAATAAAATTCACCGCCGTTACATAAGCGTGGTCAGGAGGGCTTAAATGATGAAAAAAGTCAAATTTTCATACGAATTTTTTTTGTTAACATAAAAAACATATTAAGATTAGTTATTTTTATATTTTGTTTACTGATTCAGAACGGCATTTAAATTATCTAACACACTTCAAAAAATCATTTTGATAACGTTAATAGTTTTTGAGATATTTATATTCAAATTTCAGAAAAAAATATAGAAACACTATGGTTTTTCGTTTTTTTTGGTTTTTTTGGTAAAGTGTTCCCAAAATTTTTGAATTTTACTTATTGTTATATATATTCTTAAAGAAGACATATTTATCTATTCAACGCTATATAACATATCTATCAAATATATTGCAACATGCTGAAATAATAACCCCAAACCACACTCCACAGGCAAAAATTTAGCTATTTCTCTATTTGTTCATATAAATGGTCATTTACATAGTGAATGACATATTTTTTTTATTGGTTTTTGGTAAAGGATTGCATACGTTTTTATTACTTCAAATAATTTTATATATCTTTTCAAAGAAGGTATAATTATAAGTTAATGGTGTATGAAATATTTACCTCTTGAGTTTCAACTGATCATAAAATTGCCCGAAACTCTGATGCTGATTTTATACAACAAAAAAAAGTTAAAAAGCCAATGCCTAAGATATTTTCATTATTAAATAACAAATATAACTAAATTTTTTTTATTGAGTATTTTTTTATTTGTTTTATAATAGGCTTAAAATTACATAACAATTGTCTGCTTTTTTACTAGTTATTTTCTACAAAACAATCAGAAATATCAAAAGATAAAAGATGTTTTATATCCATAGCTTCGGAATCATCATTTTCTATTTCAAGACTTATTTTTGGTAACCATTTTGTTCTTATGGAGTATATTACTGGATCTGATGATATCAATAAATATTCCATTAAATCGGAATTTTGGGCTTCTTTGCTACATTTTCTTGTATTAAAAAGTTTAAAGTGTTTGACATCTCTGTTTCTAGCTTCTTGTGTTTCTTCAGTCAGTTCTCCCAAGGGCAGGATGCTATTTTGTATTATTTCTTTCCCATGAGCTAATACTTTGTGTACAGTTAGTGTCATTGGCCTCCAAGGATATAAGTTCATTATTAATTCCTTAGTTCCACTAGCATATATTTTCAATTTCTCCGCATTAATTTGTTGTTTACTATTAATGACAGCTAATATTACTTTAAACCGTGCGATTAAAGCCGTGTCAATGCCAGTAATCAAAGAAGTAGTTTCGGGATCTTCAAAGAAACGTCTTGCTGTATTACCATCATTTGAACTTCCATAGCCACAAAGAGGCTTATCGATAATTAGACCAAGTTGCATTTTAAATTCATCCTGAATTCTTTTCTTCTCAGTTTTTCGTATGGCGTGTAGATCAGTATTATTTTTAACTGGTATATTTTCTTGTCCTGGAATTTGCCGGTATTTTAGATCATATGCGAGATAGAAGCAATATTCCATAAATCGCATTCTTGCATGAAGTGGCGATATTCCAAATTTTACAGCATTTTCATTAATAGGAATTTCATCACAACTGTTATGAAGTTCTGAACTTTTCTTTCCACATATATTACATTTCCAAGTAGATGTTATATCTGTAACGGCATTGGCTACTTTCCCATCAATCATTGTAAAAAGTGGTTGAAATAACACTTTAATGACACTTCCAGATATATCCACAAAAACTGGAGACAATCTCGAAATTTCCTGATTTATTGAACTCACTAAGCTTTGTGTTGTAATTTTGTCTTCCTTTGTGTACTCCGACATAGAAACTTAGATCCGGGTTTAAATTACTCCATATGTCCTGATTTTCTCTCTCACTAGAAGAAGAACTTGTCTCATTATATAGCCTCATTTTTAATGGTACTAATGATGTCATAAAAATTGTTGAAAAATCTATTTCTGAATTGCTTCCACTTGGTTGTCTATACTCAGAAAATCCAGATGTTCCATCGCATCCCCATTTACATATTAACGTAACTTCTGAATTGTTGCATATTTCTATTTCTTCTTTGCTAAATGTGGATATTATTCTAGATGCAGTGTTTTCAAGCAGTTCCGCTAATCCAACATTTGCACTTTCAGTATTGGATTTCACATTAGATGGTAGAATTTTATTTTTTGTTTCCTTTATCAAATCTTTTTCTTTGAGAGCTTTTCTCAAAATACCATATTTATTTCTTGTCAATCCCAAATTTAAAATAGGAGCTAACGCATCCTCTTCTGTAAATGATGTTGACGATTTTGGCGTTGAAATACTTTGCACCATACGCTTCAACCGCTTAGGAGATGCAGTTGGTAACACATCTACAATTTTAGCAGCTTCCTTTAGTTGCGTGCGTGTTAAGGCTGATTTAAAAGAATCCTTAATTTCATTAGGCGAATGGTTACTAATGATTTCTTCTTGTTTTTTCTTTTTTGTCCTTGATTGAACATTTTCGTAGTCCTTTTTAGATCGACCAAATGCCTTTTTCTCAATTTGTACTGTGAGGCCCGTTTTCAACCATTCTTCATTTTTAGTTTTTTGAAAAGATATTAAAATTATTTGAAGTAATAAAAACGTATGTAACCCTTTACCAAAAAACAATAAAAAAAATATGTCATTCACTATGTAAATGACCATTTATATGAACAAATAGAGAAATAGCTAAATTTTTGCCTGTGGAGTGTGGTTTGGGGTCATTATTTCAGCATGTTGCAATATATTTGATAGACATGTTATATATCGTTGAATAGATAAATATGTCTTCTTTAACAATATATATAATAATAAGTAAAATTGAAAAATTTTGGGAACACTTTACCAAAAAAAAACCAAAAAAAAAAAACGAAAACCATAGTTTTTCTATATTTTTTTCTGAAATTTGAATATAAATATCTCAAAAACTATTAACGTAGGGTGCATGTCCAAAAATATTAAAAATTTCACTTACAACCATTCTTGAAGCATATTCTTTTAAAATATGTAGAAAAATATATACATGTTTTACCAAGGTTGTGAGAAAAAAGTGAAATAATGAAGGGTATTTTTTGGCAAAAAATTGCAATTTTTAGAACCTGATTCAAAAAGTCAACTTTAAGATTTTGTGCTCACTAAACGGTTTGAAATAATTCAAAAAATACTTCAGCGTATTTTTTTAAAAAGTACTGGCTATCGCTACATGTTTTTAGATTTTTTTTTGTCTATTTTAATAAAAATGTTATTTGCGAAAAACCAAGAAAGAATTTGGTGAAAAGTTCAAATGTTGATTTTTAAAATCAAATATTTTTTAAACCATAAGCGATAACTAGGTAGTATACCCAAGTTTTTTGTTAACAATTTAATGGTTATTGGAAAAATTTAAAAAACGTAAAAATCACTTCATATTTATAAAAGTTACAAGCTTTGAAAGCATTTTCCACCTCGAGGTGGTCGACTTTGGCACCCTGTAGCTCACCCTGTGTTACAACAGGGTATCTCAAAAATAAATATTTTGAAAGCCTATATCCTTGACTACAATCGCCTAGAATATACTATTCCAATCCAACCAATAGTTTAGAAGTTCCAGACTTATTACCACTTTTTTTTGGTTTTGAACCACTGTGCCCCGTGCAATATGTTTAGAAAAAGGTCTTATTTACAACTAATTGGATGTAGAAAATAAGCATAATTTAAATGGTATTGTTATTAAGTTGTTCGATAAATGGACCGATCATGGCCAAATTTGGGAAAACACTTATTTTTTTCATAAACATTTACATATGATAGATTTAATTGAACAAAGTGATGCAGCTTTATATGAGGGCTACGACTAAGAATTCTCCTACAGTTTTTATTTTTCGATTACAAACCAAATTTTACCGAAATCTCTAATATAAACTTGATCTTATAGCAATTTAAGCGATCTCATTGGGGCCATTTGTATGGGGACTAGGTCTCAACATGAAAAGACTTGTACCTATTTCAATAGCGATGGAAGATTATACATCAAAATTCATTTAAATATACTAACAGATTCCAGCACTCGAAATTCGACTGCAAATTCTAGGAATTTTTTTTTTTCATTTTATCACGACCGAGCGACTCAGCTTCGGCTGAGTTTCGAGTCTTAACTAAATCTTCATTTTTGAAATTAGTTCGGTTGTACGAAATATTTACAAAAAAAAATCGCTACCTGTGCGGTGGTTGAAAACAAAAAAGTTGTTTTACTAATTCCTAATTCTTGGAACTTCCCTTTTTAATTATTTCTACCTAAATCGCTATTTATTTAATGGTTTTGGGATTTTTAACGCAAATTATCGACTAAGACCATTTTCTTTTCAAATGAAATTTATTGAAGAAACTGAGAAGCATATTATAGATCAAACAGAAAGCAATAAAGACTTAGTTTTGTGGAAAATATTTTCAAAAACCATGAAAAAAAATAATTTTTCCAACATTTTGCTTCATAAGCACCACAAAAATTTGCTAAATCAATTTTTTAAAAAAATTTAATTGTTGCGCAGGTCCCTAGCAATAATTTGGCTTTTACAGAAAAAATATCAATTAGTCGACGAGTTATAGCCAAAAACCATACAAACAATATGCTGAAAATCGGCATTTGACTGCAAAGTTCGAAGGTCGATTAAAAAAAAATTCGAACTAACATAAACAAACGCCGCGATACGGGTCTTCTAATTTAGCCTCTATTTTCACCCCTCACTCTCAGAATCGACCTAACTTTTGCTAACCTGAATTTGTTCCACAGTGTATTTTTATGTATGTGTTAGTAGCAACTTTAAACGATTATAACTTCAAAAAAAATGTTCTAGACGATGAAAATTTTTAAATCTGGGTAACCGCTAAAAAGAAATACCTTTCAAATGATAAATTTTTTGTCAAAATCGGAGTAAAACTGTGAAACTTACATCGGTAACAAAAAATCGCCTAGCCTATTAATATTATAGATTCATATATGAGACCTTGGAGCAAATCGTCACATTCGACATCGAGTACAATCAATCGAAATCCCACATTTTAGTTTAACAATTAAGGAAGACGGACAATCGTCAGACCTCGTTTTACTTTTTCTATTAACTATGGACCATACCTCGTCAGCTGGAACAGAGTTAAATTACTCTTAGTTTTTAATTTTGAAAAATAAAAAAAAATGTTTTCGATCGACAAATTTTGATAAAGAATGCGACGAGTCGACCCCTGCAGTTTGATTACAAATCTTACATGGGCACATGGATAGATGGACAGACGGACAGACGTACCGGCATATGGACGGACACAGCTAAATCGACTCAGAAAGTGATTCTCAGTCGATCCGTATAATATTTTTGGTAGTTACAAAAATCAGCGCGAGCTCATTATAATGATATATTTTATAAAAAGTATTGTTTCTTACAAAAGTACATAGTAATTAATAAAAAATTTCTGCTGGTAGGAAAAATATCAAATCCTTTTTCTTTGAGAGCTTTTCTCAAAATACCATATTTATTTCTTGTCAATTTTTTTGCATAAAAAGGTATTGTGAATTACAGATATTTTGCAATAGGTATCAGAGTTTCGGGCAATTTTATGATCAGTTGAATCTCATTAGGTAAATATTTCATACACCATTAACTTATAATTATACCTTCTTTGAAAAGATATATAAAATTATTTGAAGTAATAAAAACGTATGCAACCCTTTACCAAAAAACAATAAAAAAAATATGTCATTCACTATGTAAATGACCATTTATATGAACAAATAGAGAAATAGCTAAATTTTTGCCTGTGGAGTGTGGTTTGGGGTCATTATTTCAGCATGTTGCAATATATTTGATAGACATGTTATATATCGTTGAATAGATAAATATGTCTTCTTTAAGAATATATATAACAATAAGTAAAATTCAAAAATTTTGGGAACACTTTACCAAAAAAACCAAAAAAAACGAAAAACCATAGTTTTTCTATATTTTTTTCTGAAATTTGAATATAAATATCTCAAAAACTATTAACGTTATCAAAATGATTTTTTGAAGTGTGTTAGATAATTTAAATGCCGTTCTGAATCAGTAAACAAAATATAAAAATAACTAATCTTAATATGTTTTTTATGTTAACAAAAAAAATTCGTATGAAAATTTGACTTTTTTCATCATTTAAGCCCTCCTGACCACGTTTATGTAACGGCGGTGAATTTTATTGCGGCAAATAAATAAAAATATTTGGAGCTTTAATGCTGCGATGAAATATTTGAAGAAATCGAGCGGATATTTTTGTATTAACTTTTAAAACTTAGTTTTTTTTTTAAAAATTGCCCAATTTCGTCCAATGCTGGACGTAGGGTGCATGTCCAAAAATATTAAAAATTTCACTTACAACCATTCTTGAAGCATATTCTTTTAAAATATGTAGAAAAATATATACATGTTTTACCAAGGTTGTGAGAAAAAAGTGAAAGAATGAAGGGTATTTTTTGGCAAAAATTTGCAATTTTTAGAACCTGATTCAAAAAGTCAACTTTAAGATTTTGTGCTCACTAAACGGTTTGAAATAATTAAAAAAAATACTTCAGCGTATTTTTTTGAAAAGTACTGGCTATTTTTAGATTTTTTTATCTGTTTTAATAAAAATGTCATTTGCGAAAAACCAACAAAGAATTTGGTGAAAAGTTCAAATGTTGATTTTTAAAATCAAATATTTTTTAAACCATAAGCGATAACTAGGTAGTATAAGCATGTTTTTTGTTAATAATTTAATTGTTATTGGAAAAATTTAAAAAACGTAAAAATCACATCATAGTTATAAAAGTTACAAGCTTTGAAAGCATTTTCCACCTCGAGGTGGTCGACTTTGGCACCCTGTAGCTCACCCTGTGTTACAACAGGGTATCTCAAAAATAAATATGTTGAAAGCCTATATCCTTGGCTATAATCGCCTAGAATATACTATTCCAATCCAACCAATAGTTTAGAAGTTCCAGACTTATTACCACTTTTTTTTGGTTTTGAACCACTGTGCATCGTCGGTGTATTGTTGATCTGTATTGCAATAACACCGCTCTGCAAAACAACATTTTTTTTCGAGCCCCGAAATTATTACTCCTGATTCCAATGTAAAATGACCTCCTGAATCCGAATATCACACCCATTTGTTCCCAGTTTATACCGTTTTCGCGGGACGCCACCACCCCCCTCCCCCTATTGTTATCTTATAGTATTCTGTTTGTCATAACTCAAGAACGACTACTCCGATTTCGCTGAAATAAATAGAAAAATTAAGAATTACCATTCTTTCATCTATTCTTATACCATTTCTCTACATAATCAACAATTTCGCAGATATAAATAAATTTATGGAAAAAAAAATATTTTTTTGTCTACAAAATTTTAATTTTTTTTAGTCATGAAAAATCCAAAAAAGGTCAAGTCTTAATACTTTTGCTTAAAGCTACATAGCTTATGAATAAAATGAGACAAAGATCCTGAAAATCGATGAACGCGTTCCGCTTTTATTCACAATTAAATGGAGGTACCTCATTTTGACAATAATATTGATTTTTTGTTTCAATGAATTTGGAGCCCAATCCTTGTCTAGATGACCAACTTGGAAATTAAAATATAAATGATAAGCAGCTTTTACACAGAGGGGTTTTCGTTGCGCTTTTAATGTTAAGTTTCCGCAAACATAGCAGAAGCTATCTGGATGATTTCTACACTCTTGTGGCATATTAAAATTCGCGTACTGTTATTCACTTTAAAAAAAACGGAAAAAAATCACCTCTACTTTTCACTGAACACCTATACGTATTTTCAATATTTTACTGACAGGTACTTATGAATGGGCGCATCTTTTAAGGGTGGCTATATACCTGATTCAGCATGTGTGCGTTTAAAACTTTTCAAAACTTTCCAAATAATGACCACTCATACATGAGTACATTTCTGTAAAAAAAAATCATCGGTTACAGGTAGCCAATGGAAAAACACATATCAATAACAAAAAATGGACTTCCCTCTTTTCTCTTTAATTGACTGTGAACGTATTAGGTAACATAAATAAACAGGAACTGTATGTCGGCGTCCACGCACGAGCTTATTACATTGCCACCGCAATCATAAAAATCAAATCACCTTTTACTTATTATTTTTTTATACCCTCCACACGTCAGTGGCAGAGGGTATATATAGGTTTGTCATTCCGTTTGTAACGCATCGAAAAACTAATTTCCGACCCCATAAAGTATATATATTCTTGATCCTTATCACAGCTCGAGTCGATATAGCGATGTCCGTCTGTCCGTCTGTCTGTTGAAATCACGCTCATTCACAAAAAAATCCATCTAACTGGATAAGGCTGCAATAATATCATTTGCCATAATTCCCAGCAGGTTGGTATTGAAAATTGGCTAAATCGGGCATCATCGTGATTAGATACGAGCAAAAATATGTAGATACCTCTAAAAAAAAACATAAAACCCAGTGTGTTTGTTGTAACAGTTTAGTGGTTGAACATTATAATTGTACTAATTTCAGTTTTTTGTCGACCTTTTTATACCCTCCACTCCAGTGTGCAGAGGGTATATATAAGTTTGTCATTCCGTTTGTAATAATTAGAAAAAAAAATTTGGACCCCATAAAATATATATATTTGTGATCCTTATAACAACCGGAGTTGATATAGCGATGTCCGTCTGTCCGTCTGTCCGTCTGTCCGTCTGTGGAAATCACGATGACGGCATCAATCGGGCAGCTAGGGTGCTCGTTGGCATAAAAAATGATTCATTAACATCCTGAAAAGTTTGCTATTTAAAATCGTCCAAATCGGTCGATTAGGGCCCGAGATTTGAATGAAGAACTAAAAAAAGTCTTGAAAAAATATAATTTTCTATGTTGTTCTTGTCACGATCACGCCCTCAATAGGATAGCTAGGGTGATAATTTTTAGTGAGAATGATTCACCAAATTCATGGGAAGATTTCTACTTCAAAAATCATTCAAATCGGTGGAACAGGTCCAGGTAAATCTATGAAAAATTAAAAAAAAATGAAAAACATGATGAAAATCATTTAAAACAGTTACCGAACGTAACCGGAACGTCCCAATACTTTTCATGTGAAAAAAAGGCTGACACGTTACGTAACAGTTACATGTCGCTAACTTGTTCTTTACACAGGCTACTGCTTTTGTAAGTAATAAATTATAAATATACTGAATTTGCAAACTAAAATGGATACATATATTGGAGGTGCTTTAATACAAAAGAGTTAACGAAACAAAATAAAAAAAAAAACAACTCTACAACATCAACAATGGCAGTCATATGTTCTTCAAATAGAAAAAAAAACTGAAAGTGTGTTTTGTTGGCTACAAAACAAAAATAGTGTTTACAATATAACAAAATATGTAAAAGAAGTTAGTGCTATGAAATATTTTATTTTGTTTAAAAAAAAAAATCGCAAAATGAAAGGCTATAATTCCATTAATAATCAAAAGGCGTTAAACTAATTTATTTATTTTTACGTTGTACTAATGCATTTTAAATAAGTAAAAGTAATTGTATATTTAAATAAAAATGCATTTGTATTATATGTTGCTGTCGTATTCAGAAAAATCAAGTAGCTGACTATACGACTACAAATGCTGCTGCCAGCAGTCGTCTATGTGTTTCATTCATGATGTTGCATTTTTTTGCGAGCAATACTTACATATATTCTAAATAAAGAAATAATAGTTCTTTTCATACTGCGAAATCTATACAAATATATGTACAAATACTATATGTCAAATTTCAAATTTGCAATAATTGATACATTTTTGAAAGAAAATTGTATAATATGAAATGTCTTTAATTTATTTCATAGAAAACAATTTTTTCCATATTTACTGTTTTACTATTTTCGTAATGAGGTTAAATGAGTTAAAAAGAATTTAAAATATTTGAAAATATTAGGTGAGGATCCTCAAGATGTAATATACGATCGGTCTAAAACTTTTCACTTAGTGTCACAGTTAAATTCGAAACAACAAAAACCCATATATTTTGTGCATAAAGTTTAACATTAAATGTGCTTTTCTAAAATGTCTATATATTTTTTCTCATTCATTTCTGACCATCTTCAATGTAAATTTACCAAAGTTTTTTTTATTGCAATATGTATATAAAACTTAAAAATTTAATATTTTTTATTGTGTATTAACTTATTATTCTGCGATTTTCATTACATCACAAAATGTTACAAATTGGCACTACTGTTTCAAAAACAGAAAACTTCTAAATCAGTTGAAAACAGTTGATCTGTAGAACTGTGTGTGAAATTGTGTCAAATAAAATTACAAATATTAATAAATATAATAATACATATATATATATTTTATTAATTTTGTTAAGAATTAGCACAAAATTGATTTTCCATTTTGCATTTCATTTATAAAGAATTCTGCCATATTTTGTTAGAGGGAAAATCCATTTTTGTTATATTAAAAAAAAACAGACTTGCATTTAATTTTTCCATGACTGCCTCAATAATTGCGTAGATGCCACCACAATATTTTTTCTAATTAAAACAGTTGATCTGTAAAACTGTGTGTGAAATTGTGTCAAATAAAATTACAAATATTAATAAATATAATAATACATATATATATTTTATTAATTTTGTTAAGAATTAGCACAAAATTGATTTTCCATTTTGCATTTCATTTATAAAGAATTCTGCCATATTTTGTTAAAGGGAAAATCCATTTTTGTTATATTAAAAAAAACAGACTTGCATTTAATTTTTCCGTTACTGCCTCAATAATTGCGTAGATGCCACCACAATATTTTTTCTAATTAAATATTAAGCAATATCTAACTAGAATTATGATTTATTCTGACTAAAAAGTTCCAATTAAAAGTTATTCATCCCAATTATGAATATTCTCAAGGAATTTCTTTCTCACGGAAAATACATTTCTCGAGAAAAAAATTCCTCCAATTATAAATTCCGCGTGAACAAAAAATGATTAACTGGCATCATCGAATTTCGAAGCCACTTGCTTTGCTTATTGACAATTTATTTTCTATTTTTTGTGTGTGTGCAAACGACCCTACAATAAATGTCCCAATAAACATTTTTGTTTGCTATCAACTTGAGGTGCATTTGAGATCAAATACATTTTTCAAATCTCCAACGTTAATTCTCAAATGCCCTCCATAGTTCGAATATAGTCTTCTCAACTTAAAAGGCACATTTTTTATATGGCGATTTTCATAGTTATCAAATTGAGAAATTTGTGATTCTCAACTTGATAGCAAAGAAATATTTCCAATCGGTATCAAATGGAAGGTACGGAATTGCCATATTAAAAAATATTATACTAATTTTAGAAATGAAAACAATGTACTTTTTTTAATGTTTCAATTTAATTTCATTATATATTTAACATTACTATGTACATATTTAACATTAAATGTACATATTATGTACATTTTTTAAAATCTAGAATTAAAAATAAATGAATTAATTAGTTGTACATTTTTTGAAAAATTCGACAAAAAGCAGAAATAATTAAAAATATATCAATGATTTATTTGTACTTTTTTTGGCATTTTTTAATTTAATTTATTATTTATGACATATTTAAATAATATCTCAGACTTAACACAAATCGTATTCAAGTTGAATAAATGTTTGGTCTCAAGTGGAGAAAAGTGTTGGATATCCAATTGAGAGTAAAAATGTTTCTCAAAGATTGGAAAAAATGTTAAGTCTCAACTTGATGTCAAGTTGAAAGCAAACAAGGAGAAAAATTGTTCAACCCAAGTTGAGAATTACATTTGACATCAATTTAAGAACTTAACTTTTCTCACAACATTGGAGAAATAATATTTCAATGCATACTGGGGAATGACCGAAACTAACACATAAACAGTTTTTTCCTATTTGAAAAACATATGACTGTCATTGTTGCTGTTGTAGAGTTGTTATACCCTCCACTCCAGTGTGCAGAGGGTATATATAAGTTTGTCATTCCGTTTGTAATAATTAGAAAAAAAATTTTGGACCCCATAAAATTTATATATTTGTGATCCTTATAACAACCGGAGTTGATATAGCGATGTCCGTCTGTCCGCCTGTCGAAATCACGATGACGGCATCAATCAGGCAGCTAGGGTACTCGTTGAAATAAAAATGATTCACTAACATCCTGAGAAGTTTGCTATTTAAAATCGTCCAAATCGGTCGATTAGGGCCCGAGATTTGAATGAAGAACTAAAAAAGTCTTGAAAAAAAAATAATTTTCTATGTTCTTCTTGTCACGATCACGCCCTCAATAGTGCAGCTACAGTGATCATTTTTAGTGAGAATGATTCACCAAATTCATGGAAAGATTTCTACTTCAAAAATCATTAAAATCGGTGGAACAGGTCCAGGGAAATCTCTGAAAAAGTAAAAAAAAAAATGAAAAACATGATATTTCTATATTGTTCTTGTTGTTATTCTAAATGTTGCATTGTTTTCATAGCTGGACTTGTTGTTTTTGTGGTCGTTATGGTAATAATATAACAAAAACAAACCCTTTGTACATTTTTTTATCAACTCTGGTAGAAAAATTTAAAAGTTTCCATTGTTTTGGCATCACTAAAAAAATATGTTAGATCATTTCTGTCATTGCCACAAGCCTGCCTGCAAAATTTCAGATCGATTGGGTCACGGGAAAGTGGTTAAAATCGATCCAAAATTTTTTCGACAAGCAGACACTACGAGTTAATATAAAGGGAGTAAAAATTCACCAACATCTAAAGCAAATAATGCTAAAATACCTAGTTGTTAATAAAAAAAACAATTGGGCAATTCACAATGGGTAATGTATCGTTGTATCTCTTGTATCGTGTATCACTTTACAATAGTGTAAAATTGTTGTCGGTAATTTTCATTGAAAAATCTGATACACGATCCAACTTCATTTGCTATGTTTAGTAAATGTTGTATATTGTATCATAACATATCAGTTCCAAGTGAATGCCAGTTTTTATGAAAAAGAAAAAACAAATACATAGAATATTATCAGCATAAATAATTATAAAATAAAATATGGCAAATAATGCATATAACGCAAATACATCGATAAGTTTATTTATATAAAAATTAATGTTTATATTTTTAGTATGTACATATTTTCTCTTTCAGTACCAACCAAAACATTTAAAATTTTTTTTTTTTCATTATAAATTAAAATGTAAGAGGTACGTAACTAAAACTCCAGGGTATATCTCACGACCAAAAAGCAAACACTGACAAGTGTTTTCTCTTATACAAAATAGCAGAAGCGACGAAGCGATCTTTCCTCGTTGGATCGAAAATTACTAAAGAAAGCGTTTTACAATATGAAAATACAACTGAGTGTTCACAACAAATGATTGTATTGTGTATTTCAATACAACATACAATATACAACACCTGTTGTGAATTGCCCAAATGTAAATTTAGCAAAAAAATTTATGTATTAATTTATTTAAAGAGAAAAACACAAAAATAACGTTTGATGTTGTATTTTTTGTGTGTAATATTTAAATGTACATACATACACATATTAAATAATACAAATAATGTACACATATTATATATATGTATGTATGTATATTCATAGTAACTGCATGTTAGAAATAAATCGGTTATTTTAGTTACATAAAATTCTGCAGTATTTTGTTGTGGGGAAAATACATTTCTTTTGTATTAACAGAGTGTCACTTCATTTTGCTCAGCGTGACTATGCCACAGTAGATGCCGCCATAATTTTTGTTTGTTCTAATTAGCTTTGCAATAGTTATTTCTATTTTAACATGAATGTTAATATTTTCAACTAGATATCATACAGAACAATGTTAAGAGTATACACGGGTTGGTCTTTTATTTCATACGTTTTTTTCATTATTCTTTTACAAATATGAACATAAGTTTGGCATATTACCCACCAATCTCACATCACACTGCAAGTTCGAAAAACTCAATACACTCACATTTTTTTACTAATACACACACATTTTCCGCAGTGGTCACACTAATGGCACCAAATTTTTCGTGCGAATAGTGGCAGACACTAACGATGATTAATGTTACCCTGTTATAAATTTAATGCAAATTTACTGGATTCTGTAAAATTGTTATTAAAGTTTTAACTTGTTAAATCTATTATAATGATTTATTTTTTGAAATGCGCATACAAAAACGCAAGTTTGTTAATTATAGAGCATAAATATTATTAACTATTATTAAAATAATACTAATAATAATAAATGTAAACATTTTCCCTCAAACATGTGCCTGTATAATAAACTTGGTAACTCTACTTAAAATAAAATAAGAGAGAGAAGTATACAAATTTTTTCAAGTTTACGCTTCGACAACATTTTAAAAATGAGATTGCAGTCAGATGTTTGATCATAAAAATTAATGGCGATGGATTCGACTAATTCGAACAATTTTTCGTTGATAATACGTACACAACGATTTTACAATTTCAGTGTGATGTGAGCTTGGGGGGTTAACTTTTTGTTGTCTTTTCAAAATAGAGTTACCGAGTTCGTCAATGAGTTTTTTGCTTACAAAACAGTTCTACATAGTTATATAGAATTATTATTCTGATTTACCTATAAAATATCTGATTGCGATTACATCTAATTTTTAAAAATTTTTTATAATTAATAAAGCATTATTATTCACATAAATACAAAATTTCACTTTTTTAATTTTCCATTCAAATTTAAGAAAATATCAATTATAATAAAAACTGAAAATAAAATTTCCAATTATAAATTAGAAAATATTAATTGAGTTTCAGAAAATCATATCAAAACGTCGGAAATAATAATTTTAAATTTAGAAATATCTTTACATTTAAAAATGTTTACATTTAAAAAAAATATTGCCATTCAGGAGATATTAATAACTTTTCAGTACCGCGATTCAGTAACTTCTTTTAACGATAGTCGAATTGTAAAAAAAAAGAAAATTGCAAAATTATCAGTAAAATTTTGAAACGATATTCGCTATTGTTAAAGTCAGCTGTTGTTGTTATCTAAACGACAACCATTTTTGTGTTGTTTATCCAATCGATAAAAACTTAAATTTTTTGGTTGAAATGTCGTCATACATAAATAAAAATCATGAAATAGTGAAAATATTTTGCTTTAATTAAAAAACTTTTTTATATAAATAAAAAAATAATTAAATAGCATATTCAATTCATTATTTCATTTTCAAATAAATAAACAGATATATTAGTAAAAAAAATAAAGATATTAAACATAAACATAAAATCATCGTGTCAAACACGAAGTAATTTGTTTTTTTCTATTCTTTGTGTTTTTCGCTTATTTTGACAGAGATGCCACTCCTTTACAATTTAAATAAATAGAAAAACAGATTTGTCGATATTAATTTAAATTCAATGAATTTAAGAAAACCTCAAATGATATTTAAGAATTGCTAACATAAAAATTGTTACATAAGTAAACGTAATTTTATGAGAATGTTATTTTTATTTATATATAAAATTTCACAATTTTTTTTGGATGAAAATTTGAAGTTTTTCAGAAAATAAAGATAACATTAAATTATTTTATTCAAAATGTTTGGGACTTTTCGTTTTTCATCCCTAATTTGATTATTTATTATTATAAATTTATTCTCTATGTTTTCAAAATATGGCAATATTTTAAAAAAAAGTTGAGAGAGCTTTTTTTTTGGTTATTATTTTGTTACTCCATCCGACCTATATGGCCACAATGAAGAAATATTTGGCCAGTTAAAAGAAACTATACAGCCATCTCCAATTAGAACGATTTAATGCATATAGCCACTCTACACAACCATTACCTTTGCAATGGAGGTTAGGGCGAGCTATTTAATTAGCAAAAACTAAATTAAACGAGATGTTATGTCATATAACCGGAAACGCATGCATATAGGTGTATAACCAAAATGCATGCCGATCAGCAACCACGATGACCAAAAAGCAAACACCGAAATAAATCCGAAATAATGAAAAGAAGAAAACCAACCCAAAGAATTTGTTGAAATAATTTGGTATTAAGTTTAACAAATTGTTTACTTTTTCATTTACATTTATTATCAAGACTCAAACCGAGGTGGAGGGTATCAAAGATTCGGCACAGCCGAATTTAACACTCTTACTTGTTTATTGTATTTTTTTGATATATTTAGAAATTCTTCTAATGGGCTTTTAAGGTCATAATCAATGTAATAAAAGATTATTTTTTTAATTATTTCATCCTACGTTTCGTTGGGATTTTTTCCAACTTCTTCAGGGATATTATAATTTATTAGATCTGGTAACGACATAGATATACAAAGGGATAATAGTTAGTAAAACATCAACAATATGATAATAAGACACTCTTGGAAAACATATAACTTACATACATATAATCTTTTTGTCAATTTTTCACATTTAATATTAAAACATTTTTTCTTTGTTTTTATACGACAACGACATAAAACACATAATTGAATAATAATAATTGTAAAAATAATCAAAAAGTAAATATCACTGTATAATTTTTTCTTTAAGTTTATATCACAGTTGAACAGTTTCTTTCTCTAAACAACATAAAAAATGCCACAAAAAAATTATGCATATACATATATTAACAATACCAAGAACACAATAACATAGCTCATGCCACATATTTTTTTTTATCGTTATCTCGTTATAATAAAAAAAAAATCGCCAATATGAAAGAAAAAATGAAAACTAAAAATTAAAAATGGAAAATGAAAAATGGAAAATGAGAAATGTAAAATGTAAAGTGTAAAATATGAAATGTAAAATGTAAAATTTAAAATGTAAAATGTAAAATGTAAAATTTAAAATTTTAAATGTAAAATGTAAATTGTAAAATGTAAAATGTAAAATTTAAAATGTAAAATGTAAAATGTAAAATGAAAAATGGAAAATGAAAAATGGAAAATAGAAAATGAAAAATTGAGAATGGAAAATGGAAAATGGAAAATGAAAATTGAAAATTGAAAAATGAAAATTGAAAATTGAAAAATTAAAAATGGAAAATGAAAAATGGAAAATGAAATATGAAAAATGTAAATTGTAAAATGAAAATTGAAAAATGGAAAATGAAAATTAAAACATGGAAAATGGAAAATGAGAATTGAAAAATGGAAAATGGAAAAATGAAGAATAGAAAATGTAAAATGAAAAATGAAAAATAAAAAATGAAAACTGAAAAATGAAAAATGAAAATTGAAAAATGGAAAATGAAAATTGAATATTGAAAAATGAAAAATGAAAAATGGAACATGAAAATTGAAAAATGAAAAATGCAAAATTAAAAATGGAAAACGCAAAATGGAAAATGGAAAATGAAAATTGAAAAATGGAAAATGAAAAATTGAAAATGAAAATTGAAAAATTGAAAATGAAAAATGGAAAATGAAAATTGAAAAATGGAAAATGCAAAATGGAAAATTGAAAATGAAAATTGAAAAATGGAAAATAAAAATTTAAAAATTAAAAATGGAAATTGGAAAATGAAAATAGAAAAATGAATAATGAAAAATGGAAAATGGAAAACACAAAAATTAAAAATTAAATATTAAAAATAAAAAATTGAAAATTAAAAATTAATAATTAAAAATTAAAAATTAAAAATTAAAAATCAAAAATTAAAAATTACAAATTAAAGACTCAGGTGGAGGGTAGCAAAAAGTTCGGCACAGCCGAATTTAACACTCTTACTTGTTTTTTTTTTAATCTGAGAACCATTCAAATTCATTGAAACAAAAAATCAATATTCTTGTCAAAATTAGATACCTCCACTTAATTCTTAATTATATTATATTAATTTTTATAATATAATACCAAAATTTGCCAAGAGAAGTTAACGTACAGTAATGCCAAAATATGCCAAGAGAAATTAACGTACAGTAAAAGTAAAGTTGATTGTCCACGCATAACTTTCCTCAAACCCAACGAATTTGCCGAGAGAAGTTAACGTACAGTAATGCCAAAATATGCCAAGATAAGTTAACGTACAGTAAAAGTAAAGTTGATTCTCCACGCATAACTTTCCTCAAACCCAACGAATTTAAGCAGTTAATAGCTCAAAAGAAGGAGCTTGATCCACTGAGTGTTCTTAGACCTATGTCAACAGCCTACGTTAATTAGAACTCTAGTTATAGAGGTTTGAGAGAAGAAAAATATTGAAAAAAATCTTGAATGCAAAGTTTATTCATAAGATGTAGTAAAGGATTTTTCATGACTTAAAAACAAAAAATTAAAATTTTTTAGGCAAAAAATATTTTTTTTTCATAAATTTATTTATATCTGCGAAATTGTTGATTATGTAGAGATGGTATAAGAATAGATGAAAGGTAATTCTTAATTTTTCTAGATTTATTTCAGCAAAATCGGAGTAGTCGTTCTTGAGTTATGACAAAAAAAAGACTATAAGATAACAAGGGGAAGGGTGGCGTCCCGCGAAAACGGTATGAAATGGGGAAAAATGGGTGTGATATACGGATTCAGGAGGTCATTTGACATTGGAATCAGCAGGAATAATGTCGAGGCCGATTTTCTTGTAGAACAGTGTAATTAGTTATTTTTCGATTTGAGATCATGAACATATTTTTCCAATAATAGAAAAGATAATAATTTTGCAATGTAAGAGAAATATGGAAAAAAAATTGAAGACAGCGCTAGACGGAGTAGCCACTTTCGAACAGCACGACTTGGTCATCTTCAGCATCCTTCTGTCTATTACTTCAAACTAATTATTATAAAATACATTCACGCAAAAAATTTTTAATCAAAATTTGTTGTTCGAATTTATTTTACCAGAAAACTTTTGTGTAAAAATAAATTTTAATAAATTCTATAACTTTATTTGATGATTCATAATATTATATATTTTTCAATAATATTATATTTTAAAAGTTATTGTTTCTACTCATATAAGCATATATATATTATAAGTATAAATCCATTCGCGTAATTAATTTTTGAAGGTTTTATGGACGGTAAAAGTTAAAAAGGTTTAAGGTATAGGTAACCTTCAATAAGAGCTCTAGAATATTGGTTTTATATCTCTTTTGAGCGTGGATACATTCGCAGTCAAAGTAATTTTGCCACTACCATTCCCAAAAATTTCGAAAAAAAAACAAAGTATGCTTTAATTATATTTTTTAAAGTTCTTTAACAAATTTATAGTGCTGTTAAAAAAGAAATAAATAAAATGACCTTTAAAGGTAATGTGTATTTTTATACTCAACTAAAAAAAAGTCAAGACTACTTAATGGGAATATTAAGACAATAATGCTAAATAATATAAAATTTTTGTATAATTAAACAGTTTTGAAAAAAATTCGTGTATATATGTATGTACATATATTGTCTTACATATATTAATTTTAATTATTATTATATTATGTCTTAAATAAAAAATATATATCATTTGAAAGCGAATTTATTTGTATAATTTTTATACTATATTCAATAAACTTAAAACGTAAGAGTAATATGTATATGCATTATTAAGGTTTAAAAAAATAAATATTTTACCGTAGTTTGGAGAGAAATATTGAAATTTTTTTTAATAAAGTAATAATCCAATTGATCAAAATCTATTTTTATAGCGTCCCCAATGATATTACAAGGCTAACATCAATTATTATTTCCTCCTTAAATGTATTGACTGTTCTTAAGCGCCTAAAAAGTATAAAAAGTTCATTTAGCCCTGGACCAGTTGTATCTTGAAAAATTGTGACGAAGTATTGGCTACTCCGTTAACTCATTTATATAATAACTTTCTTAAATTCGGAATTTTTCCAAAGTGTTGAAAAAACTCTCTTATTATTCCGCACCATAAATTTCGCACTAATTATAGAGCAATTGCAAAACTAAAACTCTGAGAAAATAATATCACGAAATTCCATCAATTGTTTTTTTTTTTTTTGTTTTTGTTTTTTTCTGGAAGAAATATGCTTATTATATATGTATAATTATATATATATTTTGTATCACCAGCTCTACATTGTTTTTGCAAAGGACGGCCTACTAGCCAAATGGTATTGAAGTAGGAAATATCAACTTTGGTCCCGGTAGGTGAGTAGGTAGCGTGCTCGCCTATCATGCGGGGGTCGTGGGTTCGATTTATACCAGAGGCTTTGGTCTGTTGCTGCAAAAACCAGCCAAATCCGGCTTATCCCTGGACCCAAAGCCTAGTTCGGCTTCGCGGATCTAAGCTTTAAAAAAATTTGTATAAGTAAACAAACAGATAATGTTAGCCATGATTCGATTTGGATTCGATCGTACTTAGAGAATCGTAAACAATTTGTAATTTTCAATAACTCAAAATCGAAATAAATAGATGTTATTTCCGGTGTTCCTTAAAGAAGTTATGTTGGGGCTCTCCTATTCTTGCTGTTTATAAATGATCTTATAGTAATTTCCTTAGGTATGCCTATGATGTAAAAACCTTTTCAACCCTCATAAACAATGAAGACAACAGTTTACGCCTCCAATCTGACCAAATAAATTAGCTTCTACAAGTGATGTAATGGCTAACCTTAAAAATGTCAGTCAAGACTTTTTCTAGATATTCGCCATCTATGAACAACTATTTCATCCATAATACAAAACAAAATTCATTCGACTCATTCACTGATTTGGGACATCATTTTGATAAAAACTTATTTAGTCAGTTCCAATCCATTCTCAAGAATATATGTACATATGTATATGTAAATATGTTTCTGTGGATGTGATTAAAAGAAGATTGACAAATTATTTAAATTCTTATGATGTTTATAAATGAAATGTACTTAAAGTTTATATTATTATTGTAGAATTTTTGTATTTTTTGCTCAGCTGTTACTACTAAAATAAATATATAAGGTGCATACAACACATTGCCGCTCATTCGATTAGGTTTGACATTATAATCAATTCTTTATCAGCTCTCTCAAAAACTATCACTTAAACTAGCATTTTATTTGGTTTTGTTAGGAAATTATATGTATACCGTGAAATCTATGTGAAACATTAACGGGAATATTGTGCCGCGCAACAAATTTTGTCCAAAAACAATGCACTTTTTTATCTCATCACATTGTCCTTTTTAATCAAAGCAGGATACTTAACATTATCTAGGCCTAGGGTGCTTTCGGCTCTTGTTTTCCAATCCAGTGATGTTTCCGATCTTGGCTGTCTTGGAACCAGAGAAATTCAGCAATATTTTGTATTGCCAATTTGGTGGCATGTTGTGCCTTTCATAGTTCAAATTTCTTAATAAAGTGACCATATGTTTCTTTCATATTCATATGTTTCTTTCATATGTGTGTAGATGGCTTGCTATTGCCAATATGTAGTAAAACGGCCTTAAGGATTTCTCTGCTACTATCAACAAATAGCCGCCACTCACTTGCGACATATTTTTGGCCAAGCTTCTCAAAAATATCACTTATATCGTAACAAAAACACACATTATCTTTTCTTGTATAAAAATTGGCATATGGCTTATGTCGGTTCCGGTACGTAGTTAATTTAACGTAATTTTCTAAGAAATTTTGCTCTCTTAAGCGAGATGCTAAAAGCACCGATTTCTCTTTTTTAGCTCGTGGTCTTTTATAAGATCATTTAGCACAAGTTGATTGTTCGGTTTGGTTTTAGATCATCTGATGTACTACACATGCTCGAAGATTAAGGAAATATTGTGTAATAAAAAAACACAAAATTTTTTTATCTACACAAATTTGCATTAAAAAATGGCAAAACCAGGTACTTTCACTTTATCGGGATTATCATGAAATAAAATTTACTTTATTTGTATTACATGCAGCTTTAAGATTAAGTACTAAAATTGGTATGTATTTGTTGCTTTCTAATTTGTTAAACTCTTTCTTTTAACTCATGCTCTCTGTCGTGGGGCAAACCCATTCCCCCTTATCCAATTGATCTGAAACTTGGGCCATAGTCTTGTTGTTACTACAGACTAATTTTGGGGAAGTCACGCATAGTCACGCACAGTCACGGAGTGATCTAAATGTCAGTTCCCCTCATCCGATCGATCTGAGACTTGTTCCATACACTTGCTGTAAAGAAAGATTAACTTCGACTTAGTTACGCACAGTCACGCAGAGATTTAAAACGGATTTCCCCTCATCCAATCAATCTGAAACTTGGTCGATATACTTGCTGTAAAGAAAGATTAACTTCGACATAGTCACGCACAGTCTCGGAGTGATTTAAAACCCATTTTCCCTTATCCGATGGATCTGAAACTTGGTCGATAGACTTGCTATAAAAAAAGATTAACTTTGACATAGTCACGCACAGTCACGCGTAGTCACACACAGTCACGGAGTGATTTAAACCCCATTTCGCCTAATCCAATCAATCTGAAACTTGGTCCATAGACTAACTATGACCACAGATTAATTTTAAAATAGTCACGCAAGAAAAAGTTGTAATAAAAACTTTGTTTTTTTGGGTTAGATTATATGAATATTTTGAATTCAAAAATTTTATAATTAAAAAACAAAATTTTTTTCCACTTGTGCATCAATAATATCAAAAAATTATGATAGGAAAACTTAAAGCTGCCGTAATTTAAAGTTTTTGATGTATTGCATAACATAATGGAATGTGTCATTCCAAAGTTACAACGAGATGTATGGTGCAGTCTCTTCAAAAAACTCAAATTTTTGGGAAAATAAGAAACCCTACCATAGAATTTGCAATAATAATGTTTTTTGCAGTTAGGTGACTATAGCGGAAAAAAATTTAGTGGTTATTCAAGGAAAATTTTTTCCCCATTTGTTGCATGGTGTTATAAATAGAAAGTCCCTTTTGTAAATGCAATATTTTTGTAAAAGCAATATTTTACGTTTATAATATCATGTGTTGAGTAGGAATAATGACCAATGTATAAATACATTTTTAGGGCCTTAGAAAAGAAATATCTTTGTCACACTGTAAATTAAACAAAAGCCGCATCAGCGAATTAATCCGAGATTACTCATAGCAAATAATTGACGACAATTGAGACAAATTTGTCTGAGTATACTCTTATTTAGAATATGAACTGAGACGCGACATAATTAAGAAATTTACAAGCAAGCATCATTTATTATTTATCCATATTATACATATGTACATAGTTTAAATAATATCGTGCAACGTAACATATGTATATTCGGCAGTTGAATTCACAAAACTAATGGCGTAAACAAAAAAATAAAAACATTTATTTTTTAGTTAGTAACCATTCAGTTGTTAAATCGTTAAGTTGTATTGTTGTTCCAAGCAACGTTTGAAATGTTGTCATAGATACAAAAATTGATACAAAAAAAAAATAATTAACAATTTCAATGTACAGTAGTTAATTCAATGTATGTACATGTTGAATACAACAAAAAGAAAATTGTTGCAAGTTCAGTCACGCATCAGTCACTAAATAGATTTATATAATACACATTATAAAAGCAAATTTGGCAAACAAAGAAAATATGGCGCAAGTTATACAAAGTGTAAGCAATGTGAACAACAATGATACAGAGGTAAATTAGTGTTCAAAATAATACACACAGAGGAATACAAGTAAATCCTTCATTTTTGCTCTCAAATTTTACAATTTAAAACACGAAAAAGTTCTTAAAAGAAAACTTAGTTTGGCCACATGAATTAGTTATGTATATTCATGTGGCCATGTATAAAAAAAAAACAGCTCGAACCAAAAGTTATACACATAATGAAATTTTAAACTTATGAAAACAAATAAAAAAAAATTTGAGTCGGTTTAGACCGACTATACGATACTCTATACCACGAGTTTCGAGAAATTGTCTTAGACCCAACTTGGCTGACATCATAATTGGATATATAAAATAATAATAAATCAAGTTTGAGTGGCATTGTTATTATTTTGTGACCTGCAGATATAAAAAAGTTCATATCGGATAACATTTTTCTGCGGGACCAAGTTAAAAAAATGGATCGAACATTAGAAAATGATTCTGAGTCATTCGGTATAATAATCTGATATTTTTGGTAGCTACAAACCTCAGCACAGACTCATTATACCCTCACCATATCGTGGTATAGGGTATAAAAAAAGAAAGAAACCAATTTTAAAGATTTCTATTACTCATATGAACATTTGATGAGTTTGAAATTTGAAATTTTATCTAAAGCTTTATTTGTTGTACTACAATCAATACAAACAAGTACAGCCAGTTTCTTTGTTTAAAAAAAGTGAAAATATTTAATAATGCATCAACATATTAAGTTTTAATCGATATACATATAATACGAAAGATAATTTAAATATGAAAACCAATTACGTTTGTGATGTGTTCTCACACAGTCAATTGGAAATATTGAATTTTTAAATTTAGGAAGTTATTTAAAATTCACACATATCGGATGCTATATCTCTATGGGGACTAGGCCCAAAAATGGACCGATCCTGACTATGTTTGGTAAAGTCTCTTGTATTTTGCAAAAATATATACAAACAAAATTTGAGAAGAATCAGTGCAATATTTTTGTTTTTTGATAGATTTAAGTGAAGATCGGAAGCAGCTCTATGTGGGGCATATGACTAAGAGTTGTCCCATTGGGATCATTTTTGGACTACTCATTAATGGATATAATAAACGCATACAAACTCAATTTGAGTAAGATCTATATGATAATTTGGATCTTATGGCAATTTATGGCGATTTCATTGGGGTCATTTGTATGGGGGCTAGGTCTGAACATGGACCGATTCTCACCAATTTCAATAGCGTTCATTTGCGACCTGCAGTTTGATTACAAGCTTTACATGGACACACAGACGGACGGACGGACAGTGATTCTGATTCGATCGGTATAATATAATATGGGTCTAGGTCAAATATTTTTGGTAGTTACAAACAACAGCACAAACAAAGTCATTATACCCAAACCACATAGTGGTATAGGGTATAACTACTTGTTTTGCAATCCCACCTGTAGCTGACAATGAGTTTGTGCTGATGTTTACAACTACCCATCATTTGAGTTCTTTAAGCGATGTTCCTCCGTCTGTAAACCTTGTAATCAAACTACAGGTCGCAAATATGAATATAGTTTTATGAAATACTAGCTGACCCGGCGAACGTTGTTTTGCCATAGAACTGAAAATATATGATGATATGTATTTACCATGTATAACATCTCACACTCATCGTTCATGGACTAACACCAAGTTTCAAGACTGTCGGGTTTATAGTACTCCATATAATTTTTTTTTTGTATGGGAGGTGTCACGCCCAATTACCCAATCGCGCCCATTTTTGGTACGACTACTTACATTGACAACCATTTTACGGAAACTTTCAAAACTCTAGCCCTCATAGTACTGTAGATATATGATGATATGTTTGTACCATGTGTGGGACGTGCCACGCCCACTGGTTTGATCCCGCAAATTTTTCTCATAACTTCTCACACCCATTATTCATGAACTCACACCTGGTTTCAAGACTGTCGGGTTTACAGTACTCCAGATAATATTTTTTGTATGGGAGGTGTCACGCTGACTAACTCAATCCCGCCCATTTTTGGTACGACTACTTACATTAACAATTAATTGACGTGCAGAAAGTTTTAAGACTCTGACCATCATAGTACTCTAGATATTTACTATGTGTGAAAGGTGACACGCCCACTGATTTGATCCCATTTTTTCCGAGTACTAACGTTGATAACTTATGAACTCACACTAAGTCCCAAGATATTATCTATTACAGTACTCTAGATATATGACATTAAATATTTTTTGGCCCGATCCCGCCAATTTTTTCGTAACTTTTCAAATTAGTTTAGTATGTATGTACATGTGCATAGTTTCAGAGCTCTTGCTTTCATAGTACTCCAGATATTATATATTAAAATTAGATGTTAAAAATTCACTTTATATGGGAGGTGCCACGCCCACTTGAAAAATGCAAAAAAATTATAGCATATTTTTCCTTCCGAATAGGCAGTTACTGTAAAAATTTCAAGACGATCGGTCCAGTGGTGTAGTCTCCTATAAGGGACATACTAACATACATACAAACATAAATTCATTTTTATACCCTATACCACTATGTGGTTTGGGTATAATGACTTTGTGCTGCTGTTTGTAACTACCAAAAATATTTGACCTAGGCCCATCTTTTATTATACAATCACCAACTGATTCGATTTAACGATGTCCGTCCGTCCGTCCGTCTGTGTGTCCATGTAAACTTTGTAATCAAACTGCAGGTCGAAAATATGAATATATTTTGATGAAATTTGGTACATAAGATTTTATCGGCCATAGGATGAACGCTATTGAAATTGGCGAGAATCGGTCCATGTTCAGACCTAGCCCCCATACAAATGACCCCTATGAAATCGACATAAATTGCCATAAGATCCAAATTGTCATATAGACCTTACTCAAATTGGGTTTGTATGCGTTTATTACATCCATTAATGAGTAGTCCAAAAATGATCCCTATGGGACAACTCTTAGTCATAGGCCCCATATAGAGCTGCTTCCCGATCTTCACTTAAATCTATCAAAAAACAAAATTATTGCACTGATTCTTCTCAAATTTTATTTGTATATATTTTTGCAAAATACAAGAGACTTTACCAAACATAGTCAGGATCGGTCCATTTTTGGGCCTAGTCCCCATATACATATAGCATCCGATATGAACTTTTTCATATCTGCAGCTAAAAAAATTAATAAAAATCCCACTCAAATTTTGTTTATGCTTATTTTCTATGTCCAGTTAGTTGGGCCTATGAGATAGGGTCTCTAAACGCATGGTATAGGGTATCATATAGTCGGTCTAGACCAAATATAATTTTCTTACTTGTTATATATAAGATATCGGTTATGGAACGAACGCTCTTGAAACTGATGCATGTTCCTACCTATTGCCGATACAAATGACCCGTATGAGATCGCCTTAGTTATAACCCCCATATAAAGCGGCTTTCTGATCTTCACTTAAATCTATCAAAAAAAACAATTTACACAGATTTTTTTCAAATTTGGTTTTTATATGTTTTTACAAGAACAAGTGATCAGTCAGGATCGGTCCATTATTCGATATAGTCCCCATATGTATATAGGATCCGATATCAACGTTTTTATATTTGCAGGCAAAAAAAAAAAATAATGCCACTCAAATTTGGTTTATGCTTATTTTCTATATCCAATTAGTTGGACCTAAGACCCTTTCTCTAAATTATTGATACAATTTAAATGTTTTTATTATCAAAAAAATCAATAATGGAAAAACGCTATTAGCCCATTTTTAGAAGCTCTTTGCTGTTTTATTTGATTACTTGTACTATACCAAGATTGCTCGAATAATATGCCTCTTTATTCAAACTTGTCATAATTGCACCCAATACCAGCCCGGAAATGGTAAACTTGATCCAGATTTTATTAAACCAATTGACTCAGATTTACTCTATATAAAAAGTTTTTATTTGCCATGTGACAATTGCTATTAAAATTCAGATCAAGCTTCCATACAAATTTAACCTATGAGATCGACTTTAATTTCCCTTATATTTTAAAATCCATTCGAGTCTATTAAACGGGTGCAGTGTTATAAGGCCATAAGTAATGGCCATATGATGGTGTGAAATAAAGCCATTATGGCGTTATTGCACCTTTGACAATTTTCTGTTTACTATTTGTGCATTTTAATTCTTGCATACTTAAAATTCATCACAATTATGACTTAGATTTTCATCGTTACCGATATGAATAAGACGCAATTGCTTAAATTCTTTCGATATTGGTACCGCATTGCATCCAAAACATAATTACGTGAAATTTTTGTCCTTTTAAATTGTTTACATGTGGGTCGCCACAAATATCACGTACACTTGATCCTATGATTTGCGTTTTTTTAACGTCACATTTATTTTCAAAGTAATCAATTCAATTTCGTCTCGCTAGCTACTCTCTCTTTTGATGAGTTCATAAACAAAGTGTAGTACTGGAAAAAAACTTGAAATTTTGGTTATCGGAAAGATTCTTCAATTCTTCAATATATTGAAGAACGGCGATAAAAATGAAATTCGGCGCGCTTTTTTCGAATTTAATGATTTCGGGTCAAAACCGTTATAGTCGTTATTAGTTTAAGTTAAAATTATAGAAATCTACATTAGCCTGGTTTTCACTATATCGTATTCTCTGCTCTGATTTTCTATAAATTTCTTTACATCTTATACTCTGATATTTTGGATCTCAAATGTTACCATGTTTTAGAAATGACACAATATTTCAACCTGTATAAAAACAGGCAACAATTGGCAACAATTGACATCGAAAATGATATATTGAAAACCCGGCATTAATATTGTTCGATCTTATATGTTTATTATTTTGAATTTCTTAAAAATTATTATCACGAGTAATTTTATTTTGTACAGTTGGTTCGCTAAACATAGTACCTGTAATTGTAATTAGTTTTTAATGTTTTCATTATCAATAAAACCAATAACGGAAAAAACTATGTGAATTTGCATTAGAGTGTATCGAAATAAAAAAAAAATGGTATAATAAAGAGTACGACGCTGCCACAGCCATACATACATTCGATTAAATGCGCATTCATGAAAGTTTTTAAAATTCTACTAAAAATAAATTATTAAAAACATAATTCCTTAAGATGACCAATAGTGTGCTTTAATTACAATAAGACGTAAAAATAGTTCTTAATTATTCTAATGATTATTAAATAGTTTAAATAACTTTGATTAAAAACAAGTAAGGGTATTAAATTCGGCTTTGTCGAATCTTTGATACCCTCCACCTGCTTCTTAAACTCAATATTACAGTCAATGTTGGGTACGACTACAACTTTAATACTGTTGCCGATACTAAAATTTAAATTCGAATTCCAATTAAATATTAAGTAATTGCTTTTTTTTTTAACAGTTTCTATTATAATTTCTTGTTATAAAAACAATGATCGTTTTTTCTATAGAAATAAATAATTTCTATGCGAAAATTTTATTTTTACATAAGCACTCTTTTTACCAAATTAAAGTCATTTGATTTAAAGTAGGTAATACTATTTCCGTATGTTTAATTCTAAAAAACGCCTAGTAGCTATTGTGAAATATTAAATGATACAGTTGACATCACAGTTAGTTTGTTTGTATGTACATATTTCTATAAAGTAAAGGTGCTATTACACGGTGTTTTTTACATATGTACTGCCACTTTTTTTGTCCATATGAAATTCCTCATGTCTGTCAAAATTGTCTTTTACATACGATTCATAATTTTTGCTATCACACGTGCATATGTATTTCCGTATAACATAACCTCTAAATGTAAACAACAGCTGATTTAATTTGTGAATTTACAAAAATTTATTGTTAAAAAAATAGTTATATATTTTTTAATTGTTATAATTAATACTACACAATTTATTTTTCCTTCAATATTAATCTTTAAAATTTACTCTAATTTTCTTTCGCCACAAGCAGTGTTGTATTTTCATATGTTTGTCATGCAAAAATAGAACCTGTTCTAATTGAAAAATGTACTTGTGACTTTCCTCATGTATTGTACATAAACAATGTTTCATATGTATCACACGATGTGTACAACTTTTGTTGTGGGAAAATTTTACAGTACATATGTAAAAAACACATCATGTAATAGCACCTTAAGGGCTACCAAGCTTATGCCGTTTTCTTTTCTGGCAAAAAATGTCGCCCTTTTTTTGCCCTTTTTTGAAAAAGTGTTTTTTTTTATATATTCTGAATTAAGAGCATCCTTATATTATATATCAATCGAAAGGTCTCAAAGTGCTGTGTTTATAAATGCCAAAAATTTTATTATTATCATCTTGGAAGTCATAGGAAAAAACGATGTGAATTTGCATTAGAGTGTATCGAAATAAAAAAAAAATGGTATAATAAAGAGTACGACGCTGCCACAGTCATACATACATTCGATTAAATGCGCATTCATGAAAGTTTTTAAAATTCTACTAGGGTATAAAAACATTGCAACTTATACACGGTTCAAACTAAAATGAGATAAATGTGAAATACATTGCGAATATTTTTATACCCTATACCACTATGTGGTTTGGGTATAATGACTTTGTGCTGTTGTTTGTAACAATTAAAAATATTTGACCTAGACCCATCTTTAATTATACCGATCGAATCAGAATCACTTTCTGAGTTGATTTAACAATGTCCGTCCGTCCGTCCGTCCGTCCGTCCGTCTGTGTGTCCATGTAAAGCTTGTAATCAAACTGCAGGTCGCAAATATGAATGTATTTTGATGAAATTTGGTACATAAGCTTTTATCGACTATGGGATGAACGCTATTGAAATTGGTGAGAATTGGTCCATGTTCAGACCTAGCCCCCATACAAATTACCCATATGAAATCGACATAAATTGCCATAAGATCCAAATTGTCATATAGATCTTACTCAAATTGGGTTTGTATGCGTTCATTACATCCATTTATGAGTAGTCCAAAAATGATCCCTTTGACCCCATATAGAGTTGCTTCCCGATCTTCACTTAAATCTATTAAAAAACAAAAATATTGCACTGATTCTTCTCAAATTTTGTTTGTATATATTTTTGCAAAATACAAGAGACTTTACCAAACATGATCAGGATCGGTCCATTTTTGGACCAAGTCCCTATATAGATATAGCATCCGATATGAACTTTTTCATATCTGCAGCCAAAAAAATTAATAAAAATCCCACTCAAATTTGGTTTTTGCTTTTTTTCTATGTCCAGTTAGTTGGGCCTAAGAGATAGGGCCTCTAAAGGCATGGTATAGGGTATCGTATAGTCGGTCTAGACCGACTATAATTTTCTTACTTGTTCTTTACTTCAATAGGTACATATTTTTTTGAAGAAAATAACAACAATAACAAAATATAACTTTAGAATAACAATAACTCCATTGAACACTTTCATTTTTCCAAAGTTTTTTTTTTTAACAGTTTTATTGATATCTCATGACCCATTGGACCGATTTTGATGATTTTAAATAACAACATAATCGAAATGTTAGTGAACGATATCGTGCAAAACGAAGAGCCTAGTTTAGTTATTTAGGGCGTGATCGTCTCTTGTTATAAGGATTAAGAAAACACCCCAATTATTCGACCCCAATTTATTTCGATGCGTTACAAACGGAATGACAAACTGAAGGATACACTCTGCAAAGTGTAGAAGGTATAAAAACGCTATAAGTGTGTGCTAAACCATTACTAAAGTATAAATTAAGCAATTTATTAATACATTTTTTTTTTTAATATTTCGTAAGATTTTGTTGAATAACCTTTGCCAATCTTTTTGACATATTTTTAACCAATGACTGAAATCTGGATTGTTATATGGAGTACAAAGCTGTACGGATAGCATCGCAGTGCTGAGAAAGATTATTTTTTTTTTAATTGTACCGGTTTTTCAATAGCATTCCATAAATTTTCAATCGGACTGTAAATAGTTACATTATTTTTTTGTGCTCTGCAATATATTCAGCACAGTTAAGTTAACATCTTTATATAATAAAATATCAAAAGCAATTTTTATTTAAAAAATTTTTATCGAAATAACTTGGTGACCAACACTGTTTATGTCATTTTCCGATATTTGCATTGATTTATACAGAATTCCTTTAGGATTGTGGTTACCCACCAAAGATTTTCCCGATATCTCAATTGGTTTAGAAATAAGCAAAAAAAAAAGCTCCTTAAGTACTTCACATGTATATTAAAAATATTCTACAAGGAGCCTATGTGCTTCTCCATATCCAATTAATTTGGTTTTCAAAGAATTACATAAGCATACATATATCATGAATATCTTTTCTTCACCATTATTAATTTATATTCAATATTGTTAAATATATTTTTTTAAATAAAACTCTGACTAAAAATGCATTTCTTACTTTAAAATGGCATTGTGCAAATCTTTAAACATATTGTAGTACAGCAGTGTATCATAAACATTCCTTGAACACTTCAATGTGTAGGTTTACAGTCTGTGTGTTTATTATCTTAATGTTCTCGTAACGTAGGTTTCCCTACCAGTTGCAAGCTGTTTTTACAGAAGTTTTAAATTTATTAAAGAATTTATTTTTCTGAAAAATTGTAAATTATAAATTTTTTCAACAATTTTGGTAATTGAAGCATGTTTGACAAATTTCATTTAAAAGAGAAGAGTATCATATGAAATTTGACAAATAAACGAAAATTTATAAAATTGTTGAAAAATGTAAATTTTTGATATTTTTCTTTGAAATTTTATTTTGAAAAATAAAAATATAAAACATGCTAGGTCCTTTGCAAGACTTGAACTAGCAAACACGGAACTCGAAGGCGAGAACTTTAACCACTGCCCTATGAACAGTTGTTATTTACCTTAAGTAATAACAATATAGTTTAAAAATGTATACTAATTGTTTTTTTTTTTACTGTCAACAAATTGTCTTTCTATTCTTTTATTAATTTTCATTATAATTCAATATTTTTTTATTTATGTATATCAATTTAAAAATACAAATATACATATTTCATATTTTTTTTTTTTAATTAATTTTTATTTACATATACTTTTTTTATATAAGAATTTATGTTAAAAAGAATTGTATACAAAAAATTTTATTGGAAATTCAAAATACATTTTTCTTTTCTGTTATACAAATAAACATTGTCGATGTATACAGAATTATATATAAACATTTATATTCATATTAATCGACATGTACCTTTATATATAAATTCAAGTTTCACCGTCACCAGAGTGTTTTACACATCCTCTTATTTTATAGTTCTTGGTAAACCTCAACGCAAGTTGCGTTGAAATCAATTTTTCTTAAAACTTTTGCTTTTATAGCATGTTCAGACGGCAAAATGAACCACTTGATTCGCTCTCTGAATCATGATTGTGAACCTTGGTGTTCAGACGAGTGTTCTTGTTTCATTTTGACGTTTATATTTTTTGTGCAAATATTTGAAGACATCCTTCTACACTTTACGTTTCACTATTTCATTTTTTCCATTTTTATTTGAATATATATATGTAAATATATACTTTTTATTTGTTAAATGTTTCTATTTATTTTATTGCACAAATTAATTTTTTGTTTTTTCTTTGTTTATATATTTTTGACAGCTAGTTCAGGTAAACTAGCGATAATTTCTTATCAAACTTGGAGATGACACTCAATGTTTCTAGGTTCACAACTAGGTTCATTTTGAACCAAGTAGATTAGCTCTCAAAATTTTGTATGGCGAATCATGTAGATTCAATCATGATTCGCTCGCCAACCAAGAATAAGAGAGCGAACCGCGAATCTTGCTGTCCGTGTGAACATAGCATTAAACGTCGTTTTTTTATGACTAGCAGATTCCAGCAGATTCAACTTAGCCAATTTACAAACCATCACTTATGGTTTATTATTATTGTGAATGAAGAAAACAAACTCTTAACAAACACATTAACAAATTTAATAAAACACACATAGCCTATGTATAATTTTGTGTATGTGTTAGTAGCAACTTTAAATGCAATTTACTCAAAATAAAGGAAAATATTAAAAACTCTGTAATTCTGCAAAACCGCTAAAAAGAAATACCTTTCAAATAATATAGGTTTGGTCAAAATCGGGATAAAACGGTAGAACAAAACATCAGTCACAAGAAATCGCCTAGCCTATTAATATTATAGATTTATTGAACAACATTTGTGGAAAATATGAAAGCAAACTGTACTGTCAAAACGGCCGAGAAACATCTTGGTGGCTGAATGCATAGAGCGCTTGCTTTTAAACTTTTTATCCCAGGTTCGAATCACTTTTAAGTCACACAACAAATTATTTTTTTTTTCATATATAATTTTTATATTTTGTTATACAAAGCAACATTTGTATATTGTTGCACCACCGTTTTTGCGTTTTGCACATCCTCATATTATACCATTCTTGGAACAGACATACATATGTATGTATACAATAGCATCGCTTAAGTGATAACGCAAAATATACATTTTTTTTTTGCATTTAAACAAAGAATTGTGTATTCAACCTAATTTTTTTTTTTTTGTGTAATAGAAATAAATGTCCTTTCAAAATTTTACCTGGTAATTTGTATAAATTTTTACATCTATAATTCTTAAAACAAAAACCTTTTAAAAACATTATTTGTTCACAGTCTTATTGTAATTGTAATTATTTTTCAGATGAAAGGTATGGATGCCAATAGATATGCCACCAAAAAGACTATCGCCCAAGGAATGTTGGACATTGCACTGCTTACTGCAAACGCATCGCAACTGAAATATATTTTACAAGTGGGAGAACAGCATCAATTTTACAAATTAATGTTAATACTTATCAGTCTATCGATAGTGTTACAGGTGAGTTTATATTTCCACTATAAATTTAATAACTGATTCGGTATAGGTTTGTATCTGAACATATATCTCCTGTTTGTTTCCAAATGAAAATACAGATCCTGTCTGGCGTATTAAGTTTGTCATTGAGTCTAATGCGTGACTGTCGCATGCATATGCCTGAATTTCATCAATCTGCTAATTTCATCAATCATATTCGTACGAGTTTTGCATTCTTTGTGACCATGATCAATTTATTTATATCTGCATTTGATACTCATTTACCGCCACCACAAGGAGATTATTTAAGTGGATTGAATTAGATAAATTGTTTTTTTTTTTTTTTTTTGGTTTTTGTTTGTTCATGATGATTAGTTATTGTATTTTTTAGAGAAAATAAAATAGTAATTTTTATCGTATATGTAATTCTATTTTCTTTCCAACTTTTTTTTTTTGTATTTTTCGGTGAATATGCATACATACATGTACATATGTTTATATGTGTAGCTGTTGGTTGGTATATTATTTGTAATCATTGGAAGTTTGAATATCAATCGTACACAGGATCAAACTGCCGCTATAATATTAAATAATATCATATTGGCTGTAATATTTGTTATATCTGTGATAAATGTGATAATATCAGGTTTCGGAATTGAGTACTCATCGCAACCCCTGCACTTATTGAATCATACGAAGAAAGATCTTTAAAGAATTGTGGATTATCTCATTCGTTTATATTTAGTTTTAAATTTTACTCATACTTGTATAAATCTTTGCAGTAAAAATAAAGTTAAATAAATGTGTTGTGATAAAAGAAAATAAAACTGTCTTTTATATTTTGTTCTTTTTTTTTTTTTTTGATAGATTGCTGCTGGTTTACTGTTAATGATTCTATCTGTGATCAGCATACATAAAGGTAAAATGGAACGAAAGGTTGCTGATGTCTTAAATCATGCTATAGATGGATTAATATTCCTATCAGCTTTTAGCGATATAATCAAAATGAATTTTGGTTTAGATCCAGCAATACCTGATGCGAAAAAAGATATTGATATATTAAAAAATTAGAATAGAAATGACTTTATGCATATCTTTACAAATATGACAAACAATAAAATTGCATATATTTTTATGTCAAAATGTAAATTTTAAGAATTATTCGACCTTTCAAATTAATGTAATTTCCAAAAATAAATAAATAATAATGACCTCGATTATTTATTTTGGGAAATTACATTTATGTCAAAATGTTAAAAAAAAAATGTATTTTAAAAATTGATAAACTAAAGAATATTAGACAGATAATTAGAAAATTATTGCTGCAAATGAATTTTCATACGAATTTTATCTTAATTTATATATTTTTTTTTTGCTTTAATATACACTTAAGATAAAAAGTTGATATTAAACATTTGTGTTAAAGTTTAACGGAAATATGTATTGTATGTATTGTGTAAAATGGCTTTTTAAAAAAATATATTTCATAACAATCAGCTTTCATATATAATTCATAAATTTAGTGATATTATAAAATGAAAGGATGCCATATCAAACCACAGTTTTCATAATTTAAATTTTATTGTTTCTTTTAAATTATAAGCAATATCAAAATTCAACTATGGACATAAGAATTGTAGTAGCTGCAGAGAGTTTTAAAAAATTGTTGTTAAGAGAATAATACAACTAAATAGTAATTTTGTGAAAATTAGTTAGCGCTTTAATTTCTCATACATCCGGCAACATAAAATTTCCTAACCTTACTTACAAAAGTCAAAGTAGAAAAATTTAAGGCGAATAAAAGTTGAAAGAGACGAAGAAAATAAATTCATCTTGTGCGTGTATTTAGTGAAAATAAATTTTTAATTTAGTTAATATTATAAAATTTGTATTGTTAAACAGTGATTCCGTTCATTTAAGTTAAGTTTTCTTTAAGCATATTCATATCAAAGTAAAAACGTCCAAACCACAAAGAAAAAAATGAAGAAAATAATAGATTTCAGTTAGCATTAGCACAACACCAACAAAAATACCTGCAAACTCGGAAAAAATATAGAAGGCAAAAAACCAAAAGTACCACGAAAAACGAAGAATACAATAACACCAGAAAATATACAAAAATTCGTGGAAAACGGAAAAAATACACAAATTTAAAGAAAAAGGTTTTAAAGGTTTAAATAAAGTAATTTTCGTGAAAATAACTTATGGTAAAATATAAATTTTATAAGTGTGTGAAAATATTACCCTCCGATGAAATGGTGCTTATAAAACAACTACACCTGCTAAAATAAACAGTAGCAGGGCGTCCTTGGTAAAAAACGCTACATTTTCATGTTTTTTTTTTCCTACCAGTATTTATAAATGTCGGCATAAAGATGTGTAACCTAGGAATAGAATAGGAATGTCTATGGTCGGAACCAACACACCGGACATCATCAAAAAAATTACAGATGAACTTCAAAGGGTTGGTTCCTTTTAAATGTCTACATAAAAGTACAAAAAAAAAAAAAAACAATTGCAAAGTGCAACAAAAATACATACCTTTACACACAAACAAAAATACACACAAAAGGGACATACCAACAATAAAGAAACTGTCATTATTTGATAATCTTTTGTCATTTCGTTTGTGTGCCATTGTACGTTTAATTGAAATATTTAATTAATTTGATTTTATATGATACATATATTTTAAATAGTGCATTTATACAATATTATTTAAATCTTAACCTATGAGCATTTAATCAAAATGATAAGCTTGTCCTACCTTTATTGTATGTCAACATTAACATTACCATTTACAACTGTCTCTCATCCAGTTGCAAATGAAAAAATACTCAACAACATTGTTGTCGTCGCCTTTGTAACAACATCAAAGAAAGTAATTTTTAACCCGTCCACACCCACTCAACAATTCAAAGCCTTTCTTCTTTATTGTCTTCATACCGTTGCGAATATCAAAAGCTCAGTATATATTTTATTTGTTCTTCTTGAAGACAACTTTATGAAAAAACTACCAGCCGTAACAGTGGTACTTCAACATTTGCTTGCTCTCTACATAGCAATAATTTCTTTGGTAAGGAAAATTATTCAAATTTAAAAAAAATAAGTATTTGTAAAATTATATATATACATATATATAGGTATATATTTTTTTTTACTTAAGGCATACCCGACCAAGTTGTAAAATATTAATTTGTCAGTATTTCCATTTAAGGGGCACTGTCACACGTTCAATATATATTGACCGCGATCCAAATATTACAATATATTGAACGTGTAGCATGCAATATTGATGGATCGAAATCCATTTCAATGGATTTAAGAATAGGAGACTATTCTACGATATGGATCACGATCCAAGAAATATAATTTTTCAGGATAAGAAACATTTTTTGGGAATCATTATAATAACAAACAAGAAACTTATGTCCAATTAATTGGATATAAAAAATCAGCATAGACCAAATTTGATTGGCATGGATATGAATTTGTTGCCCGCAGATATGAAAAAGTTCATGTTGGATGCTATTTTTATTTGAGGACTAGGTTGAAAAATGGATCATGACCTTATTTACCAAAGTCACTTATCGTAAAAACATAGATTTTAAATTGAAGATATTTCGTCATCATTATATGAGGACTTTGACTAACAATGGTTCTACAGGGACTACTGATTAATGGGTGAAACTCATAAAGTAATTCGGACTATATAAAAAAGTGGGTCTATATCAGATATTTTTGGTAGTTATAAACATAAGTACAAACTGATTATACGCTGACAACAGAGAGGTACATACAATCAGTCAATTAAGTTTGTATGCAAGCGAGTAGCTTATCCTTATAACATCAAAAAATATATATTTTTTTTATTTTTAATTATATATTCTTCCTTTTTTTACATATTTTAACAAATTTGATATTCACATATGAGATCATATCTTTACATATAGATATTGCAACAAATAATATATAGGATCTAAAGATATTAAATAGTTTTTATTTTATTTTTTATTGATTTTTAAAGGAAAATGGGAGGAAAAAACCTTTATATGATTTAATAAATTCAAATACTATCTGAAAATATTTATGTGCTTATAGGATGTGTATTACAAATAATAGACCTCTATAATCATATAATTTTCAATTTGGTGATTTATTTTTAATTTTACGTTATTTCTCTACACTCTCTTATCAGTGGGTAAGAGGCAAAGTAATTGTTATTAATCCTTGTTATGAAATCAATAATTTTTTCAAAACCTGTTTCTTCATGAAGAAACCTACAGGGCTTTTTATTTATCATTTTAAGACATTTGTTTTGTATAATTTGTAAGCGTTTTAGGTGACAGTTGGCAGCGTCACTCCAAATAAGACACGCGTATGTTAATATTGGCCTTATAACACTTTTGAAGAGTAGATTTTTGTTTTTGGGGTTTAGAAATGACCTTCTATTTAGTAGTGGCCATAATGCTTTAAATGATTTTATTTATTTTTGCATAATATGTTGTTGAAAAGTAAGCTTTTTGTCCAAGACAACTCCCAGATATTTGACATCGCTAAGTACATTTATAGTATTACTAGCTGACTCGACAAACTTCGTTTTGTCCGAAAGAGATTTTTTGATTGAAATAATTTCGAAATTTTTTTTTTTTATCGAAAATTATCGACCGTTAACAGATGACGCAATAATATAATTTGAATAACACACTTTTCGAATTCAGTTCAATTCAATATCTTATAATAAGACGGACAGCTGACCCGACAGTCTTCGTCCCGTCCAATATTTGGCGAAAATAGAATAAAATCAAGTATTAATTAAAAAAAGAATAGAACAATGATTGCAATCAATTTAATACTGCACGATATAAAACATCTTTTGTTTTCTGCTCCGAAGCGTAAAAGAATAGTAACGATGGTTTCCCAGCTCGGGAACACCTTTGAACTGGAACGTCAAATCGGTTGAAGTCAAGATAATTCGCGGAATTAAGCATCTGCCTTGAACCTCCCTTTCAAAATCCTTGCCACTATCACATTACTCATTAATTTCGTCACAATTAGTCGGGTTCCATTGCATAGTTTCGGGGCATAAGGATGACAGATCCAACTTTAATTCGAATTAGGAGATTCACCGTAAAGCAGCGTGCATAATGGCTCTGGTGGTTTAAGCAATTTGGCAATTTCACCTTTCCGCCCACGCAACACAATCCAGGCCGGTTCTTTCTCAAATTTAACTGCATTGCAATGCTCACAAACGACAGACATCTGGACGAATTGAACCGATGTGTGCGAACTGTATTGAATGTTGGGCTCATATGAAAGGGTACATGCTCAATGTTCACCTGAATAATTTGTTGTAGCCTACGTTGTCGTTCATAAATCGCACATTGTGATCTGGCTTCATCACTTTGCCGAGCACGAACTTCTCTTCGTCTCAATCATTGTTGCTCATTGTGTGCTTCGTTGATCTCTTCTGACTGTCGCGTACGATTTCCAACCATTCTGATCGAACTGATTCCCTTCCAATAGCACGTTCCTCTTTCGTTCAACGTGTTGCGACATTTCGGTGCTGCGTTGCATCCTGAGAACGCCGGCCAATGTTACCATGAACTCTGCTTGGCATCGTAATAAAAATGATAAAATTATCCGAAAGTCAAACAGAATATATATTTTTAAAGAAACAGTTATTCAATAAAAATTTTTTGAAATTAAAGCGCATATGTTAGCTTAAATATACGGTAGGTGACACGTCCACCTGTCCAATCCCGCCCATTTTAGCCAGGGCTAATCACAGAAATAATATATGAACTCACACAAACTTGCAAAGCTCTCCTTATTATATTTGGTATATGTAGATAATATTTTATCAGTACTTTGTAGGGGATGTACCCCGCCCACTTATCCGATCCAGCCTTATTTCGTCAGGTGTACTTACACTAATAACAAATGAAGTCACATAAAGTATCAAAGCTCTCCCTGTCATGATATTGAGTCTGATATTGAGTGATAAATTTTTTTTTGTAGGTGCCACGCCCACTGTTCCGGTAACGCTAATTTTTACAACAGCTACTCACAGCAACTCACAGCAATAATAGATGACCTCATACAAAGTTGCAAAGCTCTCCCTAAAACAGTACTCAAGATATATGATGTTAAAAATTAATTTTGTATGGGAGGCACCACGCCCACTTATCCGATACAGACCATTTTCGGTATGACTATCTCCATATTAATAGTAGATGGCCTCACACAAATTTACAAAGCTCTCCCTCTCATAGTACTCAATATATATGATGTTAATATGGAATAACCGCATACAGCGCCATCTGTTGAGACTTTTGTACTTTTCTTTTTTCCTAAACCTTCGCGTGGCAGTTACAAACAAACTCGCAGAAGAAAGTATCCCTTTTGGTCCTGTAGTTTTCAAGTTTTAAGCTAACGAACAAACCACGATTCATTTTTATATATATAGATTTCCAATAAGAAGATGACGTCTTGGCAGTCTTTTTGGGAGATTTGTTAAATGGAAATATTATTGCTTCGATCTTGTTTGAATTAATTTTGATTTTCCATTTGTGCAAATATTTACTGCAATTTACAAGACCCTTCTATATTTTCTTCAGGAGTGCAAATTATAAACTTGTAGTTATACCCTATACCACTATGTGGTTTGGGTATAATGACTTTGTGCTGCTGTTTGTAACAACCAAAAATATTTGACCTAGACCCATCTTTAATTATACCGATCGAATCAGAATCATTTTTTGAAAGCTTGTAATCAAACTGCAGGTCGCAAATATGAATATATTTTGATGAAATTTGGTATATAAGTTTTTATCGGCCATGGGATGAACGCTATTGAAATTGGTGAGAATCGGTCCATGTTCAGACCTAGCCCCCATACAAATTACCCCTATGAAATCGACATAAATTGCCATAAGATCCAAATTGTCATATAGATCTTACTCAAATTGGGTTTATATGCGTTCATTACATCCACTAATGAGTAGTCCAAAAATGATCCCTTTGGCCCCATATAGGGCTGCTTCCCGATCTTCACTTAAATCTATTAAAAAACAAAAATATTGCACTGATTCTTCTCAGATTTGGTTTGTATATATTTTTGCAAAATGCAAGAGACTTTTCCAAACATGATCAGGATCGGTCCATTTTTGGACCTAGTCCCCATATAGATATAGCATCCGATATGAACTTTTTCATATCTGCAGCCAAAAAAATTAATAAAAATCCCACTCAAATTTGGTTTTTGCTTATTTTCTATGTCCAGTTAGTTGGGCCTAAGAGATAGGGTTTCTAAACGCATGGTATAGGGTATCGTATAGTCGGTCTAGACCGACTATAATTTTCTTACTTGTTTTTAATTAACTTATTTTATTTTTATTTAATCACTTATTCTGTTTTGACATTCAACTTAATCTAATTTTTGTTATTTTTTTTTATTTTAAAACACCACTTGCCTTCTGTGTAGCTGCATCAAAACTAATTGTATCCCTTCCAGCGACAATCATATTATACTCTTCGCTAGCTTCATTTCTTGCACGCGCGGTGTTAAATTGCAACACAAAAATGTGGGAAACAAAAAGATATTTCTTTTGCGGACATATCGTCAGCACAATGAACAGAACGTTGATCGTGAATGTCGCTATATAACAAATTCTTTATTTAGCAAAGAATATTGTCAGCAGAATTGTAGAATATTATATTTGCTTAAAAAATAAAATCAGAAATGTAAAGACATAAAAACTTCATGCCTTAACTTGCACTTGTAAGTTTGTTTGAAGAAATTAACGCAGTATCAAATGCGTAATAAGCAATTTTCATATATTTCGGGACTTTAAAATCGGATGTACATATATATCGAGTAAAGCAATGGCGACAAGACTGATCCTTGAGGTAACCCTGTGGTTATTTTTTTAAATAAAAAAATAAATATTTTGGTATATTTGCAACAAGAAGTTTAAATACTAGGCCATTATGCCAAACGGTGTCAAACGCTTTTTCAATATCTAAAAATATTAGACCCGTTGAACGTTTAATGTTTTTTTTATTGATGATTATTTGATTTTTAATTCTGTTTATTTGGTGACTAGTGCTATGCTCTTTTTAAATCCAAATTGTTCTTTGTTCAACAATAGAATTGGTCATTTTAAATTCACTAAGACGAGAATGTAGAATTTTTTCAAATACTTTACCTAAGTTACTTAATATACTAATAGGTCTATAGCTATTTGGGTTATTTTTTTGGCTTACTAGGTTTGTTAATAATTATAACCTTAGAATTTTTGAAATGGTTTGGGAAATAGTTGAGTTTGATGCAGCTGTTAAATAATATAACCAGTAATATTATATTATAACCAGTAATTTTTGAGCTTTGAATGGCAGTTTCTTTAAGAGTAGGTTGGGAAAACCATTGTCAAAACCAGGGGATTTTGAGGGGATTATCGATGGGACAATATTCATTATAAATTGCTGATTCAGAACAAGGATTTTCCTTCTTAAAATTATTTACTGTTGAATTTATTAATGTATCCGCTGAATGGTTGTAGTTCGAAGTGAGGTTATTCGCTTGGACAAATGTATTTGCCAGGACTTCAGCCTTGTCCTTATCAGATGTTATTTTTGTATTTCCAACTTTAAAGTGAGAGATTTGATTTTTTCCTTTTCCTCGCAAGTTCATGCTTATTTTCCAAAACGATTTATCACCTGGTTTTAAATTGGATAATAATTGACACCATTTCTTATTGCGTTGTGATTCCATACTTTTATCAATCATGTTACTTAGAAACTTAGTACATTGATTATAAAAAGTTTGCTCGGCTATATTTGAAGATCGTTGACTTTTTCTTTTAAAGCTTCTTCTTGGTTTAATATATCTCACAGTACTTTCTGGTAATGTGTAATTATTTCGTTGAGTTATTTTGGGTGTAGATACGTCCCTTGCTTCGAAAACTACATTTATAAATTTTTGAATTACCTGATCAATTACTACCTTGGTATTCTATATATCCGTATTTAACGTGATTTTATTGTCTAAAAAATTCATATAAATGTTCCAGTTGGTTGCATTATAATCATAATAATTGAGGTCAACCTGCGAGACCGTTGATCTTTTAAGTGTACATATAATGGGGCGATGGTCTGATGGTATTTCGTAATCTATTGTTTTTACGTCTATATTTAAAGCGGAATTGCTTAAAATAATATCGACTCTGGTTGATTCGCGATTGTGTTGATGGGGGAATAGGGTTAGACTATTAGGATAGTGAATGAAAAAATTGCTTGATTGCTGTAGATTGTTGAGTGTGATTTCTACAGTATTATTTGAACGGCAATTCCAAGAACAATGTTTGGTATGTCACCAAAAACTATATATTTTTTGGTGGAAGGTGTTAGGTGCAAGATATCATCACAGAAGTTATGGGTATATCTTCGTGAATATAACGAAGATACAGCAATATGTCTATTATTTATAATAAATTCAATTGAGATGTTTTTGATTGATGAGGTGTTTGATATATAGAGATTTTTATGTGCGACAGATTTATGAATTAACAGAGCTACTCCTCCTCCTCTTGCATCTGTTCTGTCACTCCTATGATTTTCTGAAAAAAATGTTTCATTCAAAGACGCTATTTTAATATTTTCTCGTTCAATTAGTATCTCAAACTGTTTTAATTTAGAAAAGTTTGAAATGCCATTAGCATTCAAGTGAAAAAAAAATATATATTCACTGTACAACGATAAAAGAAAATCTAATTTTTTTAAAGAAAATATTGGAAATTTTATTTCGACACAAAAAAAAAACAAAGAGAAACTTAACATCTTCAAATAACAACAACTTAAGCGAAAATATCCCCAAAAATATGTCAAAAAAGTATGTATGCAAATCTAAATCAAGAAAAGATAATGTATTTTTTCATATGTTAAACAGTTAATTATCCAAAGTTCAATGCTTAGTTGGAAAGCTTTTATTTGTTATGACTGCTTTTAGACGGTTTTGCATCGATGACACCAGGTTCGTGGTAACGCTCGGTGGTATTTTCTCCCACTCTTCTAAAAGGTCCTTCTTCAAGTCTTCTTTGCCTCTTATGTCGTGTTTTCTGATTTGGCGCTCCAGGTGGACCCACAAATGCGCAATAAGATTAATATCGGGCGACTGGGGTGGGGCTTTAAGTTGTTTTTTTAGTTTATAGAGGAACCACTCTTTGACAATAAGCTAGGTGTGCTTGGATCGTTGTCTTGCTGGAATACAAGTGACCCGGCAATGCCAAGTTTAGCACCACTTATATGCAAGTTATTTTTTAAAATATTTAAATAGACAAACCGATCCATTATACCATCTATAAAAACAAGTTTACCCACTCCAAAGGCAGCCATACACCCCCAAAAGAATACTGATCCAACACCGTGTTTGACTGTGCCCATCATGTTATGTGGCTCAAGCTTTTTATAAAAAAAAACTTTCATTAACATTTGGATTTATTGCAATATGTAAATACTAGATTTGGAATATGAGTAATTAATGTAACTTGCAGATTCCAGCCTCGAAATTGCAAATTCTAGGAACTTTTATTTTTTCATTAAATAAAGACCCTAAAGGTATGCTTACAATTATAGCCAATTCACAAATCAACACAAAAAAAACAAGTAAGAAAATTATAGTCGGTCTAGACCGACTATACGGTACCCTATACCATGCGTTTAGAAACCCTATCTCTTAGGCCCAACTAACTGGACATTGAAAATAAGCAAAAACCAAATTTGAGTGGGATTTTTATTAATTTTTTTGGCTGCAGATATGAAAAAGTTCATATCGGATGCTATATCTATAAAGGGACTAGGTCCAAAAATGGACCGATCCTGATCATGTTTGGTAAAGTCTCTTGTATTTTGCAAAAATATGTACAAACAAAATTTGAGAAGAATCAGTTCAATATTTTTGTTTTTTAATAGATTTAAGTGAAGATCGGGAAGCAGCTCTATATGGGGTCAAAGGGATCATTTTTGGACTACTCATTAGTGGATGTAATGAACGCATAAAAACCCAATTTGAGTAATATCTATATGACAATTTGGATCTTATGGCAATTTATGTCGATTTCATATGGGTAATTTGTATGGGGGCTAGGTCTGAACATGGACCGATTCTCACCAATTTCAATAGCGTTCATCCCATGGCCGATAAAAGCTTATATACCAAATTTCATCAAAATATATTCATATTTGCGACCTGCAGTTTGATTACAAGCTTTACATGGACACACAGACGGACGGACGGACGGACGGACGGACGGACGGACGGACGGACGGACATTGTTAAATCAACTCAGAAAGTGATTCTGATTCGATCGGTATAATTAAAGATGGGTCTAGGTCAAATATTTTTGGTTGTTACAAACAGCAGCACAAAGTCATTATACCCAAACCACATAGTGGTATAGGGTATAACAAACTCATTTTTATTACACACACATTAACAAATTTAATAAACACACACATAGCATTGTTAAAATTTATGTATGTATGTGTTAGTAGCAACTTTAAATGCAGCCCTGCAGGAAATGTCAATAGTGAAACAGTACTGATTCACTATTGACTTTGTCACCAGTACTACTGACCAACTATACCCCAGACAATGTAATTTTCTATAGACATTTAAAATGTACGTGTCATTGCAAATCACTAGTGACATTGGTACTATTGATTAGGTAGGGACTAGGTAGTTTTCGTGGGACCATATGTAGACATTAGAACCAGAGATTCTTGTACAAATTTGATTGTTCTTTCACTTCTCTTTTATAACTTCGTTTACTTATGTTTTTTTCTTTGATATTCAATTTTTCTATATCTTGTTTTAAAACTGTAGTTTTTCATCAAAACAAAACTATAGAAATCAAGAAGAAGCAGAACTCCCAACTTCTCTATGGAAACATTTTTTGACAAATAAGGCAAAGTAAATAGTGTAGACGCTTAGTTGACAATGTCAAAACAATAGACAAAAGTGGTGACTTGGGGACACTTGACCCCAGGCTTCCTGCAGGGAGTTTAAAAATTTAAAAATCTGTAAATATGGTGGACAGCAAAAAAGAAAAAGTGTGTGAAGTTAAATTCGAAAGTTAAATTCGTTTTGACGTAACACTGTGAAGTTAAATTCGAAAGTTAAATTCGCTTTTACGTAACGAAAAGTTAAATTCGTGTTATGTAAAGTTAAATTCGCATTGAAAAGTTAAATTTACCTACAATTACAAAGTTAAATTCGCATGGCATAATTTGTCAACAAAGTTAATGAAAACTCCATTGTTAATTATTACTCCACTAGTGGACTTCAGGTTATTTTTCTTTTGCAAAATTTTTACCATTGTGGCCAAACGGCGCCTGCTCGGGCCACGTTTATGCTCTTTCGAAGTCTGTATTTGGCTTTCACAAAAGGAATTTCAGAACTTTTCCAAAAAATTTTGGGAATCACATATGTGACTATTTTATGGATTTATAGTTTTTTTTCGAATTTTGACCATTGTGGAAAAACGGAACTTGGTCGGTCGTAATGTTATATGCCGTTTTTAAGCCAAGTTCATGCTTTTTTCAGAATTTCGACCAGTGTGGAATAATGGAGCTTGGTCGGTCATAATGTTATAAGCCATGTTTAAGACACGTTCATGCTCTTTCGACACCTGTATTTGGCTTTCCCAAATTGAATTTCAGATTTGTTTCAATAAATTTTGAAAATCACATATGTGACTTTTTTTATGGATTTAGAGTTATTTTTTCAGAATTTCGACCATTGTGGAATAATGGAGCTTGGTCGGTCATAATGTTATAAACCATTTTTAAGCCACGTTCATGCTCTTTCGACACCTGTATTTGGCTTTCCCAAATTGAATTTCAGAACTTCTCCAAAAAATTTTGAAAATCACATATGTGACTATTTTATGGATTTAGTTTTTTTTTTCAGAATTCTGACCATTGTGGAAAAAGGGAGCTTGGTCGGTCAAATTGTTATAAACCATTTTGAAGCCACGTTCATGCTCTTTCGACGTCTGTATTTGGCTTTCACAAATTGAATTTCAGATTTTTTTCAATAAATTTTGAAAATCACATATGTGACTTTTTATGGATTTAGTTTTTTTTTTCAGAATTTTGACCATTGTGGAAAAAGGGAGCTTGGTCGGTTATAATATATGCCATTTTTAAGCCACGTTCATGCTCTTCTAACGCCTGTGTTTGACTTTCTCAAATTGAATTTCAGATTTGTTTCAATAAATTTTGAAAATCAAATATGTGACTTTTTTTTATGGATTTAGAGTTATTTTTTCAGAATTTCGACCATTGTGGAATAATGGAGCTTGGTCGGTCATAATGTTATAAACCATTTTTAAGCCACGTTCATGCTCTTTCGACACCTGTATTTGGCTTTCCCAAATTGAATTTCAGAACTTCTCCAAAAAATTTTGAAAATCACATATGTGACTATTTTATGGATTTATAGTTTTTTTTTTCAGAATTCTGACCATTGTGGAAAAAGGGAGCTTGGTCGGTCAAATTGTTATAAACCATTTTGAAGCCACGTTCATGCTCTTTCGACGTCTGTATTTGGCTTTCACAAATTGAATTTCAGATTTTTTTCAATAAATTTTGAAAATCACATATGTGACTTTTTATGGATTTAGTTTTTTTTTCAGAATTTTGACCATTGTGGAAAAAGGGAGCTTGGTCGGTTATAATATATGCCATTTTTAAGCCACGTTCATGCTCTTCTAACGCCTGTGTTTGACTTTCTCAAATTGAATTTCAGATTTTTTTCAATAAATTTTGAAAATCACATATGTGACTTTTTTTATGGAGTTAGAGTTGTTTTTTTCAGAATTTCGACCATTGTGGAATAATGGAGCTTGATCGGTCATAATGTTATAAACCATTTTTAAGCCACGTTCATGCTCTTTCGACACCTGTATTTGGTTTTCTCAAATTGAATTTCAGATTTTTTTCAATAAATTTTGAAAATCACATATGTGACTTTTTATGGATTTAGAGTTTTTATACCCTATACCACTATGTGGTTTGGGTATAATGACTTTGTGCTGCTGTTTGTAACAACCAAAAATATTTGACCTACACCCATCTTTAATTATACCGATCGAATCAGAATCACCATCTGATTCGATTTAACGATGTCCGTTCGTCCGTCCGTCCGTCCGTCTGTGTGTCCATGTAAAGCTTGTAATCAAACTGCAGGTCGCAAATATGAGTATATTTTGATGAAATTTGGTATTTAATCTTTCATCGGCCATGGGATGAACGCTATTGAAATTGGTGAGAATCGGTCCATGTTCAGACCTAGCCCCCATACAAATTACCCCTATGAAATCGACATAAATTGCCATAAGATCCAAATTGTCATATAGATCTTACTCAAATTGAGTTTGTATGCGTTCATTACATCCATTAATGAGTAGTCCAAAAATGATCCCTGTGGCCCAATATAGATCTGCTTCCCGATATTCACTTAAATCTATTAAAAAACAAAAATATTGCACTGATTCTTCTCAAATTTTGTTTGTATATATTTTTGCAAAATATAAGAGACTTTACCAAACATGATCAGAATCGGTCAATTTTTGGACCTAGTCCCCATATAAATGTAGCATCCGATATGAACTTTTTCATATCTGCAGCCAAAAAAATTAATAAAAATCCCACTCAAATTTGGTTTTTGCTTATTATCTATGTCCAGTTAGTTGGGCCTAAGAGATAGGGTTTCTAAACTCATGGTATAGGGTATCGTATAGTCGGTCTAGACCGACTATAATTTTCTTACTTGTTTTAATATTAAATTAAACGTGCTTCAGTATTTTTATTTTATTTACAAAATTTAATTTATAACTGAAAAATTAAGCAACCAGACATCAAGATAAGGATGAACTATAAGAGTTCATAAAAAAGCCTGAGAATACCAAACCCTCTGAAGGTTCGAAAATGTTCCACTGTATAAATGTAACCATAATTAATTATACCCTATACCACTATGTGGTTTGGGTATAATGACTTTGTGCTGCTGTTTGTAACAACCAAAAATATTTGACCTACACCCATCTTTAATTATACCGATCGAATCAGAATCACTATCTGATTCGATTTAACGATGTCCGTCCGTCCGTCCGTCTGTGTGTCCATGTAAAGCTTGTAATCAAACTGCAGGTCGCAATTATGAATATATTTTGATGAAATTTGGTATTTGATCTTCTATACCACTATGTGGTTTGGGTATAATGACTTTGTGCTGCTGTTTGTAACAACCAAAAATATTTGACCTACACCCATCTTCAATTATACCGATCGAATCAGAATCACTATCTGATTCGATTTAACGATGTCCGTCCGTCCGTCCGTCTGTGTGTCCATGTAAAGCTTGTAATCAAACTGCAGGTCGCAATTATGAATATATTTTGATGAAATTTGGTATTTGATCTTCTATCGGCCATGGGATGAACGCTATTGAAATTGGTGAGAATCGGTCCATGTTCAGACCTAGCCCCCATACAAATGATCCCTATGAAATCAACATATATTGCCATAAGATCCAAATTATCAGACACATCTTAGTCAAATTGGGTTTGTATGTATATATTACATCCATTAATCAGTAGTCCAAAAAATAATCCCTATTGGACAACTCTTAGTCATAGTCCCCATATAGAGCTGCTTGCCGATCTTCACTTAAATCTATCAAAAAAGAAAAATATTGCACTGATTCTTCTCAATTTTGTTTGTATATATTTTTGCAAAATACAAGAGACCTTACCAAACATGGTCAGGATCGGTCCATTTTTGGGCCTAGTCCCCATATAGATATAGCATCCGATATGAAGTTTTTCATATCTGCAGCCAAAAAAATTAAGAAAAATCCCACTCAAATTTGGTTTATGCTTATTTTCTATATCCAGTTAGTTGGGTCTGAGAGATAGGGTCTCTAAACGCATGGTATAGGGTATCATATAGTCGGTGTACACCGACTATAATTTTCTTACTTGTTTTTTTTTCAGAATTTGGACTATTGTGGAAAAAGGGTGCTTGGTCGGTCATAATTTTATATGCCATTTTTAAGCCACGTTCATGCTCTTTCGTCACCTGTATTTGGCTTTCTCAAATTGAATTTCAGATTTTTTTAAATAAATTTTGAAAATCACATGTATTTGTATTTCGATTTCAGAATATTCATGAATAACATTCTCTACAAAGCCTTTCACTCGCAGTTTGAGATTTCGTTCCATTATATTTCCAATAATTTCATTATCATCGGATGGCGAAGATGAATCTAACAACTCATTTAAAACTTTCTCCGCACATATAAGTGTTGTGGATAATTCCATATTAAAAATTTTTAAAAAAACTGAACAAAGCACACAAAAATTTGTTTTTTTTTTTTTTTTTTTTTTTGACACAAAACAAATATAAAAGTCAGCTGTTTTAAAGTGTAAGCATAACACTCTGATTTTGTAGTGTCAATAATTTCACTTTTTATCATTTTATAGTGCAACATTTTAAGAAAAGAACGCATAACACTTTTACAGGTCTAACATTGTTTTTTAGAAATACAAAAAAATGCGCACTTTTTGCCAGAAAAGAAAACGCCATAAGACGAATATTGGTGTGATTTGAATCTTAATATAATGGAAGTCAAATTGTTTGACAAAAATATTATAAAATCTATGTAGATATGAGTTTTTTATTTTTTTTCGAAGAGAAACACAATCCTCTCAAAGGTCATCTTCGGAAAAAAATTGAGAAAAAACTTTGTTTTGGAGAAGTTAATCTTAAAAATATCCAAAATACCAATGATGATAGTGATAATGCAGACGGCAATCATTGAATTTACATTAATTATTTTATTTTTTTTTTTTGTTTTAATAAATTTCTTTAAAATTACCAAACATTTGAGTTGGAGGTTCATTCGCAATATAAAATTTAACAAATTTTGATATTAGATTTGTAAATGTTTTACAATTTAGCAACAGAAAATTATTTTACTATATTTGGAAATTAATCATAACCGAAATTCGCAATACCAGTATTTAATGCAAATGCCCAAAAAATTAATTAAAATTTTTCAACATTTGTCATTTAACTAATGTTTGTTATAGATGAACTCCACCGTATTTAAAAAAAAAATGAATTTCTAATTTAAAGAACAAAACTTTTTTAATTCCTCAGTGATGACCTCTTCATTCGACTTTTATCTCTTATCGCCGAGCCATTTTTTTAGTTTTGGAAACAGAAAATATTCGCAGGTGGCATATCTGGAGATTATGCTGTATGAATTTTTTGTCATGGCGACTACATACGTGTGTACCGGTGCTTGCTGTGGTGGAAGATCGCCATTCTTTGCCAAATCAATATCTAATCTGTCAAACAGTTGTGGATAATTTTCACCGGTGATCATCTTACCGTTTTCAAATCAATCGATGTGAATGATACTGACGTCATGATCTTGTTGGCCTACAGGCCCATCTTGGCCAAGGACCATATCAAGGACCATATATAAAACTAGTCTTCTATCTAGTAGATCACAAGCAATAACGACAATATAGTTAAGTTAGAGAATCTCACCAGTTTTTTTTTTTTTTTTGGAAAGGAAATATTAAAACAAAAACGACAACAGATGATTTGTCCAAGATGAATTTATATTTGAATAAATTCGAAAAGTGTTTTGAAAGTAAAGAGTACAACTTTTAAATGTCTTAACGAATTTTTTTAATATTGCAATAAATTGATATCACATAAATCGAACTATTTTTGAATTTCATTATCCTTCTCAAGTAAAAATATATATGTTTTAAATATCACAAAACGGAAAAACACATTCAAAATAAATGCAATCGCAATAATATTAAACCTGAAACAATAGGTGGAAAAACTACAACACGATGTAATTACAAGTGTTCAAAGATGATATTTGTGCATACGATAAAAAATAAACTATGAAGCTGCTGTATTCAAGGACTGAATGGTTTCGAAAAAAGATTATAAAAAGATTAGACTTTGCCACACAATACCTTCAACAAGAAAATTGGGAAAATGTGATTTGGTCGCATAAAACTTTTGGGAAGTATATCTAAAGAAATGGGGTTGTTTTTATTATCCGGGACCGGTTTAATTTATTTGATTGATAGAAAAATGTGCGTTGTATACCACGTTAAAATTCTTAAAAATAAAAAGTTTACTTATGTTGAGGATATGCCACTTAATAGGTAATTTTTTTGAAAGATAATGACCGAAAGCATTCATCCAAACTGTCTTTGTTTCAATTAATGAATATCTTAGTTAGTAACTGGACCTACACACAGAAAACGGATTCGTTGTAACAACCAAATTCATTGCGAACCGAATTTTGACATTTGTCTGTTGTGATTACTGAATTATATTTTCCAAATTTCAGAACAAATTAGAGACAACTGATTTTTTTAAAAAACGCGATTATATGAATTATCAAATCAAGTTCATACAATTGAATTTAGATTTTTTATTGGTTGTAATAACCACTTATCGGTATAAACCATTGGAAATACATAACTGAGTAAATTAAGAAAACGACAAATTTTGTTTAATTATTTACTTAATTTTTTTTTTTCAAAACTAAAAAGAAACAAGTAAAAAAAATTGTAGTCGGTCAGACCGACTATACGATACCCTATACCATGCGTTTAGAGAGGGAGAAAACAGGAAATCTCAATAATACAAATTGTAGAATAACAGGCTAATCAGATCATGATAATATTGTTTCAGCTACAAAATTACGGATTCAGAAAGAGTTTAGAGAGACAACTGGATTGATCGTTGACCAACCGAAGCCAGGCCTTGGAAACTCTAACGAGGGCAACACTGCCAGACGTTTTTCAGAATGCCGTTGTTTTTGCACAAATCACAAAAGTGGAGAATTGATAGAACAAATGCATGTGATACTTATTGTTGTATTCCGTGGACATGAGATTTAAGTTGAAAAGTTTAGAAACTATACTCACAACATGGCCAGGCATTTCGTTAAGATCTACCCGTGGTTTGATATAAATTCTTTATTCACGGGCCAGAAATAGTATCACATGCATTATTGCCAATTGGCTAACTATCTGAGGAAGCTCGAAACAAAGATTTTAAAAATTATAGAGAACACTATGCGCATAAAGGCAGAAGTCGAATGAAGACATATTTAATAGGTTGCTACTTACTTCATATTGATTACTTACCGCCAAAAGTAAAAGTTAGAAGAAAAAAATTCATCGTATACCGCAGATTGCACTAGATGTAATAATTTTGCCAAACACAACTGGTGAAGATGATGCCTATAAAGTGATGGTGATTATGATGAGTGTGAAATATGATGTAATGGTGATTGCAATAGTGAAAATTTTGTTGATATGGAGCATAATTAATTTTTTTCCGAAAAACAGGCTTAAAAATTTTTTAAAAAATTATTTTTTTTTCCCAATGGTAGTTTTAATAATAATTTGTAAAAAAAATATTTTTTATACCCTCCACTCCAGTGTGCAGAGGGTATATATAAGTTTGTCATTCCGTTTGTAATAATTAGAAAAAAAATTCTGGACCCCATAAAATATATATATTTGTGATCCTTATAACAAGCGAAGTTGATGTAGCGATGTCCGTCTGTCCGTCTGTCCGGCTGTCCGTCTGTCCGTCTGTCCGTCTGTCCGTCTGTGGAAATCACGATGACGGCTTCAATCGGATAGCTAGGGTGCTCCTTGGTATAAAAAATGATTCACTAACATCCTGAGAAGTTTGCTATTTAAAATCGTCCAAATCGGTTAATCTGGTCCCGAGAATTGAGCGAAGAATTAAAAAGTCATGAGAAAATATGATTTGAATATGTGTTCTTGTGATAACGCCCTCAATAGGGCAGATAGGGCGCTTGTTTTAAGTGAGAATGATTCACTAACATCTTGAGAAGGTTCCTGTTTTTAAATCATGACAATAGGTTTCATAGGTGCCGAGAAATCACTGAAAAGGTAAAAAAAATATGACGTTTTCCTATATTGTTTTCCTAAATTTTGTATTTTGTCATAGCTGTGCATGTTGTTTTTGTGGTCGTTGTGTTAATAAGATAAAAATTCATCAATATCAATATTTTTTGGTGTAATATTTAAGTTAATTAATTAATAAAAGAAACTATATAAAATCAATATCAATATTCTGCGATTTTTATAACATCACAAAATGTTACAAATTGATACATACTACTGTTGCCAATATCAAAATACTATAAATAATATTCATATATTCTGTATATGTATATCCATAATAAGCGCATATTAAAATAAATCGGTATTTTATTTTATTTTTACAAAATTCTGAAATTTTTAGAGTTGAAAAAATAGTATGGTTTTAAGAGTTGTATTTTTAGTACATGTATAAACCCTGCATACTTGCTTTCAAAAGTAGTAGGTAGGTAAGCCATAAAATATTTATTTACCCTGTAAAAAAAATTGTTGTTTAGAAAAATACTATTTTTTGTCAGATGTTAATTACAATAAATTTTTAAACTTTGTTATTTAATGTCGGAACGGAGGCAAACGCCATTTCCAAAATTTTGTTTCAACAGTTATCCACATTAAGAATAACCGCGGAGCTCAGCTCAATCAATGTGCAATGATCGAGCCTTGCCCTGGGAAACATGCGTTTATGCCTTTCTTAACACAAACGCCATTCCCAACTACCAAAAATTTTTGACACGAGCTATTCACATTATGAATAGCCGCGGAGCTCAACTCAATCATAGTGCAATGATGAAGCTTCGCCCTGGGAAACATATATTCGTGCTTTTCTTAGCACAAACCGAACTTCTTATGGCACATTAAAAATAAACTAATTGAGAAGTACAATTCATCATTACGGTGTATTATAATACTATTTTCTTATTTTACTAGTAGCTAGTAAACAAAGTGACCGTGTCATTGTGAACGAAATAGAATTGAAATTGTATGCAGATTTGTTTTACTTAAAAAACCTGTTTCTACAGATAGTGAATAAAATCCCAGTAAGCATTTTATGCAATAAATGATCATGTAGAGTCTTTTTGACTCATATGTGCTATTAAAACAGTTATAAATGCGCCCTTTTGCTGATCACAAAATATTCTTTTGTTGGGATTAAATATTACCTTACCCGCTCTTGAGAGTCCTTTTTGTCCGCTTTTCTAATTAGTTTCGACTCATTTTTGAGTCTTATTTAATGTAATTTTTCTCTAAATCACTTTCTAAGAGAAAGCAAAAATCATTATCTAGTCTTTGTCTAATAGCGCATGTGATTAAGCAGTTTTTAATCATCAAAAGTGCTCGAAGAAGACACAGTAAGGTAATTTTTGTTAAAACAATCTTCGAAATGATGACTGGGATATCGTATATTTTTGTTAACACACAAACATATGCATAGCAGCACGAGTAAACCGAACTCAAATTGGCTTCTTATATGTATACAGCCGAACAAAAATGAAAATACTCACCAAAGAGTAAAGTAAGCAACAATTTCATTCAGTCTTATGGAAGCTTTTGAACAAAGCAAGTCTATGTCGCGTTGTCTTGTGAATTTTTACATTGTTTTTTAATAGGTACTAGTGATGCCAGGAGATTTTTTCAGAAATCTCTACGCTTATAAAATTTTTTTTAAAATTTATTTTTAATTTGTACATTTTGAATTTCAATTATGTAAAAATAAAAAATAAGATAAAAATATCATGAGAATTACATAAGAATAATATAAAAAACATACAGATATTATAAAGAAAATATTTTTGCAATTCTGTTTAATTCATCTTTTTGATATGGTTAGATGTGCATTTAAAATTTACACAATTAAAGGTGTGTATTTTCCATATGTAAATTCAGTTTTACGATCCATACGTAATTCGGCGTGTGTGTCAAAATTGGCGTTTTACATACAATTCATCATTTTTGCGATCAAACGTACATATGTATTTCCGTATGACATAACCTCTAAATGTAAACAACAGCTGATTTAATTTGTGAATTTACAAAAAGTTATTGTTAAAAATAAAGTAATATATTTTTTAATTGTTAATTAATATTAAACAATTTATTTTTCTTTCAATATTTATCTTTATAATTTACTCTGTTTTTCTTTCGCCACAAGCAGTATTGTATTTTAATATGGTTGTCATGCCAAAATAGAACCTGCTCTAATTGAAAAATTTACATATGTTTTGCCAAATGTGTTGTACATAAACAGTTTTTGAAAGGGTGCACACTATGTGTACAAATTGCACGTGCTAAAACAATAAGAAAAACACAAGCAAAACACATAGTGTGAACGCAGCTTAATTAAAATGGATTGCAAATGAGATGTTACAACTCAAACAGAATATTTGTTCTTGGTTTTCAGTGTTGCCGTTTTAGCTTTTTAGTTGCTAGATTTAGCAACTTTTTTTGTCGTTTAGCATCCAAAATTTATCAAAAGATGCTAGATGCTAACTTAGAATCTTTTATTAATAAAAAGTTGCTTTTAGCATCTTTTTTTGATATTGTTTTTTCATAATTTTTGAATATATAATTTTAATGGTATTGATATGTTTTTATTTCTCAAAGTGTAGTACAGCAATTTTGTGTACTACTCCTTTTACCACACTGCTCGTTTCTTTCAACAAATATAACAAAACATTTTGAAATAGAAGAATGTAAACACCAACAACAGTTTTTAATGAATTTGAAAGTCGATTGCCAAAAAATATTATTGTATTAAAAAAATGCCAAAATTTTCAATACAAAACACATTAAATCGGGTAAAAGAACAGATAACCAATATATTAGAAGAGTTTAAATTTATATCATCTGAAACAGAAAAAATTCAAATCCAATGGAGTTATATCAAAGAACAAAACTGGGATACAACACTGAATACAACCTCTTTATGGATTGAAAAATTCTATTGGCGAAAATCCATTTTAGGAGTTATCAATATTTGTATTGTCTATATTAGTTTTGTCTGTCTCAAAAGCCGAAGTTGAACGTTTGTTTAGTTTAATGGCTTTAGTTAAAAGCAAACTTCGAACAGAATAAAATCCGAGTTGTTATGTTCTGTAATACGTATAAAAGAAGGATTGAAATTGAAAAATCGGTGCTGTCACACTTACAATATACCGATGTCGTTGATAAGAGTCGATCGTCAGAAAAATATCAGAGCCAAGAAGAACTTGAAGATGAAGACATCACAGAAATGTTAGATTCCATAAACCAATTATTCTAATATAATCGTATCTTTTGATAATGTAATTTCTGTTATATTTTAAATAAAAAAAAAATCCCTCTAAAATTAATAATATTTAATTTAAGTTTAAAATAAACTCAATTTGATGTTAATAAAAATTTCAGATGAAATCCAAAATAATTTTAATTAAAATTTAAAAAATATAAATCGAAACATATGTTTTATATTAATTTTTCGATTTAAAAACCAAAGAATTTATTAATAAGTATATAATTTTTCAGTATAAAGGTAATGAAATTTGAAAAAAGAATTTAGCATCCAGTACGTTTAAGCATCTTTTTTTTGCAATTTAGCATCTTTACAATTTCAAATTATGGCAATACTGTTGGTTTTAAAAGATTTTTTATAGCAGTGGTTATAAGCATGTATACTTAGATCTGATTTATGTTCTGTATTTCTTTGATATGTTTTCAGCATCATCGAAAAACGAATCGGACATTTTTCTAAAATTAATTATGTTTCTAAAATTAATTATGTTCAAATTTATAATATTTTAATGTAATGCACAAAAAAGTGTTTTTTTATACTTGTCATTGTTATTAAAGAATCCACATATTTACTTCCTTCATATTATAGAGTTATTACCAGACTTAAAAAGACTTTAAAGTTTAAAATTGAAAAAAATTATGCGATATTTAACAAATACAATCAAAATAGTTTTGACTGAAATTTTTGGCAGTTTTAGTTTTGTCTTGTATCAGTAAAATGTTCAGATATTAACTAAAAAAAACAGTTTGTTAAATATTTTCATCTTAATTATCTTAATTAATTTAAAGACACAAAGATAGATTTAATACAATAAAAAGAAGTAAGAGTTGAAAGTTGATCTTTGCGGACTCACAAATGTGCCCTATACTAATAGGTCTGGAAAATTGAAAAGGTTTGTAAAAAATAAAATGCACCTTTATATTAAAAAATTTAAATTAAAAAGAAAATTACAAAATAAACCATTTACCTGGTTAAACTTAATATTGTTTGTAATTATCTGGATCAGGTTAGTATTTAAAATGGGATAAATCGGGAGTCATTGTGCCAATTTATGACCTAATATATGTAGACACCTCTATAAAATGCTGAAAATTCAGAGCATTTGTTGTAATAATTCAGTAATAGGTTTATCAAAGTGTTTACATACTCAAATATTTTATATACATTTGTTACAAATAGTGCAAGAAGTCCAGATATTAATGTAAACGTAAAACCCAGGTGGAGGGTATCAAAGATTCGGCATAGCCGAATTTAACACTCTTACTTGTTTTAAATACGGCTTCCCTAAATTAATCCTCATTTTAACTATCATTCAATCCACTGCGCATGGGAAGAAAACCTAGCGGTGGAAGTAAACATGGTCAAAATGGATCCAACCATTTCAACTCTTATCCCAAATATTTAGTTTGAAAGCAATTACTTCGTGTAAAAAATTTCATAATTTATAGAAGGGCCTATTGTCCTTTATTAGATCCCATACCACTAAACCATATTTTTGGCCGACTTATCCAGTTGTCACTTTTTATATTTGTATTTTTTGTATTTATTCTTAAAAAATCTTAAAATAATTTATTTATTTATTTACTTATTTCTTTATTTCTTTATTTATTTGTTTATTTATTCATTTATTTATTTATTTATTTATTTATTTATTTATTATTTATTTATTTACTTATTTATTTATTTATTAATTAATTAATTTATTTCTGTATTTATTTCTTTATTTATTTCTTTATTTATTTATTTAAATATTTATTTATGTATTTATTTTTTTATTTATATATTTATTTATTTATTTATTTATTTATTTATTTAAATATTTATTTATATATTTATATATTTATTTTTTTTTTTTATTTATTTATTTATATATTTATTTATTTATTTATTTATTTACTTATTTCTTTATTCCTTTATTTATTTATTTGTTTATTTATTCATTTATTTATTTATTATTTATTTATTTATTTATTTATTTATTTACTTATTTATTTATTTATGTATTTATTTATTTTATTTGGTAACATCGCAGTAAAACATGAGTCTTAAAGTAGTAGAAGTACAAACATTGTTTAATATACGTTATTTTGAGGCATAAAAAAACAAAAAGAAAAGAGAAAAAAATAATGTTATAATATAATTTTAAACAAAAATTATAAATATCGTGGTAGAAACATTACATAATTTTTAAAAGAACATACTGCAGTGACCATAGTCGTTAGCCGGAAAAGAGTTTAATTCGGTATAATTAAAAATTTCATAAGTTTTAATTTAGTGATTGTATTCTATTCTAGTATAAACATTTTTCGATAAGTAAAATCATTGAAAATATATTGTACTAGGCAGTGCCAATTATTTTCTTCATTTAATATTCTAATTATTTATTCTTCTGACTTTGTTACCTTGTTAAACCAGTGTTGACTATAACTATTTAAAGTAGGGCATCTTCCAATAAAATGTTCAAGTTCTCAATCTCCTTTTTATTGCACAATGAACAGTATGTCGAAACTTTTCTCGAGTGGCGAGAGCCATTTAATTCTATTAGATCACAACTTGAACTATTAGATTACGCTTTGAATATTCACATTCACCCCTATCATGTAAGTCGTTGTTCGTCGTCGTCGTAATCGTCGTCACTTTGAAGTCATCACATTGAGTCGAATCGATATTTTCTAAAAGTATCAACACAACACTTGTAGATAATATTAATTTAGCGTCGAGGTGATGTCGAATCGACTCAATGTGATGACTTCAAATTGACGATGACGGCGACAACGACTTACATAATAGGGGTGATTAATTTAATTGTTTTGAAAATAAGATCTAATAAAGATCTAAGTTTTTATAAAAACTTTCTGATCGACTTACTCTTTCAATTCTCATCCGACGATATTTTGCTTTTAAACAATAAATAAGCATGAATTGTTGGTTGTTCCACTCATTTACAGTCATATTTTGCGAACATCGCATATTATATTCCACGTTTAAGGCATTCAGGTGCTTCACGCAAGGAATATTATTCTCCAAGGCTAATAAACTTAATCGGTGTGAGAGTCTTGACTCTGAATACTCAAATACAGTGCGTTTAATATATTTTAAATGTAGATTCAGCTTAAAAAGATGACCATCTGCCATACCCAACTCTAAAATAAGGGCGTAGTTTGGTGTAAATTTTGGTAATTTTAATATTCTTTTTAAAAAAACTTTTGTAAACTATCTATCTCTTCGAAATGTGAATGATCCCAGATTTGTGCGCCATATGAATGGATGGAACGACACACGGCAGTAAAAAGATGAATTTTCGATTGAAAAGAAATGCAATTTTTGCTTAAAAAGTTACTCCATGTCATATTTATACAATTTCTTGAAGCTTTTTTCTTAACTTTAACATGCTTTGTAAATACGCATTTTGGTGTGATTATCATACCAAGTATTCAATTACTTTTTCAATTTCATTTCCGCCATAAGTCCATTTTTCGTTTTTAGCATCCCTTCCACCATTTATGAACACCATAATCTTTGATTTTAATAAATTCACCTGCAGATTTCAGTAAATGCAATAGTCTTCTAAATTGTTAATCATCTTCTGTAGCACGTTAACATGATCATATATTTATTACCACAATATCATCGGCATATAAGAGCAGCCTTATGTTCAAATTTCCAACGTATAAACTACCACCTAATTGTTCATAGGTAAAAATGAGTAGTGGGGACAACAAGCAACCTTGTTTTGTTCCTGATATGGTCTCGAATTTTTTCTATAGTTCTATATATAGTTCTGTATTTCTATAAAAGTTTTCAATAAAACGAACCATTTTAGTGGACACTATTATTGCATGTTTCTTGAATATTAGAGATTTCCTTGCAACCGTGTCAAATGCCGCTTTGAATTCCATTGAACTTTAAGTGTACTCTTATTAAGTTATAAATATTATCAACTTTTTTTCTTGAAACCAACTTGGTATTCGGAAAGTATGTTGTGTTTGTATACCCAGTTATATAATCTTTCCCTTATAACACCCATCAACACTTTAGCAATAACATTGATAAAGAAAGGATATGCCTCTATAGTTACTTGGTTCTTTTATATCCCCCATTTTAAATATTGTAAGTATAACACTGGTAACAAATGAGTTATCGACTTGCATATTGTTGAATAGTGTTATACGCATCTTTTAGATCATGAATTATGTCACTCGATGAGTTTTTAAGAAATTCATACGGAATTCTTGACCTTTGCAAGTATTTCGTAAATTTCTGTGGTAGGTATCAGTATCAAACATTGGAGCGTAATGTATATCTTTTGCGGTTTGAATAGAATTTTAATAATCGCATGAAATATGATTTAAAAACGGATGAAGGTTTATTTGGGAAATCTTGATAGCTTTAGTTTCTTATTTCGTTAGCACTAGGATCTGCTGTCTGTTACGTGACTTATGCCGTTTCCTTTCTGACAAAAAATGTCGTATTTTATTTGCACTTTTTTCGAAAAGTGTATTTTTTATATATTCTGAATTAAGAGCAGCCTTATTTTATACATCAATCGAAAGGCCTCAAAGTGCTGTGTTCATAAAATGCAAATATTTTTGATTATTATCCTCTTTGAAGTCATACGGTGAAAATAATAAAAAAAAAAAGGGGAACAATGAGGAAATATTCTCACACTATGAGCTGAAAAAAGTCAATGGCTGCAATTTTTGCGATTTACGAGGGTTCGACTTTGAGACCTTTCGATGTATAAGATAAATCTATTCTTAATTTAGAATATATTAAAAAATAAACTTTTCGAAAAAAGTGCAAATAAAATGCGACATTTTTTGTCAGAAAAGAAAACGGCATTAGTTTAGTATCCAATTCTTTATAATTTTCATCCCTTTTAGTCTTAGAAATCATTTTAAACTTTTCATTTGTCATTAAATAGTTTCTTTTTGTTTCTGTGTCCTGTCTTGTTTATAGTTTGTTAACAATTCAAACGAGGATTTTCTAGCTGCATAGCATTTCCAGTCAAACTATTTATTTTTGGCTTTAAACAGTTGATTGCTTTTACTATTTTGTGTTGCGCATTTGCGGATAATGTCTTCCATATCTAAAAATCTTTATTCCTCTTTAACTCGCTTAGGTTCTTTAACACATTTTCGTTATAGCTGTTTTTTTGTAGGTGGTTTTCCACTGTATTTTTGGCAGCAAAAGATGTGTGCTTTGATCACTTTGAATTCGTACCTTAAGTTTTTCGTACCATGTTTTTCATCCACACATATGTCGATAGCGGAGTCTCCCCTATTACCTATAAATGTGTATTTTCCAATTGCATCACCCCTGTTAGCGATATTTAGAACTGTCAAACCATAAAAGTCGCAAAATGCCATTACTTTCTTCCCCACTCTGTTACTTTCCGAGTCTTCTAAATTCTGCTCCTCTTATATATCTGTGGCAATATGATTTTACATCTTAAGCCGAGATAATGCAAATTTTGTGTAAAATTAGTTTGGTTTAGATTTAATAAAATATTTTTAACCCAATGGATAGATACACTATTAGTAAGACAAAAAGGTTGATTTTAAAAAAATATAAAATTTAGAAATAATCTATATTTGTTGTTTTGTACATAAGTAAAAAAAAAACAAGTAAGAAAATTATAGTCGGTCTAGACCGACTATATGATACCCTATACCATGCGTTTATAAACCCTATCTCTTAGGCCCAACTAAAACTGGACATTGAAAATAAGCAAAAACCAAATTTGAGTGGGATTTTTATTAATTTTTTTGGCTGCAGATATGAAAAAGTTCATATCGGATGCTATATCTATAAAGGGACTAGGTCCAAAAATGGACCGATCCTGATCATGTTTGGTAAAGTCTCTTGTATTTTGCAAAAATATGTACAAACAAAATTTGAGAAGAATCAGTGCAATATTTTTGTTTTTTAATAGATTTAAGTGAAGATCGGGAAGCAGCTCTATATGGGGTCAAAGGGATCATTTTTGGACTACTCATTAGTGGATGTAATGAACGCATACAAACCCAATTTGAGTAAGATCTATATGACAATTTGGATCTTATGGCAATTTATGTCGATTTCATATGGGTAATTTGTATGGGGGCTAGGTCTGAACATGGACCGATTCTCTCCAATTTCAATAGCGTTCATCCCATGGCCGACAAAAGTTTACATACCAAATTTCATCAAAATATATTCATATTTGCGACCTGCAGTTTGTTTACAAGCTTTACATGGACACACAGACGGACGGACGGACGGACATTGTTAAATCAACTCAGAAAGTGATTCTGATTCGATCGGTATAATTAAAGATGGGTCTAGGTCAAATATTTTTGGTTGTTACAAACAGCAGCACAAAGTCATTATACCCAAACCACATAGTGGTATAGGGTATAAAAAGAAATTGATGAAAACCAAAATCTTAATTAAACTTAAGATCTTATTAATTGGAGACCACAGTTTCAATATTTTAAAGTCGAGATAAGAGCTTCTGATAAAATTGAAATGAGAAAGTCAAAGGAGATAAGATGTTATTTTTTTGATTATTTTCATAAAAAAAACAATAAAATTAATAATAAAAATAGACAGTTTCAGTACTTTTCTTTAACAAAACAAAAAATATAATTTAAAGGAAGTATATATTATATACATAAGTAATTATTCATAATTTTCATAAAAATCAGTTAAATCTGGATGATAATCCAACATGTCTTCTGTTCTTAAATTATTATAAAAGATTTCATAAATTTCATCTACAAGTGGCAACATATCCAGTGGATCCTTTTTATACCCTATACCACTATGTGGTTTGGGTATAATGACTTTGTGCTGCTGTTTGTAACAACCAAAAATATTTGACCTACACCCATCTTTAATTATACCGATCGAATCAGAATCACCATCTGATTCGATTTAACGATGTCCGTCCGTCCGTCCGTCTGTGTGTCCATGTAAAGCTTGTAATCAAACTGCAGGTCGCAAATATGAATATATTTTGACGAAATTTGGTATTTGATCTTTTATCGGCCATGGGATGAACGCTATTGAAATTGGTGTGAATCGGTCCATGTTCCGACCTAGCCCCCATACAAATGACCCCTATGAAATCAACATATATTGCCATAAGATCCAAATTATCATACAAATCTTAGTCAAATTGGGTTTGTATGTATATATTACATCCATTAATCAGTAGTCCAAAAATGATCCCTATTGGACAATTCTTAGTCATAGGCCCCATATAGAGCTGCTTCCCGATCTTCACTTAAATCTATCAAAAAACAAAAATATTTCACTGATTCTTCTCAAATTTTGTTTGTATATATTTTTGCAAAATACAAGAGACTTTACCAAACATGGTCAGGATCGGTCCATTTTTGGGCCTAGTCCCCATATAGATATAGCATCCGATATGAACTTTTTCATATCTGCAGCCGAAAAAATTAATAAAAATCCCACTCAAATTTGGTTTATGCTTATTTTCTATATCCAGTTAGTTGGGCCTGAGATATAGGGTCTCTAAACGCATGGTATAGGGTATCGTATAGTCGGTCTAGACCGACTATAATTTTCTTACTTGTTTTCTATTGCAGAATAGTCACTATCACACTCCATATGTGTGTGATCAGGGACCATGAATTTATTATCTATAATGCTTACATTATTATTTAATTTCATAAAAATTGCAAATATAGTTGCAATGTAAGAATTTTTGTTTTGCAATCAGTAATCACTGTAGAAAACAACATGATTTACGTTGGTATCTAAATTCAATAGATGAGTAAAAATGCACGATCCTATTTTGTTTCCACCTTTTTTAGCTATAGCTCACATGTAGCATATTGACTGATTAGTTGCACATCCATGAATTGTAATATTAAATGTCCACAAGGGTCTTTTGTAAAACGACAATGATGTTCGCAAAAATGGTGTAGGAAGACACTTCTGAAGATCAAATCAATATACCTATAGTGAAGTATCGGTCAAAGATTTTTCCTTATCATTTTTTTTAGTTTCATAAGCTCCTTGTGCTAGAGTGTGATGTTTTGTTTGTTCTAGTTTTAGGGAATCAAGTTGTTCAGGCGCGGCAGATTTTAGTAAATCACATTTGTGACATGTGTCGAGCTTCGGTTTCTTAAATTTCAAATGAATTGTGTTGAACAATAGTGAAAATTTTGAAAGCACAGAATGTTTATAACAATAATAACGATAGAGCTCAGCCTCAGATAAATCACTCGGTAGATAACGCTTAGAGGTATCACGACGAGTATAGTGTGATTCATAAGAAGGAAAACTTTTTATAAAATTTAAAATATTATTTTGCTTTTCCAAAGAAAGTTTTTTTTAGCGCTTTTATGTTATCCGCGCAAATCTTCATAGATACTATGACCTTCAAGTTTTGTCTTCACAACCGATTTAATAAATTATTCTGTCTCGGTTAAAGTATATCTTAAACATTTTTGGCTTACTGAAACTTGTTCCTCACTGACATTCAAAAAGTAATTGAATAAAAATGAAACCTTTTTCTAAGATTTGTTTGGCTTTTAAATTTTTTTATAGTTTATGTTTCTTCAACTTCGATTAAGCCAGCAACAGCCGCTTTACGCAAACTATGTAATCCATACCCCCAGTATTGCTTATGTATTATTTGCGTTGTTGATATGATATTTTTTCATCGCGTTTCTTTCTGCAAGGTTCCAACTCGCGAACATCGCGTGCAGTAATAAGTTTGCCAGCTGTTGAAGTGTAACTTTTCCCATCGTTTCTAAGTTGGTTTGCCAATCTCTTCGAGGTTTCCGCAACAACTACTTCATTTTCAACCAAAACCACTTGATCTGCATTATCCTAAATTTTAACTTATTTTAAATAAGTAAAACTGCAACACTTACAATATTATCTGCGCTGGTTGCAATTAAACCACTAAAATTGAAATCAGGATCAACAAACGAATCATTACTAGAAAAATCAACATTATTCAAATTTTCCATTTCAAATATTTTTCCACCATCCATTTTGCTATGTAAACGTTCTATCTCCCGCAAAAACTTTCAACGACTGAACAGCTTGTGTATGAAATAAAATGCAATGAGCACACACAAAAAACGTCTTTTTAGCAGAACATTCTATATATACTTAAGATATTTTACAAAAACGAATATTTTGCCTATCTGAATATTTTAATTTTACCTATGTCCACTAAAGAATGAAAGTTTGGAAAAGCTGTTTTTTTTTACATAACAGCTTAGTTCAATATGCATTATGAGAACACGAATCATAATATTAATGAAACTCAAATCTGTGGTTTTCTGGAATAACTGCGTATGTCCATTTTTTTCAGTTTTGAGTTAACGATGCCAAATAAATTAATTTTTAACGCTCTTTACATGTGTTCAATTTTTTTAAAAAAAATATTGACCATTTCTGAGTTTTTTCTTTAAATAACGACGTAACTTATATGTTTATTAAATTAATTTGCACCACTAACGACGCATGTCAACCTACGTTTGATCGCTGACATATTATTTTCTCAGAAAACGACACATAGCGACATACGTTGTTATTAATGAAAAAAAATGCTAAATAATTTTGGATTATTTTTTATTTTATAACCACTTATAAAAACTTGTGTGTTTATTTCTTTTATTTTTTTTCCACTATTATTCTTGATACGTTGTTATATTATCATCCTAAGTCCCGCTAACTTTTTGTTGACGAACAAAAAAATCCCTTTTTCAAGCAACAACAACTTATGTCTACATGGGTAGTTGCATTGGTAGTTTTCTTTTTCAAAGAAAACGACGTTTGTCGACATAAGTTGTTTTATTTGCACACACTTTAAGTGTTATTTTCATATTGTTTTTTCGTCCTTCTCTAGGATCTATTCCTCTGAAGATTTTTGACTCAAATTTGTATATAAAGTATTTATTGCCCATATCTACAGGACTGTTAAATAAAACGCTCTAAAAACTTTATATCGAGCCCATAACTTCAAATATAACGTTTTTTGGCTCCTCTGAACATTTTGATTTTATGACACACGCGGTTATTCTAGAAAACCACAGAAATTTCTCTTAAGTCGACTTAAGATATATAATGGAATTATAAAAATCTCCAATCTATTTATCATAACTTTAATTATATCTATTCCGTTGTGCTGTGAGAAGGTGGCCTTAATTTGTGATTAATTAATATTTTTATTGATGTCATACATCCACCCAGCAATAGCCCTGCCGTAGTTGCTAAATTCATGTACCGGCTTCCAAAATATTGTTAAATTTCTAAAATATTTTCTGAATTGAATAGCCCTGCCGTAAATTTCTAAAATATTTTCTGAATTGTTCTATATCACCTACCATTAAGTGCATTTCTATCAAAGTAACAATATCAAAAGAATTGACATTATTAAAAAAATCATTATATAATAATTTATTTTGTAGTCCGTGAATATTGTTGGAAACAATCTTTAAATGTTTAAACTCAGTTTGATGTTGCTTTATTATGAGTGTTAAAAAGTTTAAGTTTTTTGAAATTATTTTGTTTAGCAAACTATTGTATAAGATGTCAATTTGAGATGACAAAACTCCATAGATTTCTTTAAGAGTATCCTCACCACTTTCATTGTTGCACATCAAAAATTTTTCCATTTTCCAATAAAGCCATTTATCTCCCACTCTTATCCTAGCATTTCGAACCAGTATATGCTTAGTTTTACTAACTGCTTGCATTTTATTTTTCAGTTGTAACATAACCTTTTTCATTTGTTGTCGTTTGCAGTTTAAATTCATCTCAATAAATATATTACTTCCAGCCAACTTTTTTATGTGCCTGAACACTTTGGATACCATTCTTTGCCATCTTTTCATCGTCTGCATGTAGTTTTTTGATTGATTAAATCTCTAATCTTGAACTTATTTTTATCTTATTTTAAAAAAGATTATCCTTTGCTTTATAAATAGATTTTTGAGATTATAATCCTTTTATCATGATGCTTTTCTTTTTGACTGTATCTTCCAACAGTTGTCACTATTTAAAAATTATGATACCAATTTTATGTCAAAAAATCAAAATCCACAGAACTGCCCCAAATTGAAACCAAGTGAAACTTGGCGGCGAAAAAAATTTTCAAATAAGTTTTACAAAAATGTGCCGAATTCATAGAAAAGTTCTTATTTTATTTTTATTTAAAAAACAAAACGTCTCAATTTTGATGATTTCAACCTTTGTATTCTTACTTCAGCACAAAATTAATTGAAATAAAAATTGCAAAATGCCAAAATTTTATAATTATATTAATTGTTAGTTTTTAAATTTTTAAAGACATTATTTTATTTTCGATTGCTTTAATTTTTAACTAATACCAAGTTCTTTCTATTACAGATTTTAAAATGGAAAATATCCAATAAAATTATTAAAACCAGTGATTAATCGAAAATAACATATTCAAAGAAAAAAAAAGAAACAATATTATAATAATATAAATGCATGGTGAACTGAATCAAATACGAAATAAATCAAGTTATTAAGTTATGTTAAATCTCTACTTAAAGTGATAGACAAAATTAAATTATTACCACCTCAACAATTGTTACCCATTTGTTTTTCCAATTGTGTTTTGGTATTTTCCATTTTATGTTCTTATGGTAAGTGTATATACGAGTAATACCCATATTCAATTTTAGACAAGCATTTTTTTTAAATTCAATTTAGCATTTTCATTGTTCAATCAAGTAGCACAAATATACATATCTTTATGAAATATATTTCAATATGTTTCTTTTTATCTAGCAAATAGTAATTGTAATGTGATATTACATGCAGAAAATATTTCTAAAGGGAAACAATACACACGTGATCACCAAAGTGTTTACAGTTTTTGTAGCTTTTAATATTAACTCTAAATACAATTTTGTTTATGAAAGTCTACACAGAAAAAAAAAGTGAGGTAATATTTGTGGTCACGAGGCAAAACAGACAAAGTCTGGGGCCTTACGGCATCCATGAACGTATTTGCTTTTGTATACAAATTAATAACAATTATTCTTAATTTTAAGTAGCGAAATGATAGAAATGAGAAAAATATTTTTCTTAAATAAAATCTTTAAAATACTTGCAATTTTTAGCCCCTAAGTATACTCTAGCACTTTTAAAATTCGAGCAAATTCCATTTGGCTTTACCCTATCGAATACCCAAAACGTAAATTTTACTCAGACATATGTTTATTCAAGTTTTGATTAAAGTATTTCAGCGGCTACCAAAAATCAGGTAATTAAGGTAACCACATACTAATTTGGCGTAGTTATAATGAATTAACAGGGCTTTAAGATGCATTGTTAAATATGTTAAAAATTGGTAGTGATTAAAATCTACCAAATATTTTACGTACTTCCAAACAAAGTCGAGTTCGGCTGTTAATCGATTTTGTTTCGAATTAACTATCTTGAATTTGAATGTTATTTTAATTTTGATATTTTTATCATAAAAGTCTTCTTTCGAGTTTGGTTGATAATCCAAACGGAGTAAAACAATTAATACTGTTAAATTCAGCTGTGTCGAACCCGTGTTCTAAACATAAGGTTATCACACTAAAAGGCTAGATTTCAAGTTATTACAGCTAGATTGTTTAAAATGATGTTTAAAATTAATTTATAATTGCTTGAATTAAAAGTAATTATAAAATGCAATTTGCGATACATACAAATTTTTTAGCTTATTGTTGTTGTGTATGCATCGCTGATAAATATCGATGTATATGGACATGTTCTGTTACGTACATATAAACATTTTTCACTATTTTTAGTTTTTTATATGAAATTTTATCGGAGCATCTTTACATTTTCATACGTCATTCCTCACCTATTGGTCTATATACTCCAAATTCAATACCAAAGTGTTGCAGATTATGACGAACATTTTTAACCTAAGTAGTACGACCCACTCGACCTCTTGCGGACTGGAGAATGTTTTCACAGACAGACAGACAGGCGGACAAAATAGTTCTACATAGTTATATAAAATTATTATTCTGCTTTACCTACACAATATTTAATTGCAATGACATATAATTTAAAAAATCTTTTATAATTACTAAATCATTACTATTCACAAAAATACAGATTTGCACCTTTAGCAAATATGATTAAATTAAAATTCAAAATTTCCATTTGAAATTATGGAAATATCCATTATAAAAATTGAAATTCAGATTTCCAATTAATAGCTACTGACATTTGGAATCAAAAACAATTTTAACAAGTAAGAAAATTATAGTCGGTCTAGACCGACTATACAATACCCTATACCATGCGTTCAGAGACCCTATCTCTTAGGCCCAACTAACTGGACATAGAAAATAAGCAAAAACCAAATTTGAGTGGGATTTTTATTAATTTTTTTGGCTGCAGATATGAAAAAGTTCATATCGGATGCTATATCTATATGGGGACTAGGTCCAAAAATGGACTGATCCTGATCATGTTTGGTAAAGTCTCTTGTATTTTGCAAAAATATATACAAACAAAATCTGAGAAGAATCAGTGCAATATTTTTGTTTTTTAATAGATTTAAGTGAAGATCGGGAAGCAGCTCTATATGGGGCCAAAGGGATTATTTTTGGACTACTCCTTAATGGACGTAATGAACGCATACAAAACCCAATTTGAGTAAGATCTATATGACAATTTGGATCTTATGGCAATTTATGTCGATTTCATAGGGGTAATTTGTATGGGGACTAGGTCTGAACATGGACCGATTCTCACCAATTTCAATAGCGTGGCCGATAAAAGCTTATATCCCATGGCCGATAAAAACTTATATACCAAATTTCATCAAAATATATTCATATTTGCGACCTGCAGTTTGATTACAAGGTTTACATGGACACACAGACGGACGGACGGACGGACATTGTTTAATCAACTCAGAAAGTGATTCTGATTCGATCGGTATAATTATAGATGGGTCTAGGTCAAATATTTTTGGTTGTTACAAACAGCAGCACAAAGTCATTATACCCAAACCACATAGTGGTATAAGGTATAAAAATATCAATTGTACTTCCGAAAGTATCCATTTAAGTTTTTGAAACATCAATTGAAATTCAGAACACATAACTCAATACTAGAAAATATCACTTGAAATTCAGAAAATCATATTTAAGAGTCAGAAATAACAATTTGAATTTTAGAAAACATCAGTTGAATTTTTGAAAATATAAATTTTAATCTTTAAACACAAATTAAAATTCAAAAACACCAAATATGTTTACATTTCAAAAATCAACTGAAATTAAAAACAAGTAAGAGTGTTAAATTCGGCAGTGCCGAATTTTTTTGATACCCTCCACCCGAGTCTTTAATTTTTAATTTTCAATTTTTAATTTTTAGTTTTTAATTTTTAATTATTAATTTTTAATATTTAATTTTTGTGTTTTCCATTTTCCATTTTTCATTATTCATTTTTCAATTTTCATTTTCAAATTTCCATTTTTAATTTTTCATTTTCCATTTTTCAATTTTCATTTACCATTTTTCAATTTTCATTTTCAATTTTCCATTTTGCATTTTTCAATTTTCATTTTCCATTTTTCATTTTCAATTTTTAATTTTTCAATTTTCATTTTCCATTTTTCAATTTTCATTTTCCATTTTGCGTTTTCCATTTTCCATTTTCCATTTTTAATTTTTCATTTTTCAATTTTCATGTTCCACTTTCCATTTTCCGTTTTTCATTTTCCAATTTCCATTTTTAATTTTCAATTTTCATTTTCCATTTTTCAATTTTCATTTTTCATTTTTCAGTTTTCATTTTCCATTTTTAATTTTTTATTTTTCCTTTTCCATTTTTCATTTTCCAATTTCCGTTTTTCATTTTTCAATTTTCATTTTCCATTTTTCGTTTTTCGTTTTTCATTTTTCATTTTCCATTTTTCATTTTTCATTTTTCAATTTTCATTTTCCATTCTTCATTTTTCAATTTTCCATTTTCCATTTTTCAATTCTCATATTCCATTTTCCGTGTTTTAATTTTCATTTTCCATTTTCTATTTTTCAATTTTCATTTTCCATTTTTCATATTTCATTTTCCATTTTCCATTTTTAATTTTTCAATTTTCCATTTTTCATTTTCCATTTTCCATTCTCCATTTTTCATTTTCTATTTTCCATTTTTCATTTTCCATTTTCCGTTTTTCATTTTCTATATTCCATTTTTCATTTTCCATTTTTAATTTTTTATTTTTCAACTTTCTTTTTTCATTTTCCATTTTTCATTTTACATTTTACATTTTACAATTTACATTTTACATTTTACATTTTACATTTTCCATTTTCCATTTTACATTTTACATTTTACATTTTACATTTTACATTTTACATTTTACATTTTACATTTTACATTTTACATTTTACATTTTACATTTTACATTTTACATTTTACATTTTACATTTTACATTTTACATTTTACATTTTACATTTTACATTTTACATTTTACATTTTACATTTTACATTTTACATTTTACATTTTACATTTTACATTTTACATTTTACATTTTACATTTTACATTTTACATTTTACATTTTACATTTTACATTTTACATTTTACATTTTACATTTTACATTTTACATTTTACATTTTACATTTTACATTTTACATTTTACATTTTACATTTTACATTTTACATTTTACATTTTACATTTTACATTTTACATTTTACATTTTACATTTTACATTTTACATTTTACATTTTACATTTTACATTTTACATTTTACATTTTACATTTTACATTTTACATTTTACATTTTACATTTTACATTTTACATTTTACATTTTACATTTTACATTTTACATTTTACATTTTACATTTTACATTTTACATTTTACATTTTACATTTTACATTTTACATTTTACATTTTACATTTTACATTTTACATTTTACATTTTACATTTTACATTTTACATTTTACATTTTACATTTTACATTTTACACTTTACATTTTACATTTTACATTTTACATTTTACATTTTACATTTTCATTTTACATTTTCATTTTACATTTTACATTTTCCATTTTCTGTTTTCATTTTCCATTTTTCATTTTTCGTTTTCATTTTTCGTTTTTATTTTTTCTTTCATATTGGCGATTTTTTTTTATTATAACGTGATAACGATAAAAAAAATATGTGGCAATACTACTAACGTGAGCTATGTTATTGTGTTCTTGGTATTGTTAATATATGTATATGCATAATTTTTTTGTAGCATTTTTTTATGTTGTTGTACAATTGTAATGTTCAACCACTAAACTGTTACAACAAACACACTGGGTTTTATGTTTTTTTAGAGGTATCTACATATTTTTGCTCGTATCTAATCACGATGATGCCCGATTTAGCCAATTTTCAATACCAACCTGCTGGGAATTATGGCAAATGATATTATTGCAGCCTTATCCAGTACGATTGCTTTTTTTGTGAATGAGCGTGATTTCAACAGACAGACGGACAGACGGACATCGCTATATCGACTCGAGCTGTGATAAGGATCAAGAATATATATACTTTATGGGGTCGTGTGGAGGGTATAAAAAATGTAATTCAGGAAGCATTTATATCATTTCAGGAAATATCTAATGCTGATAAGAAAATATTAATTTAAACTAGCAGATTGCAGCCCTCGGAATTCGAGTGCAAATTCTAGAACATTTTATTTTTTCATTTAATAAAGACCCTAAAGGTATGCTAATCAATTTTAGCCAATTCACAATTCAACACTTTTTAAATAACGATTATGGTCGTTATTGGTTTATGTCCAATTATTGGTTTATGTCCAAAATTGTTTTTCAATCCAACACAATTATTATTGTGAATGAAGAAAACAAACACAATAACAAATTTAATAAACACACACATAGCATTGTATAATTTTATGTATGTGTTTGTAACAACTTTAAATGCATTTTACTCCATAAAAATGTTCCAGACGGTGCAAATCTCAAAATCTGGTGGACAGCTAAAAAAAATACCTTTGAAATAAGATACGTTTGGTCAAAATCGGAAGAAAACTGTTTAACAAATCATCGGTCATAAGAAATCGCCTCACCTATTAATATTATAGATTCAAAAATATCAAATGTAGTTTAGAAATCATCAATTGATATTTAAGGATTCCGCACATAAAAATTTTAACATAAATAAAGCGCAATAAACTTTAAACGATAGAACAAATTTAAAAAAAAAAATGTGGAACTATTTCAATATATTATATGTATATTTATTTACTTATTTATTTAGATGATATTAAACTTATACGAATAAGCGCCCCGGTAGGTGAGTAGGTAGCGTGCTCGCGTACCATGCGGGGGTCGTGGGTTCGATTCCCACCAGAGGCTTTGGTCTGTCGCTGCAAAAAAAAAAAATAAATGAACACACTACTCCCTCTTTCCTCCTTCCTATATCTATATCTTTCCTGAGATCAACACAATGCACTGCATCTGTAGGGGGCATCCCCTGAGTGTTGATTAATAAAATAAAAAAAAAAAAAAGATAAATATATAAAGATACTAGCATTGGCTGCCGGGGCCGTCAGCTATTATATATTATATATTATTTTACAAAGTGACTTGCTGTATGCTCTTCATATAGCACATGCTCTTAGTTCTGGGCAGATGGCGGATTCTCATCTAATAATACGAAATTTATATTATTTTCTTGGCACCATCACTTTGCAGCCTATTTCCTGTAATGACGTGATGCAAGATCAGGCAAAAAAAATGTAGATACTGCCTTTGGAATGGAAGGAGTCTCTTTTGCAAGCATTATTCAATGTTCAAATCAGTATTAATAGTATAGTTGTCACATACGTCGTTTTTTTATATCTTAAATTGATATACACCTTCAGTACTTTAAACGATTTGAGTTCTGCCCTCTTTTTCACTTTTCTTATGAAAAACTCCGAGCATTTAATTTTTTGATATATTCGGATTTTTCAAAACAAGTGCTAATATTTTTCTAACTTTGTTTGGGTCAGTATAGCCATTTTTTCACAGTCACATCCCGGGCTGATCTTAATAGTAAGACGTTCGTTCTAATCTTTATTAACCCGGGAAACCGTTTTCCAAGAAACTTTTTCTTCATAAGCAGTTGTTTTAAAAGCCCGTTTCGCTTTTTATTAACAATTTCATCATATTTTGCAAAGCTAACAGATAAAAAAATAAATCATTTTAATTATATAAACTTTTAGAAGTGAAAATTTATGTTATAAATATTTTTTGTGTAAACCTTAAAAGAAGAATCAATTTTAATTCAAATCATATCATATACTGTTAAAAACATCCATTGAAATTCATTAATATATCAGATACAATTGTTATTCAGAAAATTCGATTTGATATTTAGATTGAAACCATTATTTATATTAAGAAATGTATAGTAAACCAGAAATAAATTTTAGAAAACTGTATTGAAATAATATCCATAGAAATTCAAAAAAAAAATCGATTAAAACTCAGGAAACCAGCTATAATTCAGAAAATATGAATTGATATTCAAAACACCAATTATTCATAGAACATCAATTCAGAATCAGCAGACAATATCAATTGTTATTTTCTAATCATATACATATATATTCTATTTAAAATATACTAGCAGATTCCAGCCCTCGAAATTCGAGCGCAAATTCTAGGAAATTTTATTTTTTCATTAAATAAAGACCCTAAAAGTGTGCTAATTATAGCCAATTCACAAATCAACACAAAAAAACAAACTCATTTTATTACAAACACATTAACAAATTTAATAAACACACACATAGCATTGTATAATTTTATGTATGTGTTAGTAGCAATTTTAAATGCAATTTACTCAAAATAAAGAAACCCATTTAAAAATCTGTAATTCTGCAAATCGGCTAAAAAGAAATACCTTTCAAATAATACGCGTTTGGTCAAAATCGGGATAAAACGGTAGAACAAAACATCAGTCACAAGAAATCGCTTAGCCTATTAATATTATACATAGATACGTATATACATTTTAAATTACTGATTACTGATTTTTATTTATACATTCAAATATACAGCGCTCGAAATTCGAGTGCAATTTCTAGGCACCTTTATTTTTCAACTTAGCCAATTCACAAACCAACACTTTTATGGTTTATTATTATTGTGAATAAAGATAATAAACCCATTAACAAATACATTAACAAATTTAATAAAACATACATAGCATATGTATATGCAATTTACTCAAAATAAAGGAAAAAACTTTAAAAATAGATCTGTAAATCTGCAAAACGGATAATATACGTTTGGTCAAAGTCAGGATAAAACGGTAGAACAAAACATCGGTCACAAGAAATCGCCTAGCCTATTAATATTATAGATTTCAAATAAATCGCACAGTCAAAGAAATCATTGCATTCACAATTCATTGCCTCACTGATGGGCTATTTTTCATATATTGCGAATTATTCTTATAGGGTTCTAATTATTTTGTAATAAGATTTTTAAAATATAATTCAATAATATGTGATACAATTTATAGTAAAAAGTAGTTGAAGGAAAAAAGAGCATATTTTAAGGGATAACAACAAATTGTATTATGTTATATCGAGTTCATAAACTATACGATGCTAGTATGACATATTAGTGAGTCAGTGATGAGCATAACTATTATGTTAATAATAGATTAATATCGGGTAATATGGTTTACTTATTTGTTATTTGGCTTTAACTTTTACTCTTTATTCAAATTGCATAATATTCAGGAAGGTGCAAGAAACGCAAAGGAAAATTGCACTACGATTAGGTATGCACTTTTCATCAGCCCAAACTAGCTCGCACTGTAGTCAGGGAACCCATGCTATTACAATGGAATCTTCTTCGTGTGCTTTATCACAATAGTTACAAGTTGTTTCTTTTGTCGGTGGAAGATCACTCATTTCGTCACCATCTGTCGTGTCATTTAAATTAACGTTTTCGTCACTATCACTTGAATGAAAGTCAACATCCAACTTAGTTGGGGTCCACTTTTTAGGAGTTTTTGCTTTTTTTTTGCGGTTAGTTTTTGGGTTAAGTAATTTAGGAGGAGGGGATATCTCCCATGGGGAACATATCGTCTTGTAGTCGTACTTGTAGTCGCTTCTTGCTATAATACATTAGCTCAGTTATCGGATGGAAGTTCAGTTGAATTTGGCGCTACTATCGTTTTCTTCATAGCCTCAACAGGAGATTGACTTAATTTCTACAAGTCTGTGAAAAGGATTTGACTTACCTGGCATGTTTTTGGCAATAAAATCAGCATCGCTAAAAATATGACTGTTAAATAGATAAATTCTTAGTGCTCTAAAGCGACTTATGGCTATTTGTCTAGTTTGAACATTCAAGTAAACTTTAGTAAATAGCCTGGAAGTATCGTAATGTGATATATTCCTGCCTATTTCGTCGTTGTAGTAGGTTTTAAAAGGTGCTTTATCCAACGGCTGAAGCTTGTGGGCTAAGAAAGGAGGCAATGAGATTATTGTAACACTGTGCTCTCGCGTTAAATTGAAGACTTCAATATTTCGTGTGTGGCTATAGTTACCATCCAGTATAGGTTGAGGTTGTTCAGTTGCTAATGGCTTTGCAAATTAAAAAAAAAAAAATGGCATGCCGATTCCGATCTGTGGAGCTTCTTTCATGAGAAGTGAATTCTGGTTTTTCGTGCAAAGATAAAGAAATTTGGTATATATTAAATAGAATTGGTGCATTTACAGTTCCTTGTTGTAAACCATTACATATACATACATACATATACATATACATATGTTAGGATAGCTGAAAGATAAAATGCGACCAATCTATTTAACTGCGTTTATTCAACTGAGCTTTTCAATAATGTTCTGCCTAACAACCATAGGGTTGCCGGACATCATAATTACAGAGTTGATAATTGAAAGAATGTATTTATAATAAGTAGTAATATGTTATGACAGCTCGGCCCTTCCTGCACTAAGCTCGACCTCGAGTTATTCATCCATTGGGGTTGAACCAGTGTCATCGTCATACGCATCATCTATCTCTGGGTATAAGGCACACCATGGCTTCATCTTGTCACTACTAGCAATTGTTGAAAACTTACGCTGATTGCGTTGAGCACCGTCGATATCCTCTACAACATAGCGGTCATATCGAAGAACCTTTTTAACAACATAAGGTCCCTTATAACGAACTTCCAGTTTCCTAGATTCGCCAGTACTTGGGATAGGACTCTCAAGCAGAGCCAGATCACCGTCATCATACTTATGAGGAGTTTTATGTTTAGAGTCAAACCTCTTTTTCCACAGTTTTCTAGCATCTTCAATATTCTGCACAGCTTTTTCTCGTTTCCGGTTCATCATAGATTCTTCAATGTTCAAGTTCACGTCTTGGACTGCTGCTAGGATCTTATTACCACATATATCTCCTATTGGAAAATCAAAGACTAATTCAATTGGGGCATATTTTGTTGTACTGTTCACATTTGTATTTAGCGTCCACTGCAAACTGCGTATTTCGGTGTCCCAGTCTTTAGCATCGTTAACTGAGGACTTTAAAAAATATAATATAGATTTATTAACTCGTTCAGCCAATCCGTTGGCTCTTGGAGTTTGGACGGCAACCTTAATGTGTTGGACACAATTTTCTGTACAGTAGTTTTCAAAGTTAGATGATGTAAATGCCGTACCGCGATCAGTTACTAACACCCGTGGCATTCCGAAATATAAAGATAGGTGATCCAAAGCATCCAATACGGGTTTTGTTTTCGTTGACTTTACTGGACATAAAACGACATATCTTGTTAAAGCCTCAACGATAACCAGGAGATGTTCATTACCTCGGCGACTCTTAACAAACGGTCCAAGATGATCGATATGTATTACCTCAAATGGAAGTTTTGGAATGTCCATTCCATATAGTTCGCACTCTTTTCGGCTCGGTTCCTTACAAAAACAACACTCAACGCAAGACTTCAGATAATTTTTAACAAAATTTCTCGCTCTCGGAAACCAAAAATTCTTTGACAAACGCTTCAATGTATTTTCAAGTGCTGGGTGGCCTACATCGTCATGAAAGAACTTCACAATGCGCCACCTGAGTCCCTTTGGTACTACCAATAATAATGTGTTTTCGCCTTTTTTGAATAGCCTATTTTTCTTCATCACAAATTTGTCAGAATACTGTTTCTGCTGATTTGACTGACAGCTACCATTTAAACCATCAATTATTTCCCTTAGTGAGTCATCTTCTTGTTGCATCATGTAAACCCAGTCGTCAACAGACGGTTTAATAATAAAAATTTTTTCACTTACGTCATGAACAATCATTCCATCGCCTTCGTTATCAGTTGGTGCTCGGCTCAATGCATCGACATGACGCATTTTGCTGCCTTCACGATGTGTTATTTGATAATCATACTCCATTAACTTGAGGAACCATCTTGCCACCCTTGGTATTACTGGCTTAGATAACTTCATGTTAGAGATTGCTGTGCAGTCGGTTACAATTAAGAATCTTTTTCCAAGCAGGTACATACGAAAACGTTGACAAGACTCCACAACAGCCAGCACCTCCAACTCGTACGCATGATATTTTTGCTCTGCAGCATTACATAGACGACTAAAGTATGCGATAGGCTTCAGACCACTTTGGTTATCTCTTTGAAGCAGTATACCAGCAACACCGGTTCCGCAAGCATCTGTGTGTACTTCGTGCTCCTTTGTAACATCGTAAATACCCAACACTGGTTCACTTGTCAACAATTTGATTAACTTCTCGTACGATTCTTGGCATTCTGGTGACCATGAAAATTCAACATTCTTTCTTGTTACTCGAGTAAGGGGGGCAGCAATTAACGCATAATTTCGAATGAATTTGCGAAAATATCCCGTGAGACCAATAAAACGTCTGATCTCTACCACATTGGTTGGGATTGGGAAATTTTTGACCGCCAGCGTTTTTATCCTACCAGGCATTAGACCGTTTTAATTTAACTCATGTCCCAAGAACGTTACAGAATTCTTCAGAAACAAACATTTTGAAGATCGAAGAGTCAAGCCATGATTGTGCACCACTTTCAGAAATAGTTCCAGATTTGCTAGACCTTCGTAAAATGAATCAGAAGCTATTATGACCTCATCAACGTAGCTGACAACCTTATCCTTGATTGGCTCTATAACAATTGACATCATTTGTTGAAAGGTATACGGTGCATTTTTTAGCCCAAATGGCATTCTATTATACTCAAAATGACCATTATGTGTCACAAAAGCTGTATATGGCTTAGATTCCTCTCGTATCGGAATTTGGTAATAGCTAGACATCATATCCAAAACACTAAAATATTTCTTACCAGCTAAAGTCTGCAACACTCCTTCCACTGTTGGCATTGGCCAAGGCTGCTTTTCCGTGATTGAATTTAGCTCGCGGTAATCGACGCATAGTCGATCTTCGCCGTTTTTCTTTGGAACAAGTACGATTGGTGACGCGTATAATGATTTTGATGGACGTATTATTTCCGTTTCCAAAAGTTCATCAATTAACTTTTCAACCGTTTTTTGTTTCGGAATGGGAATATTATAAGGGTTTCTCGCTACCGGTTTCTTTACATTGACTTTAATATCCATTTCAACAACAGTACATTTACCTATATCTTTCAAATTTTCAGCGAAACACCCTGAATATTTTTCCAATAATGATTGCAATTGATGTCTTTCTTTACCATTGAGAAGTTCACTGACATCCAAGAGTTCGCCCTTTAGCGCGACCACCTGACATTGACCATTTTCCATTATTACTCGATTCGTCGACAAGATGTCTCTTCCGATTATTAGATCGTATTGCATTATTATATCATCAATAATTAATAGTTCGGCTTCAACTCGTACATCATCAATTTTCATGTCCACAACTAATTTTTCACGCACACATATTCTCCGCCAGCAAACCCGTATAGCTTTTCATCACAGTTAACTATGGGTGATTTACATTTAGATGACACACGTTTGGCCACTAATGATTTTCCACTACCCGAGTCTATTAGTGCACTGTATTTTCCATTGTCTATTTCGACGTCTTTAACAATTTCCCCGTTCCTCGCATTTATATTGTTTTTATCGATTAAATGAACACAACGCGATGGACATTTTTCTGTTTCGTGGTTTGTTGCGCCACACTTGCCGCATTTCATTTTACTAGATTTATTTTTACAGTTTTTGGCGATATGGCCACGTTCCCGGCAATTATAACACATCGGACCTATTTTCTGGCCTCCATTATTTTCGGAGCCATTTGCCTTTTCAAAATTTCGTTTCCCGTCATTCTATTATAAATCTATTATAAAATTTACGCGACAGTTCACCTTGCATGTTTTTCATTTTGTTTCCTTCAAAAATTTTGTTTAATGTTTTTAGTAAATCTGTGCACGACATAAAATTCATAGCAATCAAGGTTCTACGTATATTTTCGTCACAAAATCCATGTACGATATATTTTATTATGCCACTATCGTCGATATTACCACGACGACCCATTGCCAACATCTGATAGTAGTACTCGATTACGGATTCATTTTTGTTCATACGCGAATTCATCATCTCTATATGAATATCAGCAGAATTTGTAATACATGGAAAATCCAATAAAAATGCTGACACAAATTGTGACCAGCAACGAAACACTGGCTGCGAATCACCCCATGTTTTCGCAACACCCTTTAAGTTACTTTGAACCGCAAACAAAACAGCAGAATCATTCCAACCATAAGCACATAATTATTGCCCTCATTATGATAAGGAGAAAATATGTTCGTCGCTTGCCTTGCTTCGCCGAAACATGTTGAGTTTTGCATGCTTGCATTTGTTGTTGCAACGTTTGAATTTAACGAACATTGTTGAGCATGATTGTACACTGTTGCCGATGATACATGCGTTGGCAGAAACCGATTGTTGTTGTGTGGCCCATATGAACTTATGGGAGAGTACGAAACAGTAGTTAACGGTTGACTGTATGTTGTTGTCGTTACACTTGTACGTGCATGTTCATATACGCTAAACGATGGGCAAACAGAAAACTGTACAGACGCTTGCGTGCGTGCATTACTTTGCATAACGGTTTCACTATTTTTTCTCTTTCCATCGAATCAATTTTTCGTGTTAAGGTAGCCACAGCATCCATTAAGCTGAGCATATTTTTTTTCATCTCATCCATTTGCAGCTTGTCCCGTTCGCTACCATGTTCCTCGAAACCAAGGAGATCTTCTTCTGAGTTGGAAGCCTCTTCCACAAAATCGGGATTCTCTTCACCAAACTTTTGTAGCCTGGACACTAGCTCGGCCTTGTTACCCGATGTTTTCATGCCACGTTCTTGTAGCTTCTTCTTTAGATCTACCAATGAACATTCTGAGTATTCCATTTTATTTATTTTTTTTTTCTGAGTAAACGATGTTCAATAACGCGACACACGCTCTTTTCCTTTAACCGGAACACACGTTATCAAATGCCAAATTTTTCCTCTATTTGGTACGCGACGCCTACTATATGCGACACACGCAGTAGAAATTTTATCCTCGACACTATTACTTGGATTACACTTGGATTATAAGAAGTAATCCCACTTCTGATTTTGTTAGGATAGCTGAAAGATAAAATGCGACCAATCTATTTAACTGCGTTTATTCAACTGAGCTTTTCAATAATGTTCTGCCTAACAACCATAGGGTTGCCGGACATCATAATTACAGAGTTGATAATTGAAAGAATGTATTTATAATAAGTAGTAATATGTTATGACACATACATGACCTATTAAACAAAATTGAGAACATTATTGGCTTTGCTGATGATATCGTTATTTATCACTCTGATGATAAAATTGATAAAATTAACGAAAAATTACAAAAGTACTTTTATATTATAGAAAAATACACAATAGACTGGCAGATGAAAATCAATCTGAATAAGTGCGAAACAATTCTTTTCCGTCCCCCGGTCGGAAAATGTAACAACAACATAAAACGTAATTGGAAATTATTTGGTTTGAAATCTCTTAACAATGTAACTATTCCAAATAAACAAATGGTGAAATATCTAGGTATTCATTTAGACAAATTCCTATATTTTAATGAGCACATAAATCTACAAATTAGGAAAGCACAAAAAGCATTTTTCTTATATAAAAAACTATTTTTTTCAAAATATATCAAAACAAGGGTCAAGATAATTATGTACCAGTCCTTAATAAGACCAATTCTTACATATGGTTGCCAAATTTGGTACAACATATCCCCTTCGTATATGGAAAAACTGAGGGTATTTGAAAGAAAATGCCTAAGGAACTGTACATCCCTTTACAGATCTCCAAATAGCGACTATAAAAAGTTTATATCAAACAAAGTTTTGTACAATGAAGCAAAAGTATGCAGGATTGATAACTTTATAATACACCTTATAAGAAAACATATCCTAAAAAGCACAGAATATTTCGAAAATAATCTAATTATGGGCCCATATTATTCAAATTATGAATATATATCTAAAACCTTACAATCAGGTTACATTCCACCGGAAGCCTTTCTCTTCCTAGATCAGAATGGATACATCCAGAATGAAATAGGCATACCTATAATTTACCACATATATAGAAGACCAAATATTAAAGCCATAACATGCAAACTACTTTCAAACGAAAATTCAAGATTCAACACAAGTGTTTATATATCAAAATCAGACCTTAATACTAAAAAATATTGGTGGCTTACCAAATAATTTATCTTTTTTTTTTATTTTACCATTTAATTCTCCTATTACTCATTTTATTCTCCTATTATATAAAAGTGGGCTTTTTTTCAAATTTTTTCTCATAAATGATCTGAAATAAATAATTACATTTTTCTCTGTATATCAAATTATAATTATTACTAAAAATAAGTTATTTAAATATTATAATACATTATACTTGAGAGCCTGCATAGAGGGACTGTGTATATATATATATATCTTTAAACTGTTGGTTTTTTTATAGTTACTAATATATATTTTTCTTTGATTAAATAAACTTAAAAAAAAAAAATAATAAATAAAGAAATTTGGAATAAATGAACCTTCTGCGTTCATGCATGGGATGACCGTCACCAGTGATCCTCGCTCAGCTGTAGTCATTGTGCCAATTTGTTTTTTTTTTGGCCTTTTCTGGCGATTATTTGTGCTTGATGAGTGGGTGGGAAATGGTTCTTTGCGTATTCTTGTTCCAGTAAGTCAAAAATACCGCACATTTTCTCGTGAGAAACCACGAGCTCGATCGGCGTTTGTTCCCATTCTTTTTCGGAAGTTTAAAATATTTTTGCGACGCTTACAGAATCCGCGCAGCCAATCTTTCCAACACACTCTTTTGCAATTGAAAATTTATTTGGGATGTTGTTTAAATTTGCAACTTGGATCGTATGTATGCACGTGTCACACCTCAGTATCTCGACTCCATTTCTGGTAAATATATTACCAACTCATCGTTGATTGATGGATTTAATGTTGCCAAAAGCTCCTCAATGCTTTTTTCGCTTCTGGACATTTTCTGCAAGTTGGTTGGGGACATTAAATGACTTTGAGGCCAAGAGAATTCCCATCTCGTTGTCTCTAACTGCTTGGATAGCATATCCTCCGCTGCCCCTTTCCTTACCTCACCTCTCTTTGTCATGACTGTTTTTGGAAGTATAATGTGGTACAGTATACCACTTTAGCCATCTTCACATATACCACATTAGTCGACTACTGGGTTATTAAAAAAAAAAATCATGTGAGTCCGATCACAGGGGAGATGTGTTAACATCTAGTAATTAAAGATTTTTTATGCCACTTTTTAAAAATCAAACAGAAAGAGTCATCACTTATAGTAAACAACTGCAGAGGCTCTGCTAATGTAAAAATATTTGTTATTATTTATTATTTCAACTGGTTTATTTTTAATTTTTCATTTCTTATTTTTCATCTTTCATTTTTTATTTTTCATTTTTTATTTTCTATTTTTCATTTTTTGTTTTTATTTTTAATTTTTCAAACGCTATTCGCTCCCTCATTTTATCTCCAAACACTTCCTAATGAAATCGTACCTTAATTTTATCTCCAAACACTTGCTAGCTAATCTTTTCACCAATACAATCGTACCTCACACCGTTTTTGTCTTGCTCTACTTTTGTGATTGTATTGTGAAATAGATTTTTACCCCCCTGAGTGCATAGACGTTTACATATCAAAAATATGCAGATATTTATAAAGTGTGAAATTGGTTTAAAATCTCGTGATTTTGCTCAAAATCTTTTTTAAACTCTAGTACCGGTTACATGTGTTTATTATTTAATTTATTTATTAAAAATAATATTAAATGCAGTGATAATTGTTTAATATATATATGGAATAAATTGTAGTGTTATGAATAATTTTAAATGATTAATAAAATAGCAACTTTCTATATGGAATACCGAAATTAGGTCCCTGTTTTAGAACAAAACTTTTTTTATAACGCTATCGCTCCCTGATTTTATCTCCACACACTTCCTAATGAAATCGTGCCTTCATTTTGTCTCCAAACACTTCCCAATGAATTGTGCCTTTATTTTATCTCCAAACACTTCCTTTTTACTGTCATTCGTTTATTTTTTTATTTTTATTTATGTTTGATTAGCATTAATATTAAATTCAGTGATAAATGTGTCATTTATATGGAATAAATTATAACGTTAATAATACTTTTAAATGATTGAGGAAATTAATTGTAGATATTTATAAAAAGTGAAGAAATATAATGCAGAAAACAGCGACAAAAAGAATATTACATGTCATACATATTCATCAATACAATCATTAGTCACACCGATTTTGTCTTACGTCTTACATCTTACGCTGTTTTTGTGCTTGTATTGTGAAATAGAATTTTACCCCCTGCGCGTATAGATGTTTACTCATCAAAAAAAAAAAAAAAATAAATAAAATAAATAAAATTAATGGCGCGCAAAAAGTCAACCACGGCCACGCTTATTTTTTGCAACTGTTTGTTGTGATGAAGTGTAAAACCTGATTACACTCACGCACTCTTAGTTTTCTGAGAGCATTTAGTTTTTAAGCTCAGTACCGTTATTGCTATGTTTTTAGTTTTTTGAAAGAATCGTCTATACCACATTACCCGCCTATACCATATTATCCGAAATTACGCTACTGATATTTCTGAAATAAAATTATAGTTCCGAAATTAATAATTTGTCGATATTTTCTGAAATACAATTGGAAATGAGATACAATTATCGGTATTTTTCTACCCTCCACATTACTGTGAGGGTATACAGTGGCTCCATCGAATAATCGGACAAGATTTTGTTTGAAGATATTTCCATTCCATTCCAGTCAGAACTAGAACTGTCTACCACTAAATGCAAGTTATGATAAATGTGATAAAAAAAAAAAGTTTTGAATTGCATATTTGTAAACTTACGGCATTTTGAACATTGATACTTTCCTTTGTCCGATTATTCGGTAGGCACAAAAAATTTAGTTAATTTTGTTTTTCTTTGCAAATTTAACGTTACCATGAATAATGTTGTTTTTCGTTATTATTTTGATAGATTAGTATTTTTTTTTTAGTTTAGAGCACACACATATCAAACAAAATCTTGTCCGATTATTCGATGGAGTTTGTCATTCTATTTGTAGCGTATCAAAAAATTTAATTGCGACCCCATAAAGTATATAAAATATAATTCATAACTATAACGTCATCCTTTTATACCCTCCACTCCAGTGTGCAGAGGGTATATATAAGTTTGTCATTCCGTTTGTAATAATTAGAAAAAAAATTTTGGACCCCATAAAATATGTATATATATTTGTGATCCTTATAACAACCGGAGTTGATATAGCGATGTCCGTCTGTCCGTCTGTGGAAATCACGATGACGGTATCAATCGGGCAGCTAGGGTGCTCGTTGACATAAAAACTGATTCACTGACATCCTGAGAAGTTTGCTATTTAAAATCGTCCAAATCGGTTGATTAGGGCCCGAGATTTGAATGAAGATCTAAAAAAAGTCTTGAAAAAATGTAATTTTCTTTGTTGTTCTTGTCACGATCACGCCCTCAATAGGATAGCTAAGGTGATCATTTTTAGTGAGAATGATTCACCAAATTCATGGGAAGATTTATATTTCAAAAATCATTAAAATCGGTGGAACAGGTCCAGGGAAATATCTGAAAAGTAAAAAAAAAATGAAAAATACGGTGTTTCTATATTGTTCTTGTTGTTATTCTAAATGTTGTATTGTTGCCGTAGCTGTACTTGTTGTTTTTATGGTCGTTGTGGTAATAATATAATTAAAACTAACCCTTTGTACATTTTTTTTATCAACTCTGGTAGAAAAATTTTAAAGTTTCCATTGTTTTGGCATCACTAAAAAAATTTACTAGATCATTTCTGTCATTGCCACGAGCCTGCCTCCAAAGTTTCAGATCGATTGGGTCACGGGAAAGGGGTTAAAATTGATCCAAAATTTTTTCGACAAGTAGACACTACGAGTTAATATATGTAAAGGGAGTAAAAATTCACCAGCATCTAAAGCAAATTATGCTAAAATACCTAGTTGTTAATAAAAAAAAAAAAACAATGTAAATTTAGCAAAAAAATTTTTATGTATTAATTTATTTAAAGAGAAAAACACAAAAATAACGTTTGATGTTGTATTTTTTGTGTGTAATATTTACATATACATACATACACATATTAAATATACAAACAATATACATATATTCTATATATGTATGTATATCCATAATAACTGCATGTTAGAAATAAATCGGTATATTATTTTATTTACATAAAATTCTGCAATATTTTGTTGTGGGGAAAATACATTTTTTTGCATTAACAGAGTGTCACTTCATTTTGCTCAGCGTGACTATGCTACAGTAGATGGCTCCACAATTTTTGTTCTAATTAGCTTTGCAATAGTTATTTCTATTTTAACATGAATGTCAATATTTTCAGATAGATATCATACAAAACAATGTTAAGGCCTAGTTAGCCACACGTTATTAAAATGTATCTGTACCGAAAATGTAACGTCAGCATTTAGTGCAATTTTAGAACGTAAAAAACGAACCTGCATGTAGCTGTGTAAAATTAACCAAACTTTGTCAGCTGTTCACAAATGTCACGTACAAACGTAGCAAAAATCTATTTTCAACAGATTGGGACGTTCCGGTTACGTGACAGTTGAGTTCGGTAACTGCTCTAAATGCTTTTCATGTAACAGAAAAAAACAGCCGACACGGTTGGTTACGGTTACGTGTGGCTAACTAGGCCTTTAAGAGTATACAACGGCTGGTCTTTTATGTCATACGTTTTTTCATTATTCTTTTACAAATATGAACATAAGTTTGGCATATTAACTTTTTGTTGTCTTTATAAAATACAGTTACCGAGTTCATCAATGAGTTTTTTGCTTTCAAAACAGTTCTACGTAGTTATATAGAATTATTATTCTGCTTTACCTACAAAATATCTGATTGCGATTACATCTAATTTTTAAAAATTCTTTATAATTACTAAAGCATTATTATTCACATAAATACAAAATTGCACTTTTTAAATTTTCCATTCAAATTTTAGAAAATATGAATTCTAAAAACTGGAACTAAAATTTCCAATTATAAATTAGAAAATATTAATTGAATTTCAGAAAATCATATCAAAACGTCGGAAATAATAATTTTAAATTTAGAAGACATCAATTGCATCTTTAATATATAAATTTTATTCGTTAAACTCAAATTGAAATTCCAAAAAAAAAAACACCAAATATGCAAAATTAACATTAAAATTTTTAAACGATATTCGCTATTGTTAAAGTCAGCTGTTGTTGTTATCTAAACGACAACCATTTTTGTGTTGTTTATTCGATAAAAACTTAAATTTTTAGGTTGAAATGTCGTCATACATAAATAAAAATCATAAAATAGTGAAAATATTTTGCTTTTATTAAAAAACTTTTTTATATAAATAAAAAATTTAATAGCATATTCAATTCATTATTTCATTTTCAAATAAATAAACAGAAATTTTAGTAAAAAAAATAAAGATATTAAACATAAACATAAAATCATCCTGTCAAACACGAAGTAATTTGTTTTTTTTCTATTCTTTGTGTTTTTCGCTTATTTTGACAGAGATGCCACTCGTTTACAATTTAAATAAATAGTAAAATAGATTTGTCGACTGTCGTTAAGATGTATGAACTTAGTGAATCACTTAATCCTTAGTGCAAACAACAATAGCTGTCCATATATTTTGCGATTGTCGGATCGTTGAAATTTACAGAATCGCACTACAGAAAACATTAATTTAAATTCAATGAATTTTAGAAAACCTCAAATGATATTTAAGAATTGCGAACATAAAAACTGTTACATAAATAAACGCAATTTGATGAGAATGTTATTTTTATACCCTATACCACTATGTGGTTTGGGTATAATGACTTTGTGCTGCTGTTTGTAACAACCAAAAATATTTGACCTAGACCCATCTTTAATTATACCGATCGAATCAGAATCACTTTCTGAGTTGATTTAACAATGTCCGTCCGTCCGTCCGTCCGTCTGTGTGTCCATGTAAAGCTTGTAATCAAACTGCAGGTCGCAAATATGAATATATTTTGATGAAATTTGGTATATAAGCTTTTATCGGCCATGGGATGAACGCTATTGAAATTGGTGAGAATCGGTCCATGTTCAGACCTAGCCCCCATACAAATTACCCATATGAAATCGACATAAATTGCCATAAAATCCAAATTGTCATATAGATCTTACTCAAATTGGGTTTGTATGCGTTCATTACATCCACTAATGAGTAGTCCAAAAATGATCCCTTTGACCCCATATAGAGCTGCTTCCCGATCTTCACTTAAATCTATTAAAAAACAAAAATATTGCACTGATTCTTCTCAAATTTTGTTTGTACATATTTTTGCAAAATACAAGAGACTTTACCAAACATGATCAGGATTGGTCCATTTTTGGACCTAGTCCCTTTATAGATATAACATCCGATATGAACTTTTTCATATCTGGAGCCAAAAAAATTAATAAAAATCCCACTCAAATTTGGTTTTTGCTTATTTTCAATGTCCAGTTAGTTGGGCCTAAGAGATAGGGTTTCTAAACGCATGGTATAGGGTATCGTATAGTCGGTCTAGACCGACTATAATTTTCTTACTTGTTTATCTATATTTATGTTGGTTGGCCAATGTAGTTGTTTATTATATTTATATTTATTTTAGCTAGTAAGGCCTAAAGTTCTTTATGTAATTAAAAATGCATTTAATCCATATTTTCCCAACGTTTCGTGAATGTTATGTTCACTTTATCAAGGGATTCGTCTATTTAAATTAAAAGAAAAATATATTTAACAACATTGCAAAAACTTTTACCACAAACAATTATGACTTACAGTAAGAAAAAATGTTTTTATTACATTGAACAATAATTTGTTGTAGACAAACATAAAACAGTAAACATGAAAATTATATCAAACACAAACTTAAAAATTATATCACAGTTTAATTATAATATTGCAACACAGTAACTGGCATTAATGTTTTGTGTGTCTTCTTTTAAGTTCATCGTCTTTTTTATTTTCTGTTGTATCCTTAACGTCTCTATTGTGAATCTTTTCTTTTCTATTTTTTCTCGATCTAATATTCGTATTTTGTCAAAATCTGCCGTATGATTTGAATGAATTTTTTATATTGTAGTTAATCGAAATTAAGTTTTTTAATTCCACAAAACTGGAATCCCTCTGAGACCAATTGTTTCCTCGATGCAAGTACCATGCTACCAACTTTCCAAATACTTGGGAAAAATTTAAAAAAACTTAATTTCGATTAACTACAATATAAAAAATTCATTACAATTAAAATCACAGTTAAAAAGCGTAAACATCTGCCCCGGGTAAATTCTGGTATCTTTCGATGTCATATCACTGTTTACAAACATCCCAGTTCATACGCGATAAAGAACATAATGGCAAAATGGAACGTTTTAAAAGATTTCATCAGAATTCCCAGTTCTAAGTTTTTAAATATACTCAAATTCTGTCTTACAGACAATAACTATTTTATATACGAAAAAAAAAATTTTAAACAAATATTCGGTATGCCGATGGGTAACCCCCTTTCACCAACCATCGCTGATATAGTCCTAGATACTCTACTTGACGAAGCAATCAAGGAATTGGAAACTAAAAACATTCACATAAAATACATAGCATATTTTAGCCATAATAAAATCTGACGATAAAGATGAAATCCTGAAGACTCTAAACAAATATCATAGTAAAATCCAGTTTACAATCGAAATACAAACTAACATGGGAATTGCATACCTTGATACGAAACTACGTATTAGTGGAAATAAAATAGATTTCGACTGGTATGCAAAAGAAACTTCATCGGGAAGGATCATGAATTTTAATGCAACACAACCACGGAGCCAAATAATTAATACTGCCAGAAATTTTATTGACAGAGTACTCAATATTAGTGACACACAATATCACTCTAAAAACATAGAAACGATAATCAAAATTTTAACAAACAATAGCTTTCCAAAAAATCTTATAAAAACTTTAATAACAAATGCAGTGAAGAAAATAGAAAACAAAACATCTGGCCACCCTAATACCGACAAGGAGAAAAAACAATTTTCAGTGTAAAATACATCCCGGGCCTCACTGACAAACAGAACATCAAAGAAACAATAAAGGAGAAAAACATATGTTTTGCTTACAAGCCTAATAAAACTTTAAGCTCTATATTTACAAACATAAAAACACCAATAAACAAACAACAACAAAGTAACGTTGTTTATGAGATATCATGTAAAGGAATAAACGATCAAAGCTGCGATTTGGTTTACATTGGTACTACAAAAAGAACATTAGAAACAAGAATAACAGAACATAAAATGGACATAAACAAAACAAAAGAAAGTACTGCATTAGCCCATCATATAAAAAATACAAATCATACGCCAGATTTTGACAAAATACGAATATTAGATCGAGAAAAAATAGAAAAGAAAAGATTCACAATAGAGACGTTAAGGATACAACAGAAAAAAAAAAGACGATGAACTTAAAAGAAGACACACAAAACATTAATGCCAGTTACTGTGTTGCAATATTATAATTAAACTGTGATATAATTTTTAAGTTTGTGTTTGATATAATTTTCATGTTTACTGTTTTATGTTTGTCTACAACAAATTATTGTTCAATGTAATAAAAACATTTTTCCTTACTGTAAGTCATAATTGTTTGTGGTAAAAGTTTTTGCAATGTTGTTAAATATATTTTTCTTTTAATTTAAATAGACGAATCCCTTGATAAAGTGAACATAACATTCACGAAACGTTGGGAAAATATGGATTAAATGCATTTTTAGTTATTTTCTATATATATAAATTTTGACAATTTTTTTTTGATGAAAATTTAAAGTTTTTCAGAAAATAACGATAACAAATTATTTTATTTAAAATGTTTGGGACATTTGGTTTTTTGCATCCCTAATTTGATTATTTATTATTATTATAAATTTATTCTCTGTTTTCAAATATGGCAAGGTTTTAATAAAAAAGTTGAGAGAGCTTTTTTTGGTTACTATTTTGTTACTCCATCCGACCTATATGGCCGCAATGAAGAAATATTTGGCCAGTTAAAAGAGGAGGTTAGGGCGAGCTATTTAATTAGCAAAAACTAAATTAAACTAGAAGTTATGTCATATAACCGGAAACGCATGCATATAGGTATATAACCTAAATACATGCCGATCAGCAATCACGATGACCAAAAAGCAATCACCGAAATAAATCCGAAATAATAGAAAAGACGAAAACCAACCCAAAGAATTTTCTGAAATAATTTGGTATTAAGTTTAACAAATTGTTTACTTTTTCCAATATTTTGTTTACATTTATTATCAATATTCAAACCGAGGTGGAGGGTATCAAAGATTCGGCACAGCCGAATTTAACACTTACTTGTTTTTTGTAGTTAATTTGAAGATCTCTTGTTTTATTATTTTCAAGTTTTTCTTTGGTTAAATAAAATCATTTTCAAAAATAATGTTATGCATTACAATTTTTTATTTTATTTTTATATATTTATATAGTTGGGCAATTCACAACGCGTATTGTATCGTTTTATCTTTGTATCGTGTATTAATTTACAATAGTGTAAAATTGTTATTGGTAATTTTCACTGAAAAATATGATACAACGATACAACTTCATTTGTATGTTTACGAAATGTATGGTGTATCATAATATATCAGTCCCAAGTGAATGCCAGTTTTCATGAAAAAGAAAACACAAATACATACATACAATTTTGTCAGTATAAATAATTAAAAAATAAAAAATGGGAAATAATGCAAATAAAAAATATACATACATACATACATACATACAAATACAAATACATCGGCAAATTTATTTATATAAAAATTAATGAATTAATTTTAATATGTATTTTCTCCTTTCAGTCTCAACCAAAACGTTTTAAAATTTTTTTATATTCTAAATTAAAATGGAAGAGGTACGTAACCAAAACTATCTTATAGCTCCCCTATACAATCATTGCCTTCTCAAAAGAGGTTGGGATGAGCTTTTGTGTATGTAACCTTAAAACTAAGTGAAGCGATAGGTTATGTCATATAACCAGAACTCATGCAGATTGGTACATAAGCTAAATGCATGCCGATCAGCAATTACGATTACTAAAAAGCAAACACCGACGTTTTTTCTCTTATCCGAAATAATAGAAGCTACATTTCCTCTTAAATTACTAAAGAAAACGTTTTCCAATATGAAAATACAACTGACACAACAAATTGTGGTATTGTGTATTTAATACAACATACAAAATACAATACCCGTTTTGAATTGTCGGTCTAGACCGACTATAATTTTGTTATATGTTTGTATTGAAAGGGGACTTCACCTTCTATAAAATATTGTGAAAATTCCTCTCTTATTGTTTAGGTGTTGTCTGTCTTCCGCATAATGGTCTACAATTTTTGAGTTAAAGTATATGCAACGTACAGTGAGCGGTATTAAGTGTCACCCTATTCCTTTTAGCCATAGATGATATTTTGAACAACTGTCAAAATAACGTAAAGGCACTGCTTTATGCTGACGATCTTGTCATATACTGTGCTGGTAAAAAAGTTTCAGCTATAGCTAATAAAATCCAAAAAACAATCCTAAAACTAGAAAGTTGGAGTGACAACAGCGGCTCTCAATTTCATAATGGAAAAACTGTAGCAATAAAATTTTCCAGACGCTTAAAAACTCGCAACAATCCGATATTAAAACTTTCTGGAAAAAATATAAATTTTGTAGAAGAACACAAATTTTTAGGAGTTACTTTTGACAAAAAATTAACATTCAAGACCCACATACACAATATAAAGGCCAAGGCTAACTCAAAACTAAACATCATTAAAATGCTTAGATGCTCTCAATTTGGTTCTGACTCAAAAACTCTCCTCAAAACTTTATCTTCTGTTGTACTTTCAACTATAGATTATACATCGATTATATATTCGTCTGATAACAAAACAAACCTGAGGATTTTGGAACCAATCTTAAACACTGGAATAAGACTTTCCATTGGAGCTTTTAAAACCAGCCCAGCTAGTAGTATGCAAATTCTATCTTCATGTCCACCTCCAGAAATAAGAAGACTTAAATACCTACTTAAGTATACATTAATAATCTTCTCTCTACAAAACCACCCTTTATACCCATATATTACTAATATGACAAAAATTAATCTGCTTCAATAAAAAAAAACCCAAAAAATTACCCTTTCTATGTAAAAGCGGTTCAAGAATTTAGTAAAATTATTTTAAAATATATCAAGACGGATATTATAGAGAATAGAACATTACCTCATACTGCACCATGGTGCTACTCTGATATAAATATAGATTTTTCGCTTGCATACTGCAATAAACGAGATATGACTCCTACAGAAATACAACAGAAATACTATGACTTAATTAATACAAAATATTCAAATCATCTCTACCTTTTCACTGATGGTTCTGTAAAGAACGAGAAATCCGGTTTCACAGTTTTTGGCGAGAATCTTGTCATAACTAAACGCATTCACAACTACTCTATATATGTACACAAGTGAATTACTGGCAATCAAAACCTGCGTTGAAATCCTTGGAAATTTTGAACAGAAAACTCTCATTATATCCGATAGTAAAAGTGCATTACAAGGATTACAGGAGCCATTTAGTAATAACATAATTATAAATCAGATAAAAGAATCTATTTCAAATCTGTGTAACAATAAAATAAGCTTTTTGTGGATTCCAAGCCATTTAAATATATATGAAAATGAAAGGGCTCTTGCTAAAAATTCTTTAGAATAAATAATTTCTGTAGATTGCAAATATCAATTCTCAGACTATAAACAGTGGATTTGTAAATATATATCAGATCTATGGAACGATTCGTGGCAAAATAATAATCAAATTAAATTATATAAGATTCAGAAAAATATCATATACCATTTTAAAAACCCCCCCCCCCCCGTATTAACTAAAAATGATTTTATTAAACTAAACAGATTAAAAATTGGTCACTGTTTATTTTCCCATCGCCATATTATTGAGAAAACACAACCCCCCCTTTGTGATTGCGGTCAAACATTGGATGTTTGTCATATTTTTAATGAATGCAGAATATATCATGAAAAACGATTGAAATATAAAATTAATAATATTGAAATACTCACAAAAGAACATGAATTTGAAAATGTAAAAAAGAACTTAACTGAAATTAACCTATATGATTCGATTTAATTCATAAACAAAAAATGTAATTAAAAACATATACATATAAGTAAATATATAAGATTAAATTTAAGATAATAAGAACTGTAAAATGGCCTATATAACCTTATTGTGTTGGGGCCCCCAAAAACCAAATAAATAAAATACAGCGAGCGGTGGTTATAAGTCCTGGTTTTGGCGGTTCAAGCTTTATTGGGCTATGTATAACTCGGAAACGTACTGACATAATCCCAAACGTATTTTCTATTACTCATCTGGCTCTTGATAAACGATAATTAAAAACCTTTTGCGTGCCATTCAACTTACGCGCGTTAAAGGGTTTTACTAAGTTTGGTGGTATAGCGAAAGCATCGTCTGCAACAAGCAAATTAAGTTTGTTATTTGTAACAGCTTTTTTGAAGGAACTTATCCGAAAAATACCACCATCAGATATTAGACCATTTGATCCTACATCGATATAAAAATACTTATAAGCAGCATCTGAAATAGCCATGAGCACTATACTATTTATGTGTTCCTACAAAACAGACTGTAAACAACCAAAACTATAATAACTACACTTTTGTACCTTTATAATTATAGTAAATGCAGTCAATACAATATGTCTACCATCCAAATGACCCGATCAATTGGGAAAATTCCATGTTTGTAGAAATTCCTGAGATACTGCTCTCCAATCCTCTTCTGCTGATAGTATCTACATTTAAAGAATTAAAAAGGAGTTGTAAGCCAAATATATTTTTTTTAAATTTTAGTACCTTGAAATACTCCGGCTGTAGAACATTATAAATGCCATCGCACACTTCAGGCACTATCATTGAAATAATATTATGAGGAACACGGAATATATACTGGAGAGATCTGAAGCTCTCACCAGTCGCCACGTATCGGAGTGTGAGTGCTAAACATTCGTGGGCTGAAATCACCTTACGATGTTTTGAGTGTCTTCGTGGTTATAGCTAAAAATATATTGTCAACAATATTATTGTTGTTATATCTAAACTTGGAAACTTACCAAATGGTCGAAGTCAGTATCAAAAATTTTTTATACAGGTCTGGAGTTTCTGACCGTAGTTCTTTAAACAATTTTGAGCAACATCCTTCTTCATTTCGACGGCGTATCCACTCATGAACCCATACTCTTTCTTTTTTTTTTTTGTTTCTTTAACGTTTCTTCTTCTTCCAAAACTATCACCGCTGCCGCTCCACAGCATAAAAAAAGAAAACTTTCCTCTTCGTGCATCATTTAGAAATTTTTTATCAAATATATTTATAATATTTGACTGTTTGATGAAACAATTTTTCTTGTCAAATATTTGCTCAAGTGTGAACGCAAGTCCCCTTTTATTATTAGCCACTATTTGAAAGCTGTTTGATCAAACAAAAAGAAGCAAATAAATGTGCGTAGTGTGACCACAAAATCAACTCTGTATTTGTGGTCGAATACGACAAAACAAAACAAATATTTGCCTAATCTGACCGTTCCTTAACAGTGACGAAACCCTTACCCTATTTAAATCGTTTTATAGTAAGACAAGGAAACCTGCTCAAATTAGATTGGTACCAAAACATAATAGCTTCAGGGAGATTGATTAATTTTAACATTTTACAAGAATTTTGATCTATTGGAGTAAATTGAAGATATAAAACATCAAAACGTTTTCCAGGACTCCTAAAGGCAGAGTCAAATCTTGTTACCAGGACATAATTTGTAAGCATCAGTCTTATTTGTCTGTCGGCGAGTCCAAGTCAAATAAATTCAGCGATCAAAAATAAAAGCAGAAAAAATTGTTCTAAGGTTGGAAGACATTATTTTTGAATGTATCAACATAAGTACATTTAATAGCAGCAAACCATTTTCTATGATAAAATACTTACAGTTAAGAAAACAGATTTGTAACCTCAAGCAACCTGAAATTTGGTTGTTAACTTCATTGCAATTCGGTTGGCAATAACTTCAGTAGCCACAATGAATCAGTTTTCTATACGTATGATTGACGTAATGAGCTATACGATCGATACCCGAAAAATAAATCTTAAATTGTAAGTCTGTACGTGATTTCAATAACATAAATCTCAACTAGAACATATTTCACCCATTTTATCGAAAAACTTAGGCAACGTAACAACACCTCCGACAACGGATGGTTTATTATTAAAAATTAATATAGTGGCAATATTTAATAGTGTGCAATACCGAAATCGGTGGTACTTAGAATTTTAAAAATAGCTGGAATTTCGACGAATCACCAAAAAGTCATTGTGAACCCTAGGATATATGTTATCTTATCCTGCTTATCCTGCTAGAATATGGAAATCTCCATTTTTCATTCCAAACAACTGTAACATTTCACTTTCGTGTCTTTTACAATCCGTAACTATTTCTTTTCATTTCGACAATAACGTTACGGCTTTCACTTTTGAATATAATATGTTATTCAACAATTTATGTTGTTAAACAGAAATAAATATAAATTGTTAAAACAATAGTAATGAAGGTCAAAAGAACTTTTTACATTTGTCTAGACTGCAGTTAGACACAGTGAACTTTTTCGCATGTACTTGATTAAACTCAAAACTCACTAGAGAATCAGTGCGCTTGCTAACTTTTAACCTCATTACATGTTTAAAACAATACAGGGTGTATATATGTATTTATGTTTGTTTGCATGAATGTTACTTATTTAAATATGTATGTATGTACTTTCACCATATGCAGTACACAGAAATACACACATATACATATACAATTTACAACGAACAAAAAGGTACTGAATATAACTTAACAAACTCATTAAAATCATTTTAAAAGTTTATTAAAATCTAAAAAAAATCCTGTTGCACCATGCTCTTAACAATTACCTCAATGTCAGGAAAACCCATTCAACTATAAGTACTTTTATGTAAATACATACACTCATGTACAACACGATAAATTATATAATATACTATGTTATGTACATTCATGTCGGATAACTTTACCATCAGACAACAAATGCTAGATTTATCAGGATGTATTAGTGTTGGCTGCTGTTGCTGATATATAAGATGCATTGGGCTTGCGCATTAATAATGGATGGAGGGTTGTTTTTAATGGCGTTTCGCTTTCAAAAAATTATTTATTTCCGTCTCTTTTACGCTTAATAGAAGTTCCTAACAAGTGAGCATCCTTTTAGTTACTTGATAGTCCATAACTGTACGAATCATTGTTATATTTGAAAAAAAAAAAAAATTATTAAACACAGGGTGGCGCTAAACATCAAATTTTCATATCCTGATCAGTCCACTTGTAAAAAACGAAATGGTATTGATATTTAAAGTATATTTTACCGATTAAGCAGGCAGAATTATATGGACAATTTAAACGTACTTTTTTAACGCTTAAATCAATGAGTTCGAAAGCTGTGTCCTAAAAGTTAACTAAGCTAAGTTTAACTATCTTGACGTGTCTCAATCATCATAAACGTAAGCTTAAACGTCTGACTATAATTACGCTGACATTGAGCTCGTATAGCTCGTGAACCATTCATAATTTTTTTATATCCCATAAAGAATATTAATTTAGTGGAAGGAGGATTTCCTAATTTTTTTTTGTTTTAAACTTAATCTAATTAATAAGCAAGATTTATGAATTGATAGAAATCAATTACTGTGTTTCCGATATTTTCATGATTTTTTAGTTTCTACATAAACACCCTGTTTTCAACGATTATCTTAGTAACAGAAAAAATAAAACCTAAGAAAGCAACAAATATTAATAATATATAACGTGACCAAGTGTTTTTGATTTGTAAGCGGGATCCGACAAATTAAAAATAAACAAGTAAGAAAATTATAGTCGGTCTAGACCGACTATACGATACCCTATACCATGCGTTTAGAAACCCTATCTCTTAGGCCCAACTAACTGGACATTGAAAATAAGCAAAAACCAAATTTGAGTGGGATTTTTATTAATTTTTTTGGCTGCAGATATGAAAAAGTTCATATCGGATGCTATATCTATAAAGGGACTAGGTCCAAAAATGGACCGATCCTGATCATGTTTGGTAAAGTCTCGTGTATTTTGCAAAAATATGTAGAAACAAAATTTGAGAAGAATCAGTGCAATATTTTTGTTTTTTAATAGATTTAAGTGAAGATCGGGAAGCAGCTCCATATGGGGTCAAAGGGATCATTTTTGGACTACTCATTAGTGGATGTAATGAACGCATACAAACCCAATTTGGGTAAGATCTATATGACAATTTGGATCTTATGGCAATTTATGTCGATTTCATATGGGTAATTTGTATGGGGGCTAGGTCTGAACATGGACCGATTCTCACCAATTTCAATAGCGTTCATCCCATGGCCGATAAAAGCTTATATACCAAATTTCATCAAAATATATTCATATTTGCGACCTGCAGTTTGATTACAAGCTTTACATGGACACACAGACGGACGGACGGACGGACGGACGGACGGACATTGTTAAATCAACTCAGAAAGTGATTCTGATTCGATCGGTATAATTAAAGATGGGTCTAGGTCAAATATTTTTGGTTGTTACAAACAGCAGCACAAAGTCATTATACCCAAACCACATAGTGGTATAGGGTATAAAAAGGCGACTCTTTAAATACATGATCAATAAAACGATTGTGTGAGAAATGATTTTGGATATTTGGAATCTTCCAAGTTTTTCGAGGAAATCAATCCATGGAAGAGAGTCGGAATTGTAGTCACAAAGAGATTAATCCACTTTTTTTATTGTTTCTGTGAATCTTCCAGAAAAATCAGTACATGAAACGTAGGCCATTATTGTGATCTCAAAAGTGGGTTTAATATTTAGGGCTGGATGAGTCTTGAGAAAACGTCATAATACTGCCAAATTTGGAAATGTTGTTCACATTAATCATACTACATAAAGCAGAAAACACAAACCTGGGCATTATATGTATGTACGAATATCTAAATTTGAAATCGCTCATTTTGTTTTATTTCATCCCAGCAATGTCTTCGTATCCTATTTACTGGTTCAGTTTGACTTTTTAGCTTTGTTTTGTAGCTTGTTGCTCATTGACATCGTCGTGTTACTTACGTTCGTCTCGGTTTCAACATAATTTTGTTCCTACCCTTTTGTTGTTGTCGCTAAACAATCTGCACGCACCACAATCCAATTTTCAATACCATTTCATTGACAATATTATAACTTTCCATTGGTTCATAAAAAAAAAAATAATAATAAAGGAATTGTCACCGATACTCTTTGTTATCCGCTTGTTTATATGTTTGTGTCATTGTTTAATTGTAACTATTGTTAACGCGAGTAATGTACGTGTGTGTTTATTATCCATTTATCACTATCACTATTTAACTAATAATCATTTGTGTAAATTAACATGATTAAACATAATTGCTAAAGTAGACAGTGTTGACATTTTCATAGTTTAATAACGATAAATAGTTGAACAAACTACAACAGAAAGTGTCATTGTAAGCAGGAGTGCAATAATTTCGGTCTGACATTACAATAATTGCAATTCAATCAAGATAATATTTGGTATGTACATTTCATTTACATGAAATTAATTGAAAATATTTATATACTTTACTAAAAAAAAAAATACAAGAGCTGCTTAGGAATTAATTTCGAAATTCAAGTTTTTTTGGGAATGAACATTCAACGAACCACATTTTACTTAGTCGAATGTAATAATTTTTTTTTTCAATTCGAAGAGGATTCTTCCATTTTGTGGAGGGCGTCTGTGAAATCTTAATCTCTTACATGTATATTTATTAAATCTTCACTAAGAATAACATAACATTGCTACAAAATAAAATTTTTTTTTGGTTATACTTGTCAAGAAACACCCTAAAATTTTTAAACTTTTTATACCCTATACCACTATGTGGTTTGGGTATAATGACTTTGTGCTGCTGTTTATAACAACCAAAAATATTTGACCTACACCCATCTTTAATTATACCGATCGAATCAGAATCAGATCTTCATGATCAGAATCACTATCTGATTCGATTTAACGATGTCCGTCCGTCCGTCCGTCCGTCTGTGTGTCCATCTAAAGCTTGTAATCAAACTGCAGGTCGCAAATATGAATATATTTTGATGAAATTTGGTATTTAATCTTTTATCGGCCATGGGATGAACGCTATTGAAATTGGTGAGAATCGGTCCATGTTCCGACCTAGCCCCCATACAAATGACCCCTATGAAATCAACATATATTGCCATAAGATCAAATTATCATACAAATCTTAGTCAAATTGGGTCTGTATGTATATATTACATCCATTAATCAGTAGTCCAAAAATGATCCCTATTGGACAACTCTTAGTCATGGGCCCCATATAGAGCTATCTTCACTTAATCTATCAAAAAACAAAAATATTACACTGATTCTTCTCACATTTTGTCTGTATATATTTTTGCAAAATACAAGAGACTTTACCAAACATGGTCAGGATTGGTCCATTTTTGGGCCTAGTCCCCATATATATATAACATCCGATATGAACTTTTTCATATCTGCAGCCGAAAAAATTAATAAAAATCCCACTCAAATTTGATTTATGCTTATTTTCTATATCCAGTTAGTTGGGCCTGAGAGATAGGGTCTCTAAACGCATGGTGTAGGGTATCGTATAGTCGGTCTAGACCGACTATAATTTTCTTACTTGTTTTTTGCTTATTTTCTTAAAACGCTATGATATTTGAATCGATATGCTTAAAGTGCATTCTATTTCGATAATTTGAGCTTTCGTTAATTTTAATCGATTAAAAGCTGCTCAAGTAAAAAATCAATGTAACACAGTGAAAGCTTAAAACTAATTGTACTTAAATATTAAGTCTAGCCAACCCAGGCAAAATTTCATTGGTATACAGTAGCGATAAAAAAATGCAACTCGATGCCATATGATCTTCATGATCATGTCTTGGCTCAATGCATCCTATTAATCTGTTACTTTGGGCTGTATTTTCTACAGTTAATGTTAACTGTTTTAAGTGATTACGTCTCCAATGGAATAAGTAATTTTTTTTTTTGCTTACGAAAATTATCCCTTAGAAGAAAAGAGAGAAAAAAATGCAACTCCTTGTCTTTCAAAAATGTTATTTAAATTAAATTAATACTTATTACCAGAGCCTACGGTCAAGCTCGAGTACTCGAGCTACTCGAAGCTCGAGCTACTCAAGTAGTAAATGAGCTACTCGAGCTTAACGAGTAGCTCGAGTAGTAAAAATTAACATTTTTTATGTTTGAAATCATGTAAAACGATAAATATAAGTATTTAGTATAACAAATGTATACATTGTGGAATCGTACAAGTACCGAGAATATCATCCTTAAATTTCACTTGAATCGGACTGTTCTACTGGAGTGGGCAAACTACTACTCGAAAGCTCGTCGCCTTTCCATACAAATGTATGAAAATATTCGCTTCATAGATGTTTGACTTCATTTAAAAAAAAAATTTCCCAAAATACATGGTATGATTTTATATATTTTGAAGTCAGTTGCACTGATAGACTACCGTCCTGAAATTTTAAAACATTCTGATAAAAACTATGGAGTGGGCTAACTACTACTCGAAAAAGATCATCCACTTTCCACTCAAATGTATGAAAATATGATCTTCGTATATGTTTGATGCCTATTTACAAAAAATTTTTCAACAACACTTGGAAAAAGCTCTTAGTATTTTAATCTGAATATATATAGAGAATATGTTTTCAAAATTCAAAACAAAATGAAAAAAATGTTGGCGTGTGGGAGCAACTACTCGAAAAAGATCGGAAATTTTGCAAAATGTGTAAAAAAATAAAAAAAAAAAAATTATTTTAATAAAAATAATAAATAATAATAAATAAAAAAAAATAATAATAAAAAAAATTTTTTTTAATTTTTTCACTGTCTGTAATTGACTATATTCATAGATTACTCATAAAAAATTTTCAACCATTCCGACCAAAATTGTGGCGTCGGTATAGTACTACTGAACTGATATTGGTCACTTTCTATACAAATGTGTGAAAATATGCTCTAATTTGAAGTTTGATGATATATTCCAAAAAATTTTCTACAATGATGTAACAAAAAATTATATTCGTTAGAGCTGTGTATATAAAGAGAACACTTCCATCAAGCTTCAAAGCATTCCGCCAAAAATTTAAGCTTGGATGAACTACTAATCGACAAAAAACAGAAACTAAAAAAAAAAAAAACCAAAAAAAAAGAAATATTTTTTTTCACTGCCCGTAATTGACCTTACTCACAGATGACTCATATAAAAAATTAAGTCATTCCGAATAAAATTGTGCTCTGGGCGAACAACTACTCGAAAAAGATCAGCCACTTTCTATACAAATATGTGAAGATTTGATCTTATTTCAAGTTTGATGTAACTTTAAAAAAATTTTTCATCACGACTTGCTAAAATTTTTTACTATTTGTAGTTGCAAATATATCGTGAAAATTTTATTAAAATTTCAAAGTATTCCAACAATAATTGTGCTGTTGGCGAACTACTACTCGAAATAGCTCGACCACTTTCCATACAATTATATGAAAAAATTCACTTCATGCAAGTTTGACATCGATTTACAAAAAATATTTAAGGCACACATGGTACAAATTTATGCTTTTTAAAGTTGGAAATATGAGTACATTACGTACACCAAATTTCAAAGTATTCTGGCTAAAATCGGACGAACTACTACTCGAAAAAGATCAGACTCTTGCCATACAATATTTTGAAAATTTGCTCTTATTTCATGTTTGAGATAATTTTACAGAAAATTTTTCATAATGACTTAGACAAATGTTATATTTTTTTAGAGTCGAAAATGTAAGGAATGAAAAAAAAATGTATGACATCATGGCATCATTTTAAAAGATATTTTCCAAAAATACATGGTATAAATTAATACATGTTGTAGTCCCTCATATCAACAGATTATTTTCCTAAAATATTGAAGCACTCGGATGGAAGATGTGGGGTGGGCGAACTACTACTGGAAAAAGATCATAATGAAAAAAAAAACAAATATTAAAAAAAAATTGAAATATGATTCCAGGTGGCATTTTTTCTTGAAAATGGAAAAGCATGTGCTTTTCCAAAATTTCTCTGTCCTTAATGGCGTTCATTGTTCCCTAAATTTTTGTAGCTAAGTTTATTTTCTATTTTTAAAAATATAAAAAAATCTTATTTTCGATTTTTAGTTATCATTTTAATTATTGGATTATAAATTAATCAGGCTCATTATCAAATGTTTTTACTTTAAATAAAGCAAAAACATTGGCATATTTGTTTAAAAAAATTTGAAATATATTTTGCATGACAGGTTATACAGCTGTTTCCGGCCGAGTCACCAACCCTCACCAAAAGCAGTAGATAGTTTGGTAAAAAAATTAAATTCATATACCTTTGCTGAAATCAAACTGATGAGAATCCAAGCAAAGAGTTTAAGAGTTTTCCAATATATAAACTAAAATATAAAACAACTTCACATAAACTAAAATATAAAACAGCAACACATTGCATACTACAATTTAAATTTTTTAGTCTTGAGAAAGACAATTTATTTTTGCTATACACACTTGCGTGTCTTTCGTATTTTTATACCCTATACCACTATGTGGTTTAGGTATAATGTCTTTGTGCTGCTGTTTGTAACTACCAAAAATATTTGACCTAGACCCATCTTTTATTATACCGATCGGCTCAGAATCACTTTCTGAGTCGATTTAGCGATGTCCGTCCGTCCGTCTGTGTGTGCATGTAAACCTTGTAATCGAAGTATTTTAATATATTTTAAATTTGGTATATGAACTTTTATCGGCCATATGATGAACGCTATTGAAATTGGTGAAATTCGGTCCATGTTCAGACCTAGTCCCCATACAAATGACCCGTATGAAATCGACTGAAATTGCCATAAGATCCAAATTATCATATAGATCTCGGTCAAATTGGGTTTGTGTGTGTTTATTACATCCATTTATCAGTTGTCGAAAAAACCCCATGTGGCAATTTTTTGTCGCCGCTTCTCGATTTTCATTAAGTCTATCAAAAAACAAAAATATTGCATAGATTTTTCTCAAATTTGGTTTGTTTATATTTTTTCAAAATATAAGTGACTTTACCAAATATGGTCAGGATCGGCACATTATTCGACCTAGGCCCCATATAAATATAGCATCCGATATGAACTTTTTCATATCTGCAGCCAAATTTGCCACTCAAATTTGCTTTATGCTTATTTTCTATATCCACTTAGTTAGATCGAAGAGATAGGATCTCTAAACCATGGTATAGGGTATCATATAGTCGGTCTAGACCGACTATAATTTTCTTACTTGTTATTTTATTATTTTCTACTTTTGCAATTATAAAAATAAAAAAATCTTATTTTCTTGGTTTAGCATGTTTAGTTTGTTATATTGGAAAAAGCTGGCGAATATCTTTGATTTGGCGGTCGGCGCACAAAATTTATTCCATCAGAGCAAAAAATAATAAATTTGGATTCATCGCTGCACAAACTTTGGCCCACTTGCTCCTTTGACCAATGGAGATACAGTATGTCAATCTCAAACTGGTCTTCTAGCTACTACATTTTCCACTTTTAATCGATTTCTGGCAGAATGAACACCACTAGAAACTCCTAATTGTTTGTTTGCGTAACTGGTAACATCTACTACCATCTTCCGTGAGTCTATTTTTAAAATTGTTGTCATTTGACATTCTTGGCGAGAATTAGATTTACGTAGGCGACCACTTACTGACTTTCTCGCAACTTTATTCCTTTGACGGTGTCTCGATGCAATCTGGCAAACCATTGTTTTGTTATGTCAAATTGTTGGCCAACTTTATTCAGTGATCTACCTTCTTCCACAGGCTGCATAATACCAAATTTGCTATCAACTAACAGCTGTTTCTATTATAAAATTAATTTTCAAATTTAAAATTTTAATAATAGATTACTTACTGTTACTTCTAGTACGATTGAATTTTTTTCTCGCCAAATTTATTCACTTTTTTTAAATAAATATAAACATGAGAAGTCATTTGTGAGTTCTTGGGCCAAAACTGATCGATATTAATAGAAGTCTCGATAGTCGCAAAGCTGTTGGCTAACACAAGCTTACAATATATTATGTGGGCGATATGGAGGCATAATTCGAAGATATCGAAAGACAAACGGATATAGAAAGGCCATTTGTAATAAAATAAATTTTTTTAGGCTTTCCCGGGCTACCACTAGTACCCTGTGGGAATATGAGATTCTTTTGGGTTTTGTGCACTCACTCACTCTATGGGCTAACCATCAACACGTCTATTTTTATTGAATTTCATCAGTGAACAAAGAAGCAATGTAAAAAATTCAAAAATACATCCACAATATTAAAAAATTTCAGCAAATTTATATTCAGGTTTTTGTTCGATTTATTCTCTTTCAAATCAAAGGCAAACCCAAAATATGTTGGTTCCTTGTGGGTAGTTTGAAATTCACACAAACTCCCTCTTTACATTTTCTGATATATAAGGGATGAATATTATCACCCAAGTGCGCCTTTTTTCGCCCCGTAGGTCGCTCTTAAAATTAGACCACTTTCAGATGGCAAGTACGGCCCTTTACTTTTTTGTGCCCTCAACCCTCCTCTACAAACCACCTATAAACGTACCTGTAGATACAGCAAAAACCCTTGGGTAAGCTACTTGCCTGTGATTGTTAAAGGGTTAAGGATAAACGTAATATGTTAATACACACTACTGTACATTGTATACAAATCTAGGTTCTAAAATAGGTCTTCTAAAATTTGAATAATACGTACAGCTTTAAAAGTACACTAGAGGGTTAATATTAAGCTATATGCAAGTAATTCTCTTTTTGTTCCGTAATGGTTAAGATTCGAAATATCCTATAGGAAATAACATAATAGCCATATGACAGTACTGCTGAAAATTATAGCACACTTTATGAGTAATAGTTGTGATTTAATGTATACAAAAACTGAACATAAAATCTGTTTATATTTAACAATTTTATACAGATAGTAGCGAATCCCGTCGAACGTTTACAACAATATTATCAATAATATTATCACGTTAATAATATAAATTGAATCAAGATAGATGATATTAAATATTTTCTTTGTGTGTCCAATCCAGCCCATTTTTGGCTCGATTACGAATACTTATAACTGATATGAACTCAAACCAATTTTCAAGACTCTCGCTATTACTCCTACTAATATAATCGGCTACCGGAAGAGCTCGAACCGAACTTCTGCGGTTTTTCTAGAATAGCAGCGTATGTCTGTTTTTGTCATTTTTTTTTTTTTTTTTTTTTTTTGATGCCAAATATATTAATTTTTAACGCTCTTTACATGTGTTATACATTTTTTTTAATAACGGCGTAACTTAAATGTTTATTAAAATAGTTTTCAGCACTAACGTACGTCAACATAAGCTCGATGGCTCTAAAAAAAATGTAAAATTGTAATTTTGGATTATTTATCAGTTTATAAATCCCGGTTCACACTACGAAATTTTTCTTCTGAAAGTCTGAGTTTATTGGCGAGAGGGAAGAGAAGAATGGCATGGGGTATATGCTTTCATGTACTCGGAAACTCTCTTGTGTTTTTAAATTCCTAATTGTCAAAGTGAGGTTTTTTTTGACATTTTCTTTCATTTTTATATTCGTTCTTGATTGTGACAGCAAAAAATTGTGTTAAAAAGATAATAAATTGAAATAAATTACAGTTAATTTGAATGAAATAAAACTTTAAAATAAAAAATTTAAAATTAAAAAGAAAAAACAAAATCAATCAACAAAAAGCAATTTAAATTAAAAAATAAATAAAAAGTTTTTCTTCTAGAAATGTCAAACAAGAAAAATAACATGAAAAAATCTTGAATTTCATTACAAAAATTTGAGTGTATGGACACGGATTAAAGGTTAAAAGAGAACTAAAAACAGTTTCAGAAAGAAAAATTTCCGGGACTTACCACTTATAATGACTTGTGCGTTTATTTCTGTCCACATGTGTGATTGCATTAGTAGCTTTTTTCTGAAAGAAAACGACGTATGTTGACACCAGTTGTTTTGTCTGCACACAATTAAGTGTAATTTACATATTCAGCCCAATTCTAAATAAGAATCCGCGGGAATTTTTTCCCTTTGTACAAGTATGTCAACAATTTTATAAATTATTATCATTATTATTGCAAATGATTCACTGTCATTCTGAGAAGTTTGCAATTTAAAATCATCAAAAACGGTTCAATAAGTTCCAAGATATTGCCACAGTGTGTTTGTTGCATAATAGTTTAGTGGATAAACATAATTCTTGTTTGCTTGTTGTTTTTTCTTTTTTACATGTAAACGCTGATAAACAATAAATAAACAAAAATTTAATTGTATGTATTTACATATATGCTCATTGCATTTAATAATTGCTTTCAATTAACAAAGCACGAAAATTAATTTTAAACATCTTTGTAAAAAATCTAGCCATTATAATTTAAGATCTAGCCTTTTTTTTGTCTCTTAGTGTTAACAACCTTGGTTATAATATTGTGTTTACAACACTGGAGGAGGGTATCAAAGATTTGGTACTGCTATATTAAACACTCTTACTTGTTTACATTGCGTTCGAGATTTTTTAAGATAACGAATTTTTTATTCTATTGAAGTTATGGGCCATAAAAGTATCTTTATGGAACAAAAAATTGTCGTAAAGACACTACTTTCTGAAAACTTATAGAAACTCTAAGAGACTTGGTGTTTTATAAAAAAGGTTTACAAAAAAAGGTTTCTGCCAAAGAAGCACTAACAAATAAACCAGAGCAATAACGTTGAACATTATACACGAAGAACCCGTCCAAGATAAGCATTTTATACAACTGCGTAATCGAAATCGATCCGTTAGTAGTGATCAACTTACGTCTAAATTCTTAAAAAGCGCACGTCGAACACGTTGTTGCCTATGCTTCGCTACCCCATTCCCCCACCCCCGCATCGTAATGAAAGTCCCAAGGCTCTCACTATTACGGTACTCCAGATATATGACATTAATTATTTACTTTGTAAGAGGGGTGGCACGCACCTTTGTCCGATCCCGCCAATTTTTGTCTAAGACAAATTTGCTAAGCTGTCTCTGTCATAGTACCCGAGACATATGATATTGAGTAATTACTTATCCGATCCCACCCATTTCCGTCATAGCTACTAACATTAAAAATAGGTGACATCACACAAAGCTCTCCCTATCATAGTATTCAATATATATGATATTAAAAATTTACTTTGTATGGGAGGTACCACGTCCTCTAAAAATATTTAAAAAAAAATATAGCCTTTAGCACTACCCATATCCGTAATAAGACTGTGAAAATTTCAGGAAGATCAGATGAGTAGTTACGGAGATTACCTCCTACAAACAAACATTATATAAGACTAGCAGATTCCAGCGCTCGAAATTCAAGTGCAATTTTTAGGCAACTTTATTTTTCAACTTAGCCAATTCACAAACCAACACTTTTATGGTTTATTATTATTGTAAATGAAGAGAACAAACTCATTAACAAACATTAACAAATTTAACAAAACACACATAGCATATGTATAATTTTATGTTGTTAGTAGCAACTTTAAATGCAATTTACTCAAAATAAAAGAAAAAATTTAAAAATCTATAAATCTGCAAAATGGCTAAAAAGAAATACCTTTCAAATAATATACGTTTGGTCAAAATCGGGATAAAACGGTAGAACAAAACATCGGTCACAAGAAATCGCCTAGCCTATTAATATTATAGATTTTTTTAAACTGAATTGCAATATAAATTTTATAATTTTTAGTAAATGTTTTTTTGTTCACACATTAAAATGTGGTTTCTTTTTATTTTAATAAAACGATACAAGAATGTTTTATAAGTGTATAGAAGAAGTGTGCTACAATTTTGAGCAGTACTTTGTATTTATAATGCTTATAATTATGGATAGATTCAACTCTTATTGTTATTCGAAAACATCATACGAATAAAATATACGTCTGCAACATTAAAATAAACACAAATAACTCCGAAATTATGAAATTTGGTATTATTAATGAAATTGTATACCTTGTTTACTTACTGACAGTCAGTCAGACAGACAGATGATATAATAAGGATTATTTTATTGTTATGATTTTCATTATTTTCAATATCTTACGCTTCATGAGGAAAACATAAATATGAGTTTATTTAATTTGGAAGTTATTAAAAAGTAATATTTAGGGGATGTTTTTTTTTTTGTAATCAGGGTTATGTTTATGTACTTCAAACATATTTTGTATTATATGCTTTTCAGCTGTATAAATTAAATAATGGACCATTAAATCAACATCCTCAGGTTGTGTTAATATTCGATGCTAAATCTTCTTTAAATTTGTAATGTGTTCGAAGAATAAGGTATTGGTGTAATTCTAGAAAACTGTCTGTATTGCTTTTAAACTGATTTAAACATTTGCACTATCGGTACTTATTTACTTTGAGTTGATTATGCTTTTGAACTGATTTAAACATTTTTACTTTCGCCTCTGTTAAAAATATATAACAAACATTGCTTAACAATCAACCGTAAAACTAAAGTCGTAGTTAAGATCAAGTTTTGTTGCAGAAGCACTGTCGATGACTTCGGGACAAAGGCCAACTATATGCTGAAGTTCACCAAAAAAAAAGGAAAATTATCAAAGAAACAAACAAATTAACACTGGGGTTAAAAGGATTAAGAACTCAGTTTTCAAGCCCAAAAAATTTACCGCGTGATTTATGTTTTGTTTCGAACTTCCGCCATATGCATGTATGTCTTTCCGAACCAAAAATATTTTACTTATATCCATTCTTACACATATACTCCTATTCATTGTAGAAATCGGGTTTTTGATCATCGCTGTGTTTTTGCATATTTCTACAGTTTTTCACAGAATATTTCTTATAATAAGTATTTTATTTAGCCATTCGCCATGTTTATTTTTAAACAATTGTTAAGCTCTTATCAACTTGGTTTTCGGGAAAAGCGCTTAACTATAGACCAAGTGCACAAAGAATGGCTTTGATTGAGTAATAACATTAAAGGACACCTTTATACATATTAAAATAATGTTAACTACACCAACAAAGTTGTAGTTATCTGGAACGTTAATTTGTTTTTCTGGAAATTCATTAGAAAATCTTTTCACTTATAACAAAATGTTTTAAAAACTCATAGTTCATTATATTTTATAAAAAGAATTCGACCACTAGTAATTTCGAGTGTTATAAATTCGGCTTAGGAAAAATTTTTAAATTTTTAATGTAAATAAGAAATGAAAATTATACAAAAATAAATAAATGTCATCAAACAAAAAACGCGATCTTTTTCATCTTGGTTCACTTAAATTATGATAAAATGTTAAACGAGGGCAAGTGATAAGCCAGTATCTGAATAAATTCGACTTTTAATTATTGACAAATTCAAATCGGGAAAGAGCTATGGCAAAATATCGATTGATCTGAAGCTTCCCAAATCAAATGTACCAAATATTGTTAAAACATTCGAAAAAGTGGGAATTTTAACAATATCTTGCAAGCAAAGTCCCGATTTTCAAAATAATGTTTCGTGACAAAAGAGCTTTAGCGGTTATAATTAAAAAAAAAAATTGTCGAAACCCTGTTAGAGACATAGCTTCAAAGTGCTCTGAAACAATTGCAAAAAATTGTAAAACGTGAATGGCCGCGTCAGCATACGATAAATATAGATTATGTTTTTATAAAGTAAGTTTTACACGCAGATATAATATTTGTTAGAAATTGGTGAGTAATAGAAAAATTTATTAAGGTAAAAAGAGTTTCTGTTGTCATTGGTTAATATTTGAAAATACAATAGATTTTCCTTAACAACTACCATACACAAGATATCTTTAACAATCGAGGCAACTTAATTAAATGAAGTATAACGTGCTTCAGTCCAAAATATTGGTGATTGCAACTACTAGTTAGTTCTATTAGAACAACAGATTTTAAACCGAAAATGTGTTGCAACAAATTATTGGTTATAGAACTGTAAATAAAATTTCTATTAAGAATTATTTGTCGTTAATAACAAAAGAAACCTGTTTTCGTATTTCTAACTAAATGGAAATTGTATGAATCAAATTCTGTTGCAAATTTTCGATTTAATTTGTAATTATTTTTAAAAGAAGTTTTTAAACTTTTTTGTGAAAATGTAAGTTTAGAAATCAATGTGGCAATGTGTAAAAAAATGACATATGGGTTAAAATTTTTATAACCAACGAACGGATATTCCCGACCACCTTTGAACTTATAGAACTTAGTTGTCTTTTTGCACCTTACTTAACTAAGATAAACCTAAAATTTTGGACTTCCAGCTTCTGTAGTTCCGCGTCAAAAAATGAAAAAATCATTAAACACACATATGAGTGGTATGCCATTATAATTTTTATATTAAAAAGTTTTTAACATACAGGGTCAAAATTTGCCTTATTTTAAAGGTATTGAGAATATCTTTTAAACTGCATTTAGTAACATTTTTTTTTTTTTCTGAAAGGTCACGTGTTTTAAAGTTTGGGAAGCTATATCTCAAAAAATAAAATTTGTAAAATTTTGGAAAAAACACATGTAAATCCTGATTGTATTCTCTGCATTTTGTGCCAAAAATTTTGAGTGAGCTCTTATTAGTTCCTGAGATATTGACAAAAATTTAAAATTGTTTGAAAAAATTTTATATATATTTTTTTTATATTTAAATGGTGCGTGGTAAAGAAGAAGAAAGCATACATTTCAAACATTCATAACTGCACTGTATTCTTAATCGGACCGGTTTCTGGCATTTCAGCCTTCATCAGCGATTTATTGAACATTGTGATAATTGTTATGTTTTTAATTGAATAGGTTGTTTCTATATGAAAATTTTTTCTACTTAGGGCGGCCGTGAGGTTTTGAACCGTGAACCTTCACATACACTCGTACTTGCACTTTTTGGTCAGCGCTTTAACACACTCACCTAAAGTCAGGCCTACGAGCAGTGTGGTTAGTTTTCAGTTTTCGTACCATACAGCTTTACTTTGTATTAATTTGAGAAGATACAACTCTGTCCAAACAAACAATCGTTATTTTTGAATTTTTGAATATTTTTTGCATTTTTACTTCTAATTTTCACTATTCTCAGTTTTCGTAAGAGTTGTCATATGTGATGTACGGTTTTTGTACATACCTACATATGCACTTTACATATATTTGAGATGACGCTGTGAAGCGAAGAAAGATTTTTTTGTTTGTTAGATTTGTAGTCATTTTTCAGACATATTGCAATTACTACTGTAATTAATATGCAATTTTTAATTTTGTTTAAATGGTGCGTGGTAAAGAAGAAGAAAGCATACATTTCAAACATTCATAACTGCACTGTATTCTTAATCGGACCGGTTTCTGGCATTTCATATATATTTTTTTTAATTTATATATTTGGGTGATATTAATTTTTTTAATTCTTAAATTGAGCGGCTGAGCCATCTGAAAAATATAAAAAATTTCGTGGTGTTAAACAAAACTTATTTTGTAGAAACATTATCATATGGCGATGGAACATGTGGTCTGCAACAGTGTTATGGATAAGACTATTCGATATAACTATGTATACTATTGGTGTGCTCTAACTGACCATTGTACTTGTAATATATAGAAATTGGATATAAAGTAGCCTGGCTGATGTGCCAATGAAAACCTTGTGAAGAGTCCTGAACAAAAAAAGAAAAAAAAATATTGCAATGTACCATGTTCTCCAAGCGATGATTTTTTTGCATTCAAAAATGCTGCTTGTTCCATTGCGATAAACGAGTGAGGCAAAAGTGTCAATAATTTTTCGAAGTGAATACAGAAAATCTTCAGCCTGCTTTACCATTGTTTCCAATGAGTCTCTATCCATACATATCAATTGTTTATATGTAATTTTCATCAACATGATTTGTTTTTAATAATTCGGCAAGTTTTTGCTTGACATTTTCTACTCCTGGACAGTCCTTACATTTAGCTAAATAGCATTTGGGAGTCGAAGGATTGCACGTGATTTTCTCAAAGCAATCTTCTAAGCCTGCTGTTAATTTTTTTAAGTTCAAGGAGTGTATCATTAGTATTACTTTTTGGTGTTTTGAGCACACGCAGATATTGTGAGTTCCACTGACATTGGCCAACACACAATTTTTCGGACGAAGCTCACAAAATTTAGAAAGACCAGTTTTTATTCCTTCATCTTTTTCTTTAAACAATGTATACATTTCACCTAGATTTCCAAGCACCAATCTCTTAGTTTTTTATTTTCACACCATTCTCAAACATAGAAACAGAATCTTTATACCCTGGCAGCCATCTGCTGATGTCATCATGTTTATAAAAGATTTTAACAGCTTCCACAACTTTCGATGATAAAACATTTCTTGGTTTGTTGTTGGGACTACTCAGTATACCTTTACTCAACTAATTTTTTTTGCGAGCCATAAGTCGGAATTTTTCCTTTAATTGCTGAAATATTTCCGATTCTGGACAAACATGAGAAACTGTAGGAGCAGTTCTTAGGTCGGGGAAAAAGATTTTTTTATAGAAGTACTTAACCTTTGAAATTTTTGGATTCTGTAATTTTTTTGATACGTTTTTTTCTTTTTGATAGGGAAATCTTCCACTTACCGAAATTTAATATATAGCAAAAGTAAACAGTAACAAAAATTAAAAAAATATATAAAACCTTATGATAATTAAACAATAACAGCTCGCCCAAAAAAGTATCACAAAATGCAAACAAGACTATCAGCATCTTCATTTTAGTTTCAAGCCTCAGAAAATATAAAATATAAGAACGTATTAAATGTTTTTTACAATTTTTCCTTAAAAAAATATTTGATATTGAAAAAAAAATAGTAATAAAAAACATAGTATACAATTATTTTTAAAATAATTTCACATTTTTATCAATATCTCAAGAACTAATAAGAGCTGACTCAAATTTTGCAGAGGAGACTATCAGGATCAACATATATTTTTTTTAGAATTTTAAAAATTTAATTTTTGAGATATAGCTTCCCAAACCTTAAATCGTAACTTAGTTTTGAAGCTAGCTTAGTTCTAAAGCTCTTAAATGAGACCAATTTCGACCTTCTACGTTTAAAACTTTTGAAGATATAAGCAATAATGGCAGACAGACCACTTATGTATGTTTTTAGTGAATTTTCTACTTTTCGAAGCGCCATATTTCGGGAACAACAAAAGCTAGACATCCAAAATTTTTAAATTTATATTAGCTTAGTACTTTAGAACATTCATGCTAATTTTTGTACAATTCAAAGAGGGTAAGGTCGAAAATGGCGTTTTTTTCGTTGATTTTAAATGGAATTACCCATATTATAAAAAAAATAAATGATTCTATTGTGTAACTGAAATATTGAACGTGAAGGTGTAATTGAGTCCACCCGACTGCAAATGTTCGAATACATGAAAAGGTTCTTTATTGTCACATAAGAAAAATCAATATGTTCAATCGTGATTACTAGGCTTTAAGTTCGACAACAACTCCTGACTTGGTAACGCAAATTCAACAATTTGGAACTCAGCGAGTATATGAAAGTTCATGCCTGTGTTTCCGTTTCAAATGTTCGTGACGACGCGTCGCGACGCACGTAACCTGGAACCCGATATGGTTAACCACGAATAATATCAAATGCTTCGTTTCGTGGTTTTAATGACCAAATGAAAAATAAATTCTGGATACTTTCCACTGCTTCTCTCGGTTTGAATGCCACGCGATGTATTGTCAAACAGTTGTTGTTCCATGCATAAACCTGTAAGTATTTGAGTAATGAAGAAAGAATTTACAATTCATTAATTCCATTAATTTCTGTAATTCAAGAAGCAAAACCAATTAATTGGCTGAAGAGATTGGTTAAGTTTCATGTATGAGATTATTTATTTTTGTTGTGTTTATTTCATTTAATATTTATTATTTTAGGAATATTTATGGAAAATATACATAGATATGGCATAATTTTAAATTAGTGAGGCAACGAAATATTTTTACTCCAACATCGTTAAATGGTAGAGGGTGTAAAGTATGCACAGATGTTGTAACGGAACAATGGATAACTATTTAATTTGTTGTTTATCTTACTGTTTTTATATAATTCCACGCACAGAAAACAGATTCGTTGTTGCAACCGAATTTGTTGCCATCGAATTTTGGTAGTACTATCACATTATTCTGTTCTGATTACTAAAAATAATTTTATTTATAATTTACGTATTAATTTTCAATACGAATTGAAATAATTATCAACATAAAATAAAAAATATCTTATATGATAAAAAAAAAAAAATTACGTGCATATGTACATAGTAAAGGGTCCGCCAAATAACTTTTTTTTTTTTTGAAAATGCTATAAAAAAAAACTACTGAATATTATCTCAAATTTCTTTTTTTATTTGAAAGTACAATCCTTCCGGTTAATAATGGAAAATAATTTCATTCAAATGGCTGCCTCGGCTGGCCATGCAGTATCCTACACGATCGGTCCAATTTTTAAGCACATTATCGATTGTGTGCAGCTGTATTTCACCAATGGCTTCACGAATATTGTCCTTTAAAGCGTCAATTGTCTCTGGCTTGTTGGCGTAATACTTGTCTTTGAGGGCACCCCACAAATAATAGTGCAACGGTGTCAAATCGCAGCTCCGAGGTGGCCAAACGACATCTGCTCTGCGGCTGATAATGCGATCTTCAAAAACAGGGCGCAAAACATCGAGTGTAGCTTCGGCTGTGTGGCACGTAGCGCCGTCCTGTTGAAACCAAATGTTGCCAATATCCTCCTCTTCAATTTTTGTGAACAAAAATTCGTTCAACATGGATAACGATCGCCATTGACTGTAACGGCCACTCCTTGCTCATTTTCGAAGAAAAATGGCCCAATTATGCCTCTGGACCAAAATCCGCACCAAACAGTGACTCGTTTTGGGTGTATCGGCTTTTTCAATGTATGCGTGCGGGTTTTCTGTGCCCCAAATGCGACAATTTTGCTTGTTTACATTCCCGCCAAGATCAAAATGAGCTTCATCTGAAAAGATGATTTTTTTGGCAAAATCGGCATCTTCTGTAAGTCGATCGCAGGCCCACTTAGCGAAGCGAAAACGCATTGGATGGTCAGTTGGCTTCAACTCCTGAACCAATTGGACTTTGTATGGCGTCATACCAAGGTCTTTATGCAAAATTCGTCTCAATGATGCCTCCGAAATGTTCAATTCTTGAGAACGACGCACAGTGGACCATATTTTGAGAAGGCGATTTTAAAGTTATGTTATTCATTTGAAAGTAAATACCAGTAAACCTCGGGAGCCAAAAAATTGCGACTCTATCTCAACTCTATCACAACGAACAGGGTCTTCGAAAATGGGCTTTCCCAGTATTTTGCTAAAATTAAAAATTTCTTTGTAAATTTTTATTTTTGAATGACTGTAACTTTTTTGATTTAAAAGATTTTGAAGTGAAATAAATTTTGTATAATTTTGCGGCTTCCATACTATTAATGTTAAAAATGTAAAATCACTGAGTCATTCCGAAATTTAAAAAAAAAAATTTTTAAAAAAGGTCAAAATTTTCCGAAAATCTCCTACTTAATAGAGCATAACTCTTGCCAGTCAAAAGCAGTCAGAAAAAATCTTGCACTCTTCTATAGTCCGAACCCTCCCCTATACTCCTAGATCACATTATACACCCGCCAGTTTCCGCCGGTGTGCACCAGAACAATTTTTCTGACCCAAGGTTAGATATTTTCTGCAAAATTTATGAATAGAAAAGTTGTCCACTATGTGGTTAGGATATATTAAGTTTGAGGTGATGTTTGTAACTGCCAAAAATATTGGACCTTTTTTCATCTTTTATTATACGGATCGACTCAAAAACACTTTCTGAGTCGATTAAACGATGTCCGTCCGTCCGTCTGAGTGTTATGAATACAAAAGTTGGTCGTACCGGTGCACCGCGGTGTATTTTTTTGAGTGTCGGTAGAGTTGTCAGGAGTTGTTATATACTTATAAAAAAGGATTGAGATATAATGCGCTTAATTGTTACAGGTACATTTACATAGGTATCTTTCAAAAACATTAATAGTCTAAATTAGAGTTATATAGTTTAAATACCTGACAAAATGGGAAACAATTTAAATAGCAGGTAAATGGTAAAAAAAACTATTGCGACATAGCCCTTTAAGATATGAGCAGGTATGCTTCACCTTTTAAAAGGGGTTAGGGTGTGGGTTTTTTATGCTTCTAAAAGTGGTAATAAAAGATAAAAATTTTTATTTTACATAATTGCAAGAAAGAGTATTTATAATAATGTTTCCAGAATTATTATTCATTACAATTTGTGCAATGGCTAAGTACTGTTACAGAGATCTGGCAGATATTTATTTTCAACGAAATGATGTAGACGATGTAATTTTGCACATAGTGAGCAACGACTTCTTTAAGAATTGTAACCTAGAAGACATTGAAATGCACAAAGGAAAAATTACTAATTTTGCATCGAATTTGAAAAGACGGCACATTGAATGCTCTCATAGCAAGGCAAAGATGTACAAACGTTACCAAGACTGGTTAATAAAGGAACTTATTTTTGAGAGTGCATCTACAACTGCCAACGAAAGTGGAAAAAGGGTCGACCAGCAAAACCAAGCTGGAGAATATCAATGAAGAAATTTCTCAAAGAATTATTAAGGATTCATTTTTGCACTAAATTCAACCAACCCAAAATAAAAAAAATTAAATTAAAATAACTGAAAAAATAGTAGAAGCGAGCCCAAGGCGCACAAAGAGGATTTTGAAAAGCATTCCTACACCAATTGAAGATAATAAATTTACGCCGGAAGAAGCGTTCACCCTATTTTTGGATTTGAAATTGACCAAAAATCAATATAAGGAATTGCGGAAGCGAACCAATGAAAAGAATTGTGGGATTTTTCCAGAGTATCGAGATTTAGTTTCTGCCAAAAAAAGAATGCTTACCTTCACAATCTGCTATTAGTGTCACTTCAACATCAGCAGAAATAAAATTGCAAGATCTCCTTGAACATACTGCAGAACGATTGCTATATACTCTTGATACTGATCATTTAAAAAAAATTGGTAATGGCAGCATTACTTTAATTTCTAAATGGGGATGTGATGGATCCTCTGGTCAGAAACAATACAAGCAATTTAATGCCGAAAATTCATCAGATGCTAATTTATTTCTGGTATCTTTCGTTCCATTGCGCTTAACAAAAAGGTATAGCGTCTTAGAGCCGTCAACTAGTAGAGCAACAGAAATTGATATATGGAAAAATGAAATTCCTTCTTCAATAAAGTATTGCAGACCAATAAAATTTGCATTCAAAAAGGAAACCAAAGATGTCATAACTGAAGAAGTTCAAAAAATAAAAGATCAAATTAAGGAACTTCAACCAGTAATATTTAAATTTGATGACCAAGACATTGAAGTACATTTTAAAATGTGTCTCACATTGATTGATGGAAAAGTTGCACAAGCTTTAACTGGAACAAAGTCAACGTCAAGCTGCATTATATGCCAAAAGACATCAAGTCAATTAAGCCAACCCCCACCAGAAGACGATAGTTTTAAAGAAGCCTACGAATGTGGAATGTCCCCTCTTCATGCTAGAATACGTTTCATGGAGCATATTCTTAAATTGGGTTATGATTTGGAATTTGGTCCGTTAGGCGAAACAGTGAGAAAAAACAAAGAAAATGAAGAAAAAAGAAAGCAAAAAAAAAACAAATTCAACAAAAATATCTACAGCTAGGCCTCGTAATCGACCAACCAAAACAAGGGGAAGGAAACACAAATGATGGAAATACTGCAAGGAGATTTTTTTCCGATCCGGAAACTGCAGCAACAGGTGTAGATCATGAATTAATAAAACGATTCAAAATCATATTACAAGTTCTAGCATGCAGCAGAAAGTTAAAGGCAAAAAAATTTGGAGAGTACGCAAAACAGTAAAACAGCTATACTTTATAATGAAAAATACTCTTGGAGATATATGCCATCCACAGTTCATAAAATTTTTTACCATGGGGAACAAATAATTCAAAACAATATGCTACCAATAGGAGATCTATCTGAAGAAGCGCAAGAAAAAAGGAAAAAAGACTACAGATTCTTTCGCGAGCACAACACAAGGAAAATGTCGAGATGTTGTACTAATGAAGACCTTATCACTATTTTGTTGTGCACTTCAGATCCATATATGTCCAACATTCGTCAAAAATGGAAAACTACCTCTATTAAATTAGACGAAGAAGCTAAACAACTTCTAGAAGATGAAAATCAAGGCTATTTAGAAGAAATTTTTACTAAAATTGGTTGATTTAAAGTACTTTTTCATTACACTAACAATAAGTTACACTTTTTTTTATATAGTTAAAAAATTTTCTTGATTTAAAAATTTATATATTTTGTAAATTTACAATAAAAATTGTTATATTTCATAAATTTACGATAAAAATTTATATAGAAACTAGCTGGACCCGGCAAACGTTGTTTTGCCCTCAATGAATTTTTAATTTTAGTTAGAATCTGTATATATCTATATAAAAAACGTTTGTGCATTTGTTAGTATTAAAACTGTTAAAAAAAAAAACATGTTTTATTTATGAAAATTAAAATAAATATATATTGTAACATACATATGTATAAGAATGACCAATATATTTCTATCATTGTAATTCTAAAAAGAGTGAACAATATTTTTAGTTTCCTTATTCTGGCAGTAAATTAATAAATTTGCTGGCTTTCCGACACGGGAAAAACAACTGTTTTCGAGGTCCAAACCACATATTTGCAATGATTGTCCTTGAGATTTATTGATGGTCATGGTAAAGCCCAATCTGTTCGGAAATTGCAATCTTTTGAATGCTATCGGTGTGTCGGTAGGAATCATAGGAATTCTTGGCAGCAAGACATGTTCTCCTTTAAATTTGCCTTTGAGAATTGTGGCCTCAATTACATAGTCTCGGAGCGTTGAGGTTACGTAGCAAAATTATTGGAGAACCAACTTTTAATTTTAATAAATGTGGAGTTAGATCGGGCACATCAAGTGAATTCAAAAATTCTGTTGGATAATTGACTGCTTCATTTTCTTCAACAACACTATCCATAGATTTGAAATAACACTTTCGGAATCAATCATGTCCTGAATAATAACATTAATATTATCGACATCGAAATTTTTTGCGGCTTAAATAGTTCTTTCACTTAACCAAGTAGTTGTTTTGAAAACTGGTCAACCGTTGGATCATGGATAATAAAATGAGAGCTCCACCAGAAAGTATTTCATTGCCTTTTAAATCTTTTAAAGTTCTATGTAGTGCTTCTAAGGAATGTTTGTAAGTCATGTTAAATTCATCCCAAATAATAATATTGCATTTTTGCAGAACTTTTGCCATACCGGAATGTTTTTTTAACGGTGATTTGAGTGCTGAATGAGCTGTACGACCACCATGCAATAACGTTGCGGCTATTCCGGATAAAGCAATAGCAAATGCAATTTTTCCTTCCTTTTTGGTTAGAATATAAAATTTAAATAAATTTGACAACTCATTATTTTTCGAACGCCAGCGCCATCTACCGGGTCCAACAAAAAAAATTTTGGCATATCTAACATACATATATGTACATTCTGAATTGCAGTCAAATCGCACTAAATAACAAAATAAAAAAAAAAACAAAAAAAGGAGTAACTTTTATATAAAATTCTCGGTCTCTGTAATTGAACTCCTCCGAAACGGCTTGACCGATTCTCATGAAATTTTGTGTAGATATTGGGTAGGTCTCAGAAACGGACAACAGGTATTTGTTTTTTGATATCTCAAGTGGGCGTGGCACTTATGGCTATCATAGTACTCCAGATATCTGATTTTAAAAGTTCACTTTGTATGGGGGTACCCCTCCCAGTGGCCCTATTAAAAAAAAATAGACGTTATCCTATTCTGAGACCTACCCAATATGCGCACAAAATTTCATGAGAATCGGTCGAGCCGTTTCGGCGGAATTTTACCACAAACACCGCGACAGAAGAATTTTATATATAAGAATATTTAAAAAGACAAAAAAAAATTTAACTAAAGCAAAAACATACGAGTTTTTCATTGAAACTTCTCTATCTTGAACCAATATAAGGTAACTTTTACGTTCGCTGCTTAATAAATTATATTTTAATTCGGGATCTTTTAAAAAAAAAACAACCTTTGGCCCTTGTGCACATTAGGACTAAAAAGTTTACGGGGGCCAAAGTTTGGCATTTTCTGAAAAAATTAACTTAAAAAATTGTTAAAAAGTATTAGTTGTAAAATTAACTGAAAAATTAAGACATATTAAAAAAAAACCTTTTTTTACCTTTTAACACTTCACTTTTGTACTAAAATTCAACTACAAATGAAAATGTATTTTAAATCCTCCGTAACTTTTTTTTATTTTCGGTCGAGAATTACGTTTTGAAGCAAAACTTAAAGGCTAAAGTTTCACCTACCAAACAAAAAAAACCGCATATCAAAACTCCAATCCAATCAAAAGTTATAGATTTTTGACCGCCTTCTCGTCAAATTGTCCACTGTGCGACGGTGAATTGATGTTGATGGCGCTTCACGCACACTTTCTGCCACAGCAGCAGTATTTTCGGGTGTACGCACTGTTTTTGGCTTTTCACGCTTTGGTTTATCGATGAGGATGCCAGTTCCTTTCACTTTTTTCACAAGATAACGAACATACGGAGCTGACGGTGCTTCTCTTCTTCGAAAATCCGTACGCAATTTTCGCACAAATTCTGCAACATTACCATGATTTTCAAAGTAATGTCGTAATATTTCCCAGCGTTGTTCAAGCGTATACACAACCATATTCGTTCAGCGGAAGGATAAAACTAATTATCTGTCAAATCAGACATGAGCTAAGTGTTACCATTCACGAAATAAGTTGAAAAAAAAAAAACGTTAGATGGCGGACCCTTTAGTTATCTTATTTGGTTTAGTTAACGTTGGTCTCTGAGACCGACAAAACACTGTTTTATACATATCTCTTTTTTTCTGTTAGCTGCCGGATTTTTTACAAGCTTTATTTTAGTGCATGTCACGTGTTTGTACGATATATACGTGTTGTGTATTCAATCACAATTCGGTCTGTGAGATCGACTCGGGTATGTCCTGATTTTAATTTTAAGGCTAAAAACTAAGTCAACTTATGATTTCTGTATTGCACAAGAAGTGTTTTTATTTTTTTTTTTTTTTTTTTTTAAGAAAAAAGTGTTTTTGTTTTGTTTTTGTAGTATTTAAGGAAAAAGCCATCGATTTTGATTTCTATTTTGTAAAAGATTGAAAATCAATAAAATTAATGAAAATATTATTAACAGCATAGCTTAATTTTTTTTTTTTATTATATATTCAAGTTTTATAAAAAATATTAATTTGTTAAAGTTTTATTTCGAAAAACTAGGGAACAGGGGTTCAAACTTTCGGTCTGTTGGACCGCGCGCGAGTATATGTGTTACAAAAATTAGCGCGGTTATAATAAGATTAACTAACATTTCATGAATGTAGAAAAAAAATATGTTTAAAAAAGCGGGAATTGTTGTTGTTTTTCTTCCTGTATCAATGTTGCCTTCTATACACTTATTTTATTTTTGTATATTTTTTATAATTATGTACACCACAATACTTTATTGATCCTCTTAGGTGCCAAATAGGTAGCGCCTTTACACGTCAGACTTGTCCGGTTTCTTTCCAGCAACCTTGGCAACATTTTACATTGGTTTTTGAAAAACTTGATTATCAAAAAGCCATTGCAGCATACACCACCGTTGCATTCGTAAATACGAGTATGGCGGAAACTTCTCAAGTTCGTTTTACGTTGTATCATTAATTTTTCTCAAAGAATGAATTCTAAAAGAAGACAATTTTTAATTAATTTTTCAATAAGTGACAAATAAATTAATCATTCGGTTGGGTTTATCATTTCACTATAACATTTTGGTATTTACAACAGAATTCGATTCATTCCTTTCGGTAAAAAGATCAAAAATTAATCCTATACACAAATTTGATTTTATCATATTAACCAACAATTTATAACAATATCTGTTAAGACATTTTTTGTTTGAAATATTTTGTTATAACGTAATTATTTGTTTCAATTCACAATATTTACGATTGCAACAATTTTTAATACTTTTAATATAATTGCCTTAATTAAATTATTTAAATATTTTTTACAAATACATTGTTTGGTACACATAACTAAATGTGCTTTTGTAAATTCTTTAATTTTTGAATAAATAATATAGTAATAATGCTGTAAGCGAAGAATAACTATTGCATTTTTAAATATTTATAAATTTCAACAAAAAGTTGTATTACCTAAGTAAATTCTTCTAGTGGTAACCGAATTCCAACCATTTCTCTTTTTGTGTGCATGAAAAATATATATGTTCTAAATAAGTAATTAGATCTTGATAACAATTTTTTATTGTTTTTATTTTATATCAGTAAAAATCCGGTAGGTGAGTAGATAGCGTGCTCGCCTACCATGCGGTGGTCATGGGTTCGATTCTCACCAGAGGCTTTGGTCTGTCGCTGCAAAACTAGCCAAATACAGCTTATCCCTGGACCCAAAAATTTCAATCTGCAGACAAGCCACTTGGCTTCGCGGAATTAGGCTTAAAAAAAAATAAATAAATGGTTGTCGCAATCAATAAATATAGTGACAAGTTCCATTATACCAACTGAATATCACAATTAACACAATCGAATTTATATATAAAATCGATTGCCTTTACCATTATACGGTTTAATGGATTATATAATTGAATATTCACAACAGAATACTGTGATAGTACATGGGCCTACCAAAAATTGGTTGCAACAGCGAATCTGTTTTCTGTGTGTATTTTTACTTGGTGTTGCGAAACTTATTCATTAATACTCAATTATTTTTTAAACCAAAGATAGGGCTTTACTGCGTTTCAAATAAAAACCTTTGTTATTTGTTAAGTTTCCAGCTAGCCTTATGGTGTGGAGAAACATATCCTCAAAGGGTGTCGGTCAGCTTTGTTTCATTAATGGAACCGTAAATGCGGAAAATATATGTATTAATATCGTGCAAGAAAATCTTATTCCATTATTACCAAAGCTAGCCTACTGCGATGAATATGTATTCTAACATGATGGGGCATCTTACCGTAATGCAAAAACAACAAAAAGAAAATGACTCCAAGAAAATGGATTTGATGTTCTAGATTAGCCATCTTCTAGCCTAGACTTCAACTCAGAGGCAAATACGAAACGAATCACAACCTACTCTTAGCGGTTTGAATGCCAACATATAAAACATTGATAAAAACAATGCCAAAGCGATTAGAAGATATTTTAAAAACCAAAGGTGGCATTACACAGTCTTAAATTAGAAAAATGGTCAAATTGTTTTTATAAAATATAATGAAATATCGGTTAATTCGAATTTTTTAAAATATTGTGTCGTAATATTTTTCAGAAAAGTACAACGTTTGTGGTGTAGCCGATATTATTTCATAAAATGTGTAGTCTAGACTGTTATATTGATAAAAAAAAAAGAAAATGTTCGCGTACGAATAAATAGTGGTTAGGGCTGGTAGTCCATTCAATAAAAGAAACTTTAGATAGAACAATCTTCTTAGACGTAGCGCAAGCTTTCGATAAATTCTGGCATGAACAACTGAAAAATCAACTCTTAATCCAAATTAGAGATATACTGGAAACCTAAATGAAAAAGTTAAACTGAGTCAAGCATACTCAAATTTACAAAAAAAAAAAAAAAAAAAAAAAATGGAGCCAGAGTACCACAGGGTCCAATATTATTATATGTATTATATACATCGCTGCATATTATCAATAGAAAACGCTGAAATTGTATCGACTAGAAAACTTCAAACATTAGTTGAAACTTGGAAAATAAAATTAACTGAAACCAAAGAGCCAAACCACGTGATCTAGTGACTTATATTGTATGAAAATAACTTATGGCGTTTTCTTTTCTGGCAAAAAATGTCGCATTTTATTTGCACTTTTTTCGAGAAGCGTATTTTTTTTTTTATATATTTTGAATTAAGAGCAACCTTATCTTATACATCAATCAAAATGTCACAAAGTTTTGCGTTCATTAAATGCAAAAAATGTTGATTTTTATCCTCTCTGAAGTCATAGGGTGAAAATATTCGAAATAAGGGAACAATGGGGAAATATTCACATACTATGACGTGAAAGAAGTCAATGGCTGCAATTTTTTGATATTTACGAGGGCTCGACTTGGAGATCTTTCGATTGATGTATAAAATAAGGTTGCTCTTAAATCAGAATATATACAAAAATACACATTTCGAAAAAAGTGCAAATAAAATGCGATATTTTTTGTCAGAAAAGAAAACGGCATTACTTATGGAAATAAATTACTTATGACCTTAAGATAGGTGTAATTTGATTAAATATACATTTCTTTAATATTAAATAAATCTATATATATATATATATATATATATATATATATATATATATATATATATATATCTGTGGTCACAAGCGATAACCGCCTAAGTCGACTTAAGATCAATTTGAGTTATGTATGCTATCATATTCTACTAACAACGTTTCTTAAAAAGATATTAATAAAAACTAGCAGATTCCAGCCCTCGAAAATTGAGTGCAAATTCTAGGAAATTTTATTTTTTCATTAAATAAAGACCCTAAAGGTATGCTAATCAATTATAGCCAATTCACAAATCAACACAAAAAACAAACTCACTTTTATTACAAACACATTAACAAACTTAATAAACACACACATAGCATTGTATAATTTTATGTATGTGTTAGTAGCAACTTTAAATGCAATTTACTCAAAATAAAGGAAAAAAATTTAAAAATCTCTAAATCTGCAAAACGGCTAAAAAGAAATACCTTTCAAATAATATACGTTTGGTCAAAATCGGGATAAAATGGTAGAACAAAAAATCGGTCACAAGAAATCGCCTAGCCTATTAATATTATAGATATAATACAAAAAGTTATTTTTCTCGAAAGCATGATTTTCGGCGGTTAATGCTTATGACCACAGATATACAAAAGTCGGTTTGGTCGGTTTGGACCAATTAAAATAATTTTTGATTTGTTGTATTCGTCTCCGCCCCAAAAAGCAGAATAAATACCTGAAAAATACTTTCTGTGAATTCACAGCTTATTAGTGTAAGTAGCCCTGATGAAAATTGGCGATATCGGATCAGTGGTCGTGGCACCTCGCATACAGAGTAAATATTCAATATCACATCTCTTCAGAACTTTAGCAGGAAGCGCTTTGCAGATTTGTGTGCGGTCATCTGTTACTAATAAGAGTAGTCGTGCAAAAATGGGCTCGAGCGGATAAGTGAATATCCTATCCAAAGTGAATATCCTATATCTTGAGCAATATAAAAGGGAGAGTAACGATACTTTTTGTGATTTCACAGGAAATTAGTGTGAATAGCCTTGCTGAAAATTTTAGGTATCGGATCAGTAGGCAAAGAACCTCCCATACAAAGTTATTATTCAAAATCATGTATCCTGAATACTATGATAGGGAGATCCCTGCAAATTTTGTGTCACGTCATCTGTTATTAATATTATTAGCCGTGCTGTAACTGGACGGGATGGGATAAATGGACGTCAACCTCCCTTACAAAGAAATTATTGAATATCACATATCTCTAATGTGACGTCATCCGTTGTTATAGAGGAATATGAAGGAGTGAATTTTCTACCTGACTTGATTTGCATGGTCTTCCACCACATAATTCACTCTTGAAAGTTGTATACTGCTTCGAAACCTAAATGCACCAAAATTATATGTATAAGGGAACGCCGTTCGTTATCAAGAAAATATAAGGTAACATTGTTAAATCGGCCATTATCAATGGTAAATTCAAAGGAGAGAATATTATATTGTCAAGAATCTCAATGTTTCCAACATATTCTTCAGTTGCAATGTCAATCAACAAATATGGAAAATTCTAGTTTCGTCTGCTCTAGAATGGGTAAGCCAAACGATCTGCTTGTATACGCCGAAAATGTAGAAACAAAAAATCTTGTACACACGTTGGTTTTACAATTTATTTAATGAAACAAAATGAAATGTATTAAATCCAAAATAAAATCCGCATTTTCGTCATTTTTATTAACGAAATTCCTTCCGTAATTAATTAATTATTTTAGGAAGAACGACGTTTGCTTGTTCAGCTAGTATAATATAAATAACATTAAATTACTGCAACTCGATTATAAAAAATTAAATTTTATAAAAACGTAAGTTTTATAAAAAGGAACTTATATAAAATTTTACCTTTTATAAAATAGGGTATATCAACTGAAGTTATTTCCGATTCGATTGCTTCAATCAAATTCCATAACCAATTCGGTTCTATTTACAAATTATTTTACAAACTCTTGGCAAAGAAATTAAAATATAAAATATAGTGCAAATTATAAAAATCCAAAGAAAATACTGAATTACTCGAATTTATGATTTTTAAAGTAATGGAGTCTTGGAAAACAATCAAAAAATTGTCTTTATTAGTAAATATTCAAGAAATATATAGCTGTTTATGAACGAGGCCATGTTTCATAAAAAGCCTACTCAGGCCTTGAAATAAAGTGAAAACAATAAAAATCAATCTTACAGAATGATATTGATCGTTTAACTACTTACTTAGTGTAATAATAATCTAATCGACCTAAATGTCAAAAAATGCAAATATATGATTTTTAGTGTCTGTGAAGTTGGCATCTCAAATTTTAGCATCTCACTAAAAACGTGCAAATTTACTTGCATCCAGCATAGTTCTATAGTTCCTGCAATAGTCCTTCAATAGTTCTATTGATTTGACCTTACAATCGCGATTTCAAGATTTGAAGGTATGAGATGCCAACTTCGGTAAAGATATATCAGCATCTCATCAGATTTTGAATATATCACCTTAGAGAAGTTGCATCCAGCATAGTTCTAAAGTCTCCGATGGTTTTAACAATAGTTCTGCTGATTCTGCCTTAAAATCGCGATTTGATATATCAGCATCTCACAATACGATGGAAACTTTTAACAAAATATGTATTTGAAAACTTGGAACATAACATAACATAGATGTGATATTGTGTGAAGGTTTCGACTTTATGCAAAAGGCAATCGATCAGGGGCATTCTACAAAACGGACGTGCCGCAATTGCCATAGTGCTATAGAAGATCAAAAGGAATATGGATCACACATATTGATCGATACTTCCGTTTTGACGAACCTCCGTTACACCGTACGGAATGAAAGCCTTCGCCACACCCTCGATTCGATTGCGCAAACCGTAGAAATCGGGGATAAAGTCTAAATCTAGATTTAGAGGAACCGTTAGATCGAGCAAAGAAGTTTCGCCTCATTTGGTGGTTACACGTACGCAGGTAATAGGATTAATCCGATTTTGCCAAAACACAATATCATACATAATACAAAAAATCACAAAAATACATATAACAAAAGGTAAAAAAAAATACATAAAACAAAAAATCAAAAAAAAAAAAAATACATAAAACAACAAATCAAAAAAAAAAAAAAAATAAAACAAAAATCAAAAAAAAAAAAATTCATAAAAGTAAAAATCAAAAAAAAATACTTAAAAATGTTTAATTAATAAAAGAGTCGAAGTTGTCAAAAACATATTTTGTTAAAAGTTTCCATCGTATTGTCACTCTTATTGAATTTAAATATTATTATGGCTTAAATAATTAATATAATAATTACGCCAACAACGTAGCGGGTATACTGCTAGTCTTATATATGTGAAGAAATTATTTTCAAGATAAATTACCAGAACTTTTGATAAAAGCTTCGGGGACTAGAGAACTATGCTGAGTAGTACTTCTTCATGGTCAAGTGCTTAAAATCTGATGAGATGCTGATATATCTTTTGCGAAGTTAGCATCACATACATTCAAATCGCGATTTTAAGGCAGAATCAGCAGAACTATTGTTAAAACCATCGGAGACTGTAGAACTATGCTGGGTGCAACTTTTCTAAGGGTATATATTCAAAATCTGATTAGATGCTGAAATTCTGTTGCGAAGTTGGCATCTCATACCTTTAAATCTTTAAATCGCGATTTTAAGGTCAAATCAATAGAACTATTGAAGAACTATTGCAGTAACAATAGAACTAGCTGGATGCAAGTAAATTTGCATGTTTTTAGTGAGATGCTAAAATTTGAGATGCCAACTTCACAGACACTGATTTTTACAAGTTCAATTCCAATTAACGGTCGGTATATCATGAATAATGCTGTGCTTGATTTAGTGGATTCGTTGAACGACCTTGGCGTACTTCTGGATAAAAAATTAGACTATATAAGTCATGTTTCGTTAACAATAAACAAAGCTATTGATGTACTTGGGTTCATTAAACGGTGTGCTAAAGAGTTTTCGGATCCGTATACGACAAAATAATTGTTTAATACCTTGGTAAGACCAATACTAGAATATCGGACTGTAGTCTAGGATCCGCAATATCATGTACATTCTAATAAAAGTGAATCAATTCACATACAATTTTTGTTATTTTGTCTTCGATGTTTGGACTGGGATCCAAATATGAGGTTGCCATCTTATGGCACGTACAGATTCCAAAATTTCTTCCCCATTTTTGGAAATAAATTTTTTTGAAGATTGTTCTAGGATTGTTCTACAATGTTCCAAAACGATGAGTTTTTAAAATATAATTTGTACCGGTAAATCGAAAAAAAAAACGAATTTCAAACTTTGCATCCTACTTTTGGAAAAAAAAATATGAACGTTATTAAACGATATCAATATTTTTATGCAACACGAAAGTTAACGTACAGATTCCAAAATTTCTTTCATACAAGGTATCCTGATTGGCACTCTCAGATCGCTCTGAAACTTGGATATGTTATAGAGAGGATGTAAAATTAAGGGACCCGTATATTTGGGGGTTGATTAAAATAGTGCTGAGGGTGCCATTCAGGATACCTTGTATGAAATAAATTTTGGAATCTGTACGTTAATTTTCGTGTTGCATAAAAATATTAATATCGTTTAATAACGTTGATATCGCTGTAAAAATGTTTTTCGTTCTCATTTGCGTACGTTACGGTTTGCGACATATCTATTTTGGAACAATGTTTAGAACAGCTACAACAACCGGCAAATTTTTTTTTTTTTCAAAAAGTGGGGGCAAAGTTTAAAATTCGTTTTTTTTTTTCGATTTACCGGTACAAATTATATTTGAGAAACTCATCGTTTCGGAACATTGTAGAACAATCCTAGAACAATTCAGAACAATCTTCAAAAAATGTTATTTCCAAAAATGGGGGGGCTAACTTCGCACACTTCGAAAGAATTGACGCAAAAACTCGACTTTACTGCGGTGACACATCGCCAAACACTATGTCTAAAATTTTACGTATGACTACGGCCGATATTTTCGAAAAATTTACCAAAACAACTTTTGTTATATTTAATGTATCAAGAATTGTCTATATGACAGAAATCGCATTTATTTGTTTTATATCTTTTTCAGAAGGACTTCAAAAGATTTGTTCCTTATGCTTAAAATGGAATATCAAATAAATAGATGAGAACTGTTTTATGTAATACATTGTATTTTTTTTACTGCCTTTTTCCTTTGTTTTCCATAATGTAGAGCAGCATGTAAATGAAATATATATTATACTGCTCTTATTTTTCTTTCTTTTTATCAAGTGTTTACCAACTTTACCGGCCCTTCTGTCCACCACCACCTTCATGTTTAAAATTTAAATGCTAAAAACTATTCGCGTATGTTGGAGTGTTTACGCTTACTCATCATATTTAATAAGTACTTCCTCACACTTTGCCACTTACTCTGACTATTTGAATAGTTTGTTTCGATACAGCTTTAATAAGAGCGTTATCCTTTTGCATTAGAAAAAAGCAAGATACATACAAAAAAAAAAAATAAAATAACCAGAGTTTAAATGTGTTAATTCTTGTGTTCAAGTTTTAAATGTTTTTTATTTGAAACCCAGAAAATTTCTATAGTCCGACCGAAGCTGAAACTTATTAGTAACTCTCTTCAACTGCAATTTTGCAATAGTTAACCAAAACCCCTTTTGCTCAAAAAGGAAAAATTTGTTTGAAAAGGTTAGCGATGCAATCAATCCACTTTTAGTCTATTTTCGGATACAAAAATAAACTTTTTACAACTGCTCTTTAAGTTAAATATATATAAGTTGTAGGTCTTCAGATAGATTTAAATGAATATCAGATGGCTGTTTTAGTTTTTGGATCTATTTATGGCTATAATATACTGACCGAGATACATGCCATTGCCTAGGTCTTAATTTATTTGCAATTCAGAGATGACATTTGTTTAGGGTCTGGGTCTGGACTTACTTAGCAATTTCATATAAATCTCTTTACATTTAATCAACCTAGAGTTTGCGTTCAAGATTAGGGGTACATGTATGATATCGATCATAAACTTATTATTGTTGCGTAAAAGTTAACTAGAATGTTTGCTAAATTTCAATTTATTACATCCAATATGCGCTGCATTCATATTACTTTTCATCGTGGGCAGCTGGTTTTTATCCAAATGCCCTTGTAGTTATTTTGTGGTTGATGCAGGACTTAATATTTTCAGATGGAAAAATTCCAAGTCAGAGTAAAAGTACAACGTCAGTATAGTAAAACCTGCAAACCCTTCTATTGATGTTTGTTGCTTAGTTTTTCAGCTATAACTCATAAACCATTCTTGATTACTCATTTTATTCTTCAGCAAATCAAGCTGGACATATTCTATCGAATGAAATATTCAAAAGATTTTAATTTTTCCTTCTTTTTTAATCAATATTTTGAATAACTTAACATATTTAGAGCGTATGATTATTATTTATTAGTAGAATAGAAGAGATGTATACACATGAGTGAAATTTTTAATATTAAATCAAACGCATCAGTATTTTTCGTTCTATTTTGTACATGGATATATTAATAAAAATTATTTATTTAAGCCTTAGCTTAGCAATTTTGCTGCAGAATGAAATGAGAAATCATCATCATCATCTCAAATATATGTAAAAAGTGCAATATGTAGTATGTACAAATCGTAGATCACATATGGCAACTCTTACGGAACTGAGAATAGTGGAAATTAGAAGTACAAATGCAAAAAATACTAGAAATTCAAAAATAACGATTGTTTGTTTGGACAGAGTTGTATCTTCTGAAATTATAACGAAGTAAAAGCTGTATGGTATGAAAATTGATTCTAACCACACTGCTCGTAGGCCTGACTTTAGGTGAGTGTGTTAAAGCGCTGACCAAAAAGTGCAAGTACGAGTGTATGTGAAGGTTCATGGTTCAAACCCCCTAAGTAGAAAAATTTTCATATAGAAACAATCTATTCAATTATAACATAACAATTATCACAATGTTCAATAAATCGCTGATGAAGGCTGAAATGCCAGAAACCGGTCCGATTAAGAATACAGTGTAATTATGAATTTTTGAAATATATGCTTTCTTCTTCTCTACCACGCACCATTGAGAGAAATCAGCAATGGTTCTTGAGTTATAGCAAAAAAAACTATGCAAACAAACATCAAGATAACGAAAAAATATAAAAAGTCATAAAAAAAGTTTATACTATACTAGCCTAGTACTTTCACCCTGTTGTATAATTCGGGATCAGTATTAAATTATCCTTTCAAAGAGCTATAAAACTTCAAAATCAAATAAAACCTCGCCAAGAAATAGCAAATGCCCCAGACCACTTTTGTACTAAAAAAACTAGCTCATGAAATTTGATGCCATTTTTTTCAACTTTGAGAAATTGATTAAAGCCATAATTTCTTTTTGGTCTATATACTTATAAGTACTCAGATATAAAGTATTGTTTTATTACCACGTTGTTAACCTATTGCGCATTGAGACCGAAAATGGGAAATTTTTTGATAAAATTTTGAAAACTCCTTTTTCAAGTTTTAAAAAATTTTCTTGAACAAAATTTAAAAAATTTGATCTAAAACTTTATGGTTTTGTTAAATACATGTTACAGATTAACTGTGCGAATGTTTAAGTACATCCCTATGCCAGGATTTTTTTGACAAGGATTTTATTTTTGCGGATTTCGAGAAAAATGGGATTTTAGTAAAATATTCTGTAAATGTACTATTTCTAAAGACTTTGTATCAAAAATTCATTACTTGTCCACTTTTAAATGTTATATTTTATCTTAATAGTCCATAGTTTTGGAAAAATATAATTTGACCCCATTAACCCTTTTGGAATTGGGGTCACATATGACCCCAAGCAAATAAAAGACAATTTATTAAAAAATTTAAATATTTTGTAAGTGCTATTGAATTTGTAGATGCGACACCTAAAATATAATAAATAAATGTATAGAACTTCCGTACCTAAAATCTGACACAAATCCGAGAACGTTAACCCATTATTTGCCAAGGCCAACTTTGGATTTTAAGATATTTTTAAATAAAAATTGCCGAAAACGAGTTTTTCTATTAAACTCGGTGAAACCACTATTTAGAATTTAAGAAAAATAATACGGTTAATTTTTATTTATTTAACCCTTCAGTGCTCCTGGGATCAAAATAAGCCATTGTGATATATCTTTGGTGCAATTATCTGCTTATTGCTCGCGAATATAAATTAAAACAACTTTTAATCAATTTTGTTATAAAATTATTTTATGTATAAAAACTATATATATTTTTCTAAATAAAATAAGAAGACCCACAACTAACCCAAAGCTAATAAAAGGCAATTTATTCAAAAGAATATGAAATATAAAATTAAAGGGTTCGCCATCTAACGTTTTTTTTTTTAACTAGTGCTTATTGAATGGTAACACTTAGCTCATGTCTGATTTGACAGATAATTAGTTTTATCTTTCCGCTGAACGAATATGCTTCTGTATACGCTTGAACAACGCTGGGAAATATTGCGACATTACTTTGAAAATCATGGTAATGTTGCAGAATGTGTGCGAAAATTGCGTACGGATTTTGGAAGAAGAGAAGCACCGTCAGCTCCGTATGTTCGTTATCTTGTGAAAAAAAAAGTGAAAGAAACTGGCATCCTCATCGATAAACCAAAGCGTGAAAAGCCAAAAACAGTGCGTACACCCGAGAATATTGCTGCTGTGGCAGAAAGTGTGCGTGAAGCGCCATCAACATCAATTCACCGTCGTTCTCAAGAATTGAGTATTTCGGAGGCATCATTGAGACGAATTTTGCATAAAGACCTTGGTATGACGCCATACAAAGTCCAATTGATTCAGGAGTTGAAGCCAACTGACCATCCAATGCGTTTTCGCTTCGCTAAGTGGGCCTGCGATCGACTTACAGAACATGCCGATTTTGCCAAAAAAAAATCATCTTTTCAGATGAAGCTCATTTTGATCTTGGCGGGTATGTAAACAAGCAAAATTGTCGGCACAGAAAATCCGCACGTATACATTGAAAAGCCGATACACCCAAAACGAGTCACTGTTTGGTGCGGATTTTGGTCCAGAGGCATAATTGGGCCATTTTTCTTCGAAAATGAGCAAGGAGTGGCCGTTACAGTCAATAGCGATCGTTATCGGGCGTTGTCGTTATCGAGCCATGAATTTTTGTTCACAAAAATTGAAGAGGAGGATATTGGCAACATTTGGTTTCAACAGGACGGCGCTACGTGCCACACAGCCGAAGCTACACTCGATGTTTTGCGCCCTGTTTTTGAAGATCGCATTATCAGCCGCAGAGCTGATGTCGTTTGGCCACCTCGGAGCTGCGATTTGACACCGTTGGACTATTATTTGTGGGGTGCCCTCAAAGATAAGTGTTACGCCAACAAGCCAGAGACAATTGACGCTTTAAAGGACAATATTCGTGAAGCCATTGGTGAAATACAGCTGCACACAATCGATAATGTGCTTAAAAATTGGACCGATCGTGTAGGCTACTGCATGGCCAGCGGAGGCAGCCATTTGAATGAAATTATTTTCCATTATTAACCGGAAGGATTGTACTTTCAAATAAAAAAAGAAATTTGAGATAATATTCAGTAGTTTTTTTTTATAGCATTTTCAAAAAAAAAAAGTTTTTTGGCGGACCCTTTATTTATTTTGGTGTATTTAAGGATGATTTAGTGGATTCAAATTGTTTTCGGTAATCACTTACGACTTGCAATAAGTATTGCTTTTCTTTAATTTTATATTATTGTATTTTTATAGTAACAATATATGTCGAAGCTTGGTTTTCGTGTACTTCAGCAATTCATGCGCCCTATAATGATTTTCTCTTGCTTCACAACATACACAATTTTAAACAAGGAATTATCGCAGGTTGCCCTTCAAAAATTAAAGAATCATTTATGGTATTTAGGTCCCAAAAATATTGGCCTTGCATTCTTTGATTCTAGAATACCACATACCACTAAAGCAAAAATGGTAGAAGCTTTAAAAGATATAGGTGACATTGAAGATAATATAAAGCGACCGATTATAAAAAATCAAAAAATATCAACCATTATAAGTAGTGGCATTGAACAGTTCGTTTCCGCGGAAACAAAACTTTTTTTTAAGACCTCAATAGACCAAGAATTTTTAACATCCAACTCTACAAATTGGCATCAAATTACTGATTTCACCAAAGCAAAAGAAATTATTGGTCTCTTGAGGGTAGTCAATGACACAGGAGAAAGGGGTGTTAAGCTTATGGAGGAATATAATTCACTTTTCACGAAAGATGAACAATTTGTTTTAAAAGTTGTGTACGATTATAGACGTAAGTATTCAGGCTGCATAAAAGAAAAATTAATTAAATAATATTGAAAATCTGGAAATTAAAATACCATTTAACAAAATTTAATAAATGTAATTCAAACAAATAAAAGTTGTTGGTAACTTTAATTGCAACAACTTTTGACTAAACAATTTTTGTGTACAATTAATATTTAATAAGCTATGAGACATAAAAATCGGACTTAATGTGAAAATATGCCTTTCGTCAAACTTTGACGGGTGTGTGGCACGCCCTAATCTTCACCGATTGACCTGATTTTTTTTTTTTTTTTTTTTTTTGGGTTTTTTAACAATATCCACCAAATTGGTGGGTGACACCGCAAGAAATTCAACTATTACTTTATTACATAAAATAATTTTATAACAAAATTGGTTAAAAGTTGTTTTATATAAATATTCGCGAGCAGATAATTGCACCAAAGATATATCACAATGTATTATTTTGATCCCAAGAGTACTGAAGGGTTAAATAAATAAAAATTAATCGAATTATTTTTCTTAAATTCTAAATAGTGGTTTCATCGAATTTAACAGAAAAACTCGTTTTCGGTCATTTTTATTTAAAAATATCTTAAAATCCAAAGCTGGCCTTGGCAAATAATGGGTTAACGTTCTCGGATTTATCCCAAATTTTAGGAGCGGGAGGTCTACACATTTGGCTATTATATTTTAAGCATCGCATCTAAAAATTCAACAGCGCTTACAAAATATTTGAATTTTTTTGAATAACTTGTCTGTTATTAGCTAGGAGTCTTATGTGACCCCAATTACAAAAGGGTTAATGGGTCATATTTTTTTTTTCGAAACCCTAGGCTATTAAGATAAAATATAACATTTAAAAGTAGAAAAGTGATGAATTTTTGATACAAAGTATTTAGAAAAAGTACATTTACAGAATATTTTACTAAAATCCCATTTTTCTCGAAATCCGCAAAAATAAAATCCTTGTCAAAAAAATCCTGGCATAGGGATTTGCTTAAACATTCGCACAGTTAATCTGTAACATGTATTTAACAAAACCATAAGTTTTAGATCCAGTTTTTTAAATTTTGTTTAAGAAAATTTTTTAAAACTTGAAAAAGGAGTTTTCAAAATTTTATCAAAAAATTTCCCATTTTCGGTCTCAATGCGCAGTAGGTTAACAACGTGGTAATAAAACAATACTTCATATCTGAGTACTTATAAGTATATAGACCAAAAAGAAATTATGGCTTCAATCAATTTCTCAAAGTTGAAAAAAATGGCATCAAATTTCATGAGCTAGTTTTTTTAGCACAAAAGTGGTCTGGGGCATTTGCTATTTCTTGGCGAGGTTTTATTTGATTTTGAAGTTTTATAGCTCTTCGAAAGGATAATTTAATACTGATCCCGAATTATATAACAACTTGTCGGAAAAGGTAAACTATAGAACGAAATTTTCGTAAAATCTGAAAAAAAAAGTCATATTTTCCCCATATAAACACACTTGAAATTTTCAATCGCGTTGAGGCACGACTAAATGTTTTTTGATTGGCCCAAATCTTTGTATTTCTCAGTTTTTTTTGATTTTCGCATATTTCTAGGGGGTGAGACCGAGAGTTTGAACACTTTTTTTTCCCTCCATGTAATGAAGGGCCAGCCTAATGTATATATACCACCGAATTCATAATGAAAAGTTAGCTGCTGGTTACATGTCGCGCTCAACGATGTTCTTACTAGTCAACCGATTAGCCTTAGTTTTTATTTAGCACATAGTTTATTTATAATCAATTTTTTGTTGTCATCTAATAGCTTTTAACACTGAAATTTGTAATGCCACCATATTTTTTGCATTAATGCCACCTGATATAGTGAAAATCAACTCTGTTTACATTTCAATTTGTGTAATTTCGCGCGTTCTTTTTGTAATTTATACGACAAAATTATTTTAATTTGAAAATTATGTGGAAAAAATGTTTAAAAGATCCGCAAAGTAAAAAATATTTGTTTGCACTTAAAAATTATTTATATATTTTGTTTTGCTTAATTTGACACACATCAGCCGTTTTAACACACTTAGTCAGTGTTTGAAAGGTTGTTGATCTGAGTTTAGCAAACGCAGCAGCAAGTGCATTATAAATAATACTCATTATAATAATACTCCATAAGTTTTCATTATAAATACGGCCAATAGTGTGTAAAAGGAGATTATACGATTACTAATATATTGGGTGCGTTCGTAAATGCAGTAAATTTGTACATCACTGCGGCAGTTATGCCAAGTTTTGTTGCTGATGCGTGATCAGTTGTTGGAGATGCTTTGTTACTGCTTAACAATTGCACAGAGTTTGCTTTTTAGAACGTGTTGCAAAAGACAAAAAGCATGTTCACCACAATAACATTAACAAATATTACTGAAAATCTTGATTCTAAAAATGACAACTTTTTGTTAACTTAATAATAAAAACAGAATTAAATGAAAGACTTTTGGTTATTATAAATCAATTAAAACGAAAAGCCGGATTCCTAAATACAAAATTACTTTGAAATAATAAAACGATATTATTTAAATTCAGTTGTTTGTTGACACTCTCAACATACGGTCGTGTTATTAAAAATTCAACTTTTCTCACGTGTTAAATTTTTGTAAACAAACAATTAATTTTTTAATTTCACTTATTTGCAATAATTGAGAATGGTCCCCACACAAAAACGCAAAAAATCTGGGGTAACAACCCTAGATTTAAAGTTCCCAAACCTCTAGAAAATAACAGATTCCAAGTGCTATCTGACATGGATGACGACACCAGCGAAGAAGAAGGTGAAGTAAGTGGAGATGCAAACAATATTCCTTCAATTATTGTTGATAGTGGTCATAAGTTCACTGATATAAAGATATTGGGCTCGAACTCCAAGTATAAGAGAATGTCGATGGGTATAAAAGTGATGCCAAACACTTTGATTGACTTCAATGAAGCTTTAAAAAAACTTAAACACGAAGAAATTAAATTCTTTACGCATCCAGTTAAAGACAACAAGAATTTTAAACTTATGCTTTTTGGTCTACCACAATTTGAACTAAATACGATTCTTGAGGAGTTCAAAAATACGTTCAATATTGAACCAACAAACATAAATGAAATTAAAACCACACGATCCACATCTGACGATGCTTTGTATATGCTAGAATTTAACAGAAGTCAGACTTCTAAAAGAGAAGTATTTAAGATAAAGTACTTTTATGGTATAGTGGTCCACTGGAGAAATCCCCGGCGTCGTGCAAGAGGACCGACACAGTGTTCAAAATGTGCGTTATATGGTCATGGCTCATCAAATTGTTTTAGAAAAAATGTATGTCTAGGTTGTGGAGGTTCACATGACTATTCATGTTGCCAGTTAAATAAAGTTACAAGTGACGGCCCTGTGATATATAAATGTTTTAATTGTATTAAGAATAACTTGAAAAATGTTAATCATCGAGCAGATGACATAAACTGTCCATCGCGCCGCGAGTACCTAGAAATACGACAAAGATTTTCCAGAAAACAACACATTCGTAAAATGCTACAACATTCGGAACCTGATCCTTTCATCTGGGATGACGATATCCCAAATAACCGTGATATATCATCAACTAATAAGGTGCATATTTTTCCTCGCACCGATGAAATTCCATCAAGTAGTAGAGCACATAATGCTCTCAATAAAGTTTCCTACGCAGCAAAAGCTAAAGCAGCTCAAATAATAGATCATGATGACGATGATCTCTCTAATGAAAAGCTATTAGAAATTTTCTTTGATGCAGTCGATGCTCTAGAAAAATGTAAAAACAAATATGACAAGCTGCGAGTACTTGAAAATATGCTTAAACATGTCATATAAAGAAACAACAGTGTATAGAATCAATGTTATGCTTTGGAATGCCCAAGGCATAACTAATCCAATAGCTATATATCAATTAGAACACTTTTTAAATGAAAAAAAAGTCGATATAGTTTTTATTAATGAAACTTTTTTAAAACAAAAACACAAATTCAAATTGCTTAATTTTAAAATCTACCGTCAAGATCGATTAACCCATGGAGGAGGTGTATTAATAGCGATTAAAAATACAATTCCACACCAATATATATCAATAATGTCAACAACAATTATTGAAAATGTTTCCATTGTAATAAATATTAATAACCGGCCAATTAGATTTACAGCTGCATACTGCCTACGATACACTAACAGCTTCATTGAAGATTTAAACAAAATCACCACAAGAACGTCTGAATTTTTTGTTTTCGGCGATTTTAACACTCACCATACTAGTTGGAACTGCCAAGGAACTGCTGGTAGAAAACTATATAACCATCAAATGAATTCCAATTATTACATCCACTCGTCCAACACCTCTACTCGATTTGGGCAGCGTTCAACACCCACACAAGCATCAGTTATTGACCTTCTTCTTACAAACTCGAACATAAATATTTCGGCAATAGAAACTCATCCAGGTATGTTAAACTCTGATCACGTTCCAGTTACATGTCAAATTTATGGTTCCATTATTGAAAGAAAAATACTTATTCCACTGTATCAGATGGCAAATTGGAATGAAATCAATCAATGGGTAGACCAAGAGATTCGAAGAAATAATTTACTATCTGCAATTGTAACCGAGTCAAACATTGAACAAATTATAAATAAAATTACTCACATAATCCAAGAGGCTTCCAAAAGAATTCCAGTTAAGGAGAAACAAATTTGTCAGAAAAAAATTTCTCAATTAACTTTATACTTAATTGGGCAAAGAAAAAGGTTTGTACGTAAATTACAAAGAGCAACCAACATTTCGGAGAGACATTACTTATCATCTGTTGTTAAACAGCTGAATATTTCAATCAACTTTCACGTATCAAATGACAGAAATGACAACTGGAATAATTTTATTAAAAAATTGCCACTTGGCAACAAAAAGTTCTGGCAGCTGAACAGAGCAATAAGAGGGAATAAAGCAACTGTAGAAAATTTGATAATAGATGGCGCTGATGTATTCAATAATGAAAGAAAGGCAATTATTATAGCGGATGTTTTTGAAAATTCACACCAAATAACTTATAATCAACCATCGACAGTTGAACGTATGGTATCGAAACACATTAGACTTACAGTCTGTGCCTATCAATGTAACTGATATGTTGACAACCGTGGACGAAGTAAAATTTTTCATTTTTAAGCAAAAAATTCAAAAGCACCTGGTATAGATGGAATAAAACCAATAGTTTTAAAACGGATGTCAAATGTATTTTTCAATTTTGTTACAAAAATTTTCAATTGGTGCTTAAAAAATTGTTATTTCCCGAAGCAATTCAAAATTGCCAAGGTAATACCAATACTTAAACCACGAAAAGATAAAAAATCACCCAAAAGCTATCGTCCCATTAGTATGTTGAATGGTTTAGACAAAATTTTTGAAAAAATCATACTAACGCGACTAAATGAATTTACAGAACAAAACAATATTTTGAGTAATGAGCAGTTTGGTTTTAGAAGAGAACATTCAACGATACATCAGGTGAAGAGAATTGTAAATTTAATAAATACCAACAAAAATCAACGTAAAAGCACAGAAATAGCTTTTCTTGATATTGAGAAAGCTTTTGACTCCATATGGCACAATGGAATTATTTTTAAGCTCAATAAATTATAAAAAGTTTTTTATCAGACAGATACTTTGCAAAATTGCAAAAATAAGCTGTTATTATATAATATGTGTATACGACCAATAATGACATATGGCTGCCAGGTATGGTCAGCGAGATGTGCCCACACTTATCTTAAAAAGCTACAAATTATCCAAAATAAAAACTTGAAGATTATATACAACCTGCCTGAAGATACTCAACTGCACTGCTACACAGAAATTCTAAACAAGATCTGTTTAAAACTGTCATTAGTAAAATAACAACAAGATTCGAAGACAGAAACAGGTCTTCAAGTTTTGATTTAATAAGAAATTTGTAAAATTAACTTTTTCTGTAACTTCTGAATAGAAGATGCAAGAAGGGGTTAAAGACAGAATTTCTTAGAAAACTTAAAGGTTTTTTCCCTATCTTTTTTACGTACATATAAATATTTCCAAATGTTTTTTCACTTATTAAAAAAAAGTAAATTATTTGTTGCAATACTTTTAGTAAAATCTCAAAAACTGTAGATATTAAATATATGTATAAATTATTTTAATTGTAATGATGATAGTTTTTTAAATAAAAAAAAATAAAAATATTATTTAAATTTGTATTAACAATTTTTGTATAATGCACTACTTACTCTTCCATTCTGCACCAATGTTTAATTTTTTTTTAATTACCTCTATTGCATCAGTAATTAAAATGATGCCATAGTTGCAAAAATTTGCGGCAACACTGTCAATTGTTTGCAAAAAAAACTTTTGACGGAAATCAGTGCTGCCAAGTGATGCTTTTTTGAACGTTTTACTTTTATTATGCTGCAGTGATGCATAACTAATTCTGTACACAGAAAAAAAAATTCTCCAACCGAATTTTTTTGAAAACGTGGCATTATCTCATCTCATAACAACAACTGAATCAAAGCTAGGTCTACTAGCTTAATTTCCATGTATATTTTAACCTCTTAACCCTTTCAAGACTGGATATATTAGAGATTTTACCTACACTTTTAAGTTTTTTTTTTAGAAAAATATGTTTTTATTGCTACTTTGGACGAATTTTTTATACCTTATACCAGTATGTGGATTGGGTATAATGACTTTGTGCTGCTGATTGTAACTACCAAAAATATCTGACCTAGACCCATCTTTTATTATACCGATCGATTTAACGATGTCCGTCCGTCTGTCTGTCTGTCCGTCTGTGTGTCCATGTAAACCGTGTAATCAAACGACAGGTCGCAAATATGAATATATTTTGATGAAATTTGGTATATAAGCTTTCATCGGCCATAGGATGAATGCTATTGAAATTGGTGAAATTCGGTCCATGTTCAGACCTAGTCCCCATACAAAGGACCCCTATGAAATCGACATAAATTGCCATAAGATCCAAATTATCATATAGATCTCAGTCAAATTGGGTTTGTATGTGTTTATTATATCCATTAATCAGACTAATCCGTATAGGACAATTCTTAGTCATAGGCCCCATATAGAGCTGCTTCCCGACCTTCACTTAAATCTATCAGATTTTTCTCAAAGTTGGTTTGTATATATTTTTTCAAAATATGAATGACTTTACCAAATATGGTCAGGATCGGTCCATTTTTCGACCCAGTCCCCCATATAAATATAGCACCCGATATGAACTTTTTCATAGAGAGAATTGGTTTTGCTGTACAGAAATGGGAAAATGCACGCTAAATTATGGGAAAATGCCTGTTAAGTCTATAGGAAATGCATGCTAAATGCTAAAAATGCATGTCATGTGCATGTTTTTGTTTCTTCGACAGATTTTTTTTATTTGCAGCTTTGAAAATCATTTTTCTTAATTCAGCATGCAATTTCCTTACATATAGCATGCAATTTCCCTACATTTAGCATGCAAATTTTTCTAATTTTTAACAGAAAAATTCCCATTTTTAGCATGCATTTTCCCATAAATTTGTCCAAATTTAGCAAACATTTTGCAATTTTTGACATGAATTTTTACCATTTGGCATGCATTTCCTATAGACTTAACAGACATTTTCCCATAATTTAGCATGCATTTTCCCAGTTATACCAAGCGCTTTCCTTAGTCCCATTTTTCATACCTGCAGCAAAAAAAAAATTAATAACAATGCCACTCAAATTTGGTATATGCTTATTTTCTGTATCCAATTAGTTGGACCGAAGAGATAGGGTCTCTAAACCATGGTATAGGGTATCGTATAGTTGGTCTAGACCGACTACAATTTTCTTGTTTTTTTTTTTTTTTTTGTAATATTCATAATAGGACGGATAAATAATAGTAGAATAATAGTATAATATATAATGGGTTAATTTCAAAAAAAGCTCGCGTAATTTAGAGCTTTTTGACGTATTGCATAACAAAGTTGAATACGTCGTTCCAAAGTTACGAGAAGATGTATGAAGCAGCCTCTTCAAAAATCTCAAATTTTAGAAAGAATTTTTTTTTAACTTACCATAGAATTTCAAATAATGATGTTTCTTGCAGTTAGTTCACTGTAGCAGATAAAAAATATATAGTGGTTATCAAAGGAATTTTTGCTTGTGGCATAGTGTTATTAAAGTATTCAACAAAATTTGTTATCTTCATATATTACTGAACTTATGCATTTAAAAATGGTTTACACCACTTATTGGTTGTTACAATCAATAAATAAAATCTGAATTCCATTGTACGAACTATATTTGATTACAAAAGGGAATAAAATTGATTTTTTTTGGTGTTGACTGGAACTTTATTGCAATTTTTACTATTTTGAGGTCGCTGATTTCAAATCTAATCTCATTTTTAAGTTACAGGTACTAATCGTATTTTTGACTTTTTTAAAAAATTTTCTTTTTTTTTCAAAATTTCAACGATATCTCTGAAACTACAGGCAAATTTAAAACTAATGTAAGCACGGCTTAAAGATAATATTGTTGACGAGTTTTGGATTTTTTAAACTGAATATGGTGAACCGTTTTCAATTATTCCAATATATGTATGTAGTGGAAGTGCCTTAATTTTGGACATAACGGTATATCGCGAAAAGTCGAGTTGGTAGAAAAAAAACTAAGTGCAGATGTAGATTCAGCGTCCCAAATAACCTTAAAGACAACATTCAGTTCATTACATTATAATATTTGTGTATTCAAAATTTTTATTTTTCTTTAAAATCCTCTTTTATTGATAAATTTAAAAGTATAGCTGATAGAAAAAATCTGACTTAATATCTGAAATCAGTGGCCTAAAAACAATTTTTATAACACGCTTAATACATAAATAGAACAGCAGCAAACACACACATATTAAACAAGTAAGAAAATTATAGTCGGTCTAGACCGACTATACGATACCCTATACCATGCGTTCAGAGACCCTATCTCTTAGGCCCAACTAACTGGACATAGAAAATAAGCAAAAACCAAATTTGAGTGGGATTTTTACTAATTTTTTTGGCTGCAGATATGAAAAAGTTCATATCGGATGCTATATCTATATGGGGACTAGGTCCAAAAATGGACCGATCCTGATCACGTTTGGTAAAGTCTCTTGTATTTTGCAAAAATATATACAAACAAAATCTGAGAAGAATCAGTGCAATATTTTTGTTTTTTAATAGATTTAAGTGAAGATCGGGAAGCAGCTCTATGTGGGGCCAAAGGGATCATTTTTGGACTACTCATGGATGGATGTAATGAACGCATACAAACCCAATTTGAGTAAGATCTATATGACAACTTGGATCTTATGGCAATTTATGTCGATTTCATAGGGGTAATTTGTATGGGGGCTAGGTCTGAACATGGACCGATTCTCACCAATTTCAATAGCGTTCATCCCATGGCCGATAAAAGCTTATATACCAAATTTCATCAAAATATATTCATATTTGCGACCTGCAGTTTGATTACAAGGTTTACATGGACACACAGACGGACGGACGGACGGACGGACATTGTTAAATCAACTCAGAAAGTGATTCTGATTCGATCGGTATAATTAAAGATGGGTCTGGGTCAAATATTTTTGGTAGTTACAAACAGCAGCACAAAGTCATTATACCCAAACCACATAGTGGTATAGGGTATAAAAATGTAATTTTTGTATAGAAATCGCGATTGTTGTCAATTCAGTTTTCTCAGTAAATTGTGAACAAAATCAAAAGCTCTGCACCGATTACAATGGAATAAAGCTCATTTGATTCGAAATATGTTTAACTAAATGTTTTTAGGCCAAAACTGTGATTTTTTTAATTGTTCTTTTTTTTAAATTTCAACGATATATCTGAAACTACTGGGCAAATTTAGAGCCAATGTAAGCACGACTTAAAGATAATATTGTTGACGAGTTTTGGATTTTTTTATTAACTGAATATGGTGAACCGTTTTCAAGTTATTCCAATATAAATAGTGGAAGCACCTTAATTTTTGACATAACGGTACAACGCGAAAAGTTGAGCTGATAGAAAAAAAAAAACAAGTGCAGATTTGGATTCAGCGTCCCAAATAACATTAAAAACAACATTCAGTTCTTAATCAACACATAACCTTGTTCCCTTGTGTTATTCGTACTCTAGTAAAATTTAATTTATTTATTTTAAAAAATTTAAATATTCAGTAATCAGAACAGGAAAATGTGATTTTACACAGGACTGGCAAAATTCGGTTGGAAACAAATTCAGTTGCCACAATGAATCCGTTTTCTGTGTGTACTAACAATAAATAATATGAATTTATTAATATTTTTTATTCTAAATCAAATACAATAATTATTTATTATTTAGTACCTCTGCACCTAACAACGGCAAACATGATGATGTACATACAAGTACTTTCCATTTATGTTCTTGAAAAATGGTTGCTGTTTCATTTTTCAATCTTCTGCTGAAAAAAAAAAGGAATAAATGTTGTTCCTGTCACCATCAGTGAATTTTTCAGAACATTTGTTTGTGATGTTTTGCTTTGAACGTATATATGTAAGTGAACTATGTATGCACTTTTTTTTTGTGTATTTTGTTGTTTCCTTTATGTTGTTGGATTGATAATAAAATGCGTCATCTAAACTACTGAACGAACATACTGAATGTTTTACAATCTATTCGTCATTTGCATGATGATGAGTTCACAGTGTTTTATTTTTTTGTATTTTCAAATTTGCACATAATGGCTGAATAATTGTCCTTCTTTTAGTTGTTGTTGCCGCTATTGTATAGATGATGTAGTACATATATCCCGAATATATTGTATTGGTCGATTTCATCCACCAATCAAAATTGCTTTCAAAATGGCCGCATATAATATTCTATTCTTCATCCCTTCCTCAATATTAACCTCATATATTGTCTGTGTACTGTCTCGATAATTTTCCTTTAATTTGCGTAATTACTGTCTTTACAACAACGATCTTCTTCTAGTTAATTTTACTTGTTTAAGCTAATACCTCTTTACCATTCCACTGAAATCTTTAAAATTCATATTGTAAACAATACAATGTTAAAACTGTATTCCTCTAGTGCTGAATAGATCAATTTAAGCAACCTGTTGTGGCAATTAAATTAGAAATTTCGTTAACTATGCAGATATGCAAATGTTATACAAAGCAACGCTTTGCAAACGGAACAGATATTCAACTTAAAGTTGTTTGTATTTTAACATTTTTTATCGGTGAGAGTTATTCCAAAAGATTCAAGTCCCTTTTCATAGACATATTACAAGTACTTTGATACAAAAATGTTTTATAAATATATAAGCAATAAAAAAAAACAAAATAATTCACAAATCTGAGATAAATTTCAAAATCTTTTTATGAAAACAATGGTATTCTAATCTCGATAGTTTTATGAATCTACAATCATTTTATTTATTATAATTGTATTAAAGAGAATATTTTCGGTTAACAGTTAGTAAAATAGAAATGTAAGAGTTACTATTTTGTTAGATTTTATTACGTTTTAAATATATAAGGAGTGAGATCAAAAATCTCTTAACATACGTGAAATGTAATAATAAGGAAACCATTAATATTTTTTTTAATTTAATTGAAATTATGATGGATCTTCTAATCACTACTTGTTCACTTATGGACCTTTTCGGAAACCCTTCCATTAGGGATTTTATCCCCATCTCCGTCTAAAATCTTCCACATTTTGGGATACCTTTTTGTGCTTTTCAACTCCCTCTTCACAATAACCCAATATCTCACCACTGACCAAAGCTCCGGACAGTTTGAAGGACATGCCATCCTTGGCACAACTACCTATTGCTTGGCATACCAGGAACTTATTTGGACATTTCGTCTACTTTTGGGTCCTAAACTTATCATCAACATTTCCTCGAGCATTCTCAGCATAAAAATGTTGACCCGGAAGCTGCCAAACATCTGAAACTACATACGTTTCGTCGAATATTATGCAGCAGGAGTATTTATACCCTATACCACTATGTGGTTTGGGTATAATGACTTTGTGCTGCTGTTTGTAACAACCAAAAATATTTGACCCAGACCCATCTTTAATTATACCGATCGAATCAGAATCACTTTTTGAGTTGATTTAACAATGTCCGTCCGTCCGTCCGTCCGTCTGTGTGTCCATGTAAACCTTGTAATCAAACTGCAGGTCGCAAATATGAATATATTTTGATGAAATTTGGTATATAAGCTTTTATCGGCCATGGGATGAACGCTATTGAAATTGGTGAAATTCGGTCCATGTTCAGACCTAGCCCCCATACAAATTACCCCTATGAAATCGACATAAATTGCCATAAGATCCAAATTGTCATATAGATCTTACTCAAATTGGGTTTGTATGCGTTCATTACATCCATTAATGAGTAGTCCAAAAATGATCCCTTTGGCCCCATACAGAGCTGCTTCCCGATATTCACTTAAATCTATTAAAAAACAAAAATATTGCACTGATTCTTCTCAAATTTTGTTTGTATATGTTTTTGCTAAATACAGGAGACGTTACCTACCATGGTCAGGATCGGTAAATTTTTGGACCTAGTCCCCATATAGATATAGCATCCGATATGAACTTTTTCATATCTGCAGCCAAAAAAATTAATAAAAATCCCACTCAAATTTGGTTTTTGCTTATTTTCTATGTCCAGTTAGTTGGGCCTAAGAGATAGGGTTTCCAAACACATGGTATAGGGTATCGTATAGTCGGTCTAGACCGACTATAATTTTCTTACTTGTTTTTTTTTTTAAATATGATTTCAATTTCCGTGCTCTGTTTTTGGCTTTGTGTGTTTGGATTTTGTATGTTTTCAATTCTTCATTGGCTCTAACTTTTCGCACAAAATAGTCTGAGCACTGAGCTAATCGGGCGGGCTGTTTTTCTACCCGATGTGTTGGGAGCTCTTTTCAATATGCTTTCTATTTTGTTGGCCTTCCAAACATCATGAGGTTCTTTCTTTCTTCCCAGGTTTCCTATCAATGTTCAAATTTTCCTGATGCTTTCTAATAACATTGCAAACATATTGACGACAGACCTTTAATTCTTTGGCCAACTTTTTGTAAGACAAAGATTGATTTTGTTGAAAATATTGAACAATTTTAGCATGTACTTATATTTTATCACTCATTTTAATCAAACCAACAATAAATGAACACGTTTGTCATTAAACATAATATGTGACATATTTTCCAAAGATAACTTAATCAAAATATAATTCAAAAATGCTTCCGAAAAAATTTGGAAATAAAGATTAACAATTATTTCGTTAAAAACCATAACATATTGGCAAAAAAATTCACTATGAAGACACTTGTTACATTTTTTTTTTTTGGTCAGCTAAATGTCAGTACTTTCATAGCGCATATCTGAACGTTAAAATCATGTCCCTGTAAGCGCTTGTTTGTCAAGGTGAAAGACGTACAAAAATATAATTAAAGTTTAAAATTTTTAGATTCATTTGCTCGCAGAAGACCGTGAAATTATTAGAAAAATCTCAGCCTTCTTTACTGCTTACTAATAAAAAAATTTTTATCTTCAACACTATCGTCCAAAAGTATTGACCAGCCCCCTCCTTAAATATCAAATGTCCATATATCCTTTATTTTCCAATAGAAACTCTTCAAATTTGAAACATTTATTCTTTATTTACTTTTGCGATTTACATAAATATTTTTTTGAAACTACTCTCTATCCTAAAATTGTTGATTCATCAATGTGACCACCTCCATTTCGTATAATTTCACGATATAGTCTTGGTATCCTTTGAATCAACTTTTTCATAGTTTCTCTATAGAATTGAAGTCAGGTGATTGTGGTGGCCATTCCATAACTTTACAGGTTCCCGCTGCTTCCTGGATCTCTAAGTACTGTTTTCAAATTTTTGCTGTATGCTTCGGGTCATTTTCTTGTTAAAATATGAATTTCGATTCTGCATACCTCGCCAACATTTTCGCCAGGAAATGAACCCCAAACCATTACGGAACCTCCCCTGTGTTGGACGGTTGGCACTAGGCATGCATCCGACGCACGTTTTCAAGCTGAGCGCCTCATAAAAACTCGCCCCTTAGAGCCGAACACTTCAAACTTCGATTCATCAGACCCAAGGACCTTGCACCAATCGTTGAAAGCCCAGTTTTCATATATTTTACCCGACTCTAATCTTTTTCTGTTATTTTGTGAACGAAGATGAGTTTTTTTCATGGCGATTCTGCCGTTTAAGACAGCCGCTATAAGGCGTACTTTTCTGTAGTCACACTTACTACATTCGTTTGGCTGCTGTTTATGTGGGCGGCTATTTCTAGATCTGTTAGGCTACGATTTCGTTTCCTTGTCGTTATTATTATTTATTAATAGATTTGTAAAATTATAAAAGTTTAAACAAACTTATTAATTGTTATATAGTTACAATCTATTTGACGTAGCAATATTGCTGTTAGCCAGATTGGCATTTAAAGTAATTGTTACGTATTTGTTTTATTTTTTTAATTTAAAATTCAAATTCAATTAGTATAAGGTTTCTATATTTTATACATGATCCCAGATACTTGAAAAGAGAGACGAAATTCAGCAGCAAGTTTTGGTGCAGTTGAAGTTGAGAATGAAGTTGAGCGTAAAGATCATGGAACTGCGTTGAGGATAAAATCATTTCTTTCTTTTTGTTTCAAAAGATCAATTAGCACTTCCCAATAAACACATATAGGAATATTGATGTTTGGAGGACAAAATTGGAGCCTGTTACACAAATTTTAACATTCTTTTGGCCAGTATATATTCAGCCCTATAACTTTCTCGGCCAATATTCGTGGTAGTCTTTGAGAACTTAAAGCTAATACTTCGTTGATGTAAGAAAAATGTAACTTGAAAGTTGAAAGAAACATGGAATTATATTAGTCTCTAAGTATAGCATGTAGTTAGGAGTAGTGCTTGGCATTTTTCATATCCCTAAACTTTGAGCAGCATAAAACATTATTGCTTTTGATACAGCCTACAAAAATTTTTAGTTTATTCTTTTTTTGATATTTTTGGATGATTTATATACTTGGACCAGGTGGAATTTATAGCTATTTTAGAAGACGAAAGCTTGTAGTGAAGATATTTTTTAAAGAATATGTTATATGTTATATCGACTCCAAGGTACGTGTAGCTGTTAACAATTTCAATATTTTCATGTTCATAATGCCATATTAAATCTGCAGCAATTCTCGGACCTTTACGAAAACAACTATTTTTGATTTTGCCAAATTTACTTTTAAGCTCCATGTTAAACAATGTGCTCTACATCAATCATATCTTGCAAACTACTAGGTGTATCTGATAGTATAACGATATCGTCCGCGTATAACAAAACTTTTACATTTGTATTAGCAACATAAGGATAAGGATAGTCCTATATAATTTGTTGTTAAATTTGGGTCGCCTTTTTTAAATAATGGAATCAAGATTGACTGTTTGAAAAATGTTGGAATATCCCCCAGAGGAAGATATAATTAAATATATTCAATATTTCTTTAAGAAAGCAATAGGGATCAAATTTATAAAATTCATATGGAATGCCATCATCACCTGAGGATTTGTTTAATTTTAGGTTCTTTGTAACTGCATACAACTCACATAATTCAAAAGGAGAATCCAAAAAAGCGTCCAAAAAACAAGGCATACACCAAATAATCACTTGAGTTTCATTATTATTTTGGCAAGGTGTAAAAAAAAGACATCAGCATTTAGATCTCCCTTAGGCACATGAGTACTAGATTTCAGAGAGTTTGGTAACTTCCACCATTCATTGCTGCATAGAACTTTATCAAGTTTTTTATACCCTCCACACCAGTGTGCAGAGGGTATATATAAGTTTGTCATTCCGTTTGTAATAATTAGAAAAAAAATTTTGGACCCCATAATATATATATATTTGTGATCCTTATAACAACCGGAGTTAATATAGCGATGTCCGTCTGTGGAAATCACGATGACGGCATCAAGCGGGCAGCTAGGGTGCTCTTTGACATAAAAAATGATTCAATAACATCCTGAGAAGTTTGCTATTTAAAATCGTCCAAATCGGTCGATTAGGGCCCGAGATTTGAATGAAGAACTAAAAAAAGTCTTGAAAAAATATAATTTTCTGTGTTGTTCTTGTCACGATCACGCCCTCAATAGGACAGCTGGGGTGATGATTTTTAGTGAGAATGATTCATGGGAAAATTTCTTTTTCAAAAATCATTAAAATCGGTGGAACAGGTCCAGGGAAATCTCTGAAAAACTAAAAAAAAAATGAAAAACATGATGTTTCTATATTGTTCTTGTTGTTATTCTAAATGTTGCATTGTTGTCATAGCTGGACTTGTTGTTTTTGTGGTCGTTGTGGTAATAATATAATAAGAACAAACCCTTTGTAAATTTTTTTTATCAACTCTGGTAGAAAAATTTTAAAGTTTCCATTGTTTTGGCCTCATTAAAAAAATTTGTTAGATCATTTCTGTCATCGCCACGAGCCTGCGTGCAAAATTTCAGCTCGATTGGGTCACGGGAAAGTGGTTAAAATCGATCCAAAATTTGTTCGACAAGCAGACACTACGAGTTAATATAAAGGGAGTAAAAATTCACCAACATCTAAAGCAATTAATGCTAAAATACCTAGTTGTTAATAAAAAAAAACAATGTAAATTTAGCAAAAAAAAATTCATGTATTAATTTTAAAGAGAAAAACACAAAAATACATATACATACATACACATATTAAATAATACAAATAATATATGTACATATATTCCATAATATAGAATCTATCTATGTATGTACATATGTATATCCATAACAACTGCATGTTAGAAATAAATCGGTATATTATTTTATTTACATAAAATTCTGCAATATTTTGTTGTGGGGAAAATACATTTCTTTTGCATTAACAGAGTGTTACTTCATTTTGCTCAGCGTGGCTATGCCGCAGTAGATGGCGCCACAATTTTTGTTCTAATTAGCTTTGCAATAGTTATTTCTATTTAACATGAATGTCAATATTTTCAACTAAATATCATACAGAACAATGTTAAGAGTATACACGGACTGGTCTTTTATGTCATACGTTTTTTCATTATTCTTTTACAAATATGAACATAAGTTTGGCATATTAACTTTTTGTTGTCTTTATAAAATACAGTTACCGAGTTCATCAATGAGTTTTTTGCTTCCAAAACAGTTCTACATAGTTATATAGAACTATTATTCTGCTTTACCTACAAAATATCTGATTGCGAGTACATCTAATTTTTAAAAATTGTTTATAATTACTAAAGCATTATTATTCACATAAGTACAAAATTGTACTTTTTAAATTTTCCATTCAAATTTAAGAAAATATCAATTCTAATAAAAACTGGAATTAAAATTTCCAATTATAAATTAGAAAATATTAATTGAATTTCAGAAAATCATATCAAAACGTCGGAAATAATAATTTTAAATTTAGAAGACATCAATTGCATCTTAAATATATAAATTTTATTCGTTAAACACAAATGGAAATTCCAAAAAAAAAAACACCAAATATGTTTACATTTAAAAATGTTTACATTTAAAACAAATATTGCCATTCAGGAGAAATTAATAACTTTTCAGTACCGCGATTCAGTAACTTCTTTTAACGATAGTCGAATCGTTAAAAAAAGAAAATTGCAAAATTAACAGTAAAATTTTTAAACGATATTCGCTATTGTTAAAGTCAGCTGTTGTTGTTATCTAAACGACAACCATTTTTGTGTTGTTTATTCAATCGATAAAAACTTAAATTTTTAGGTTGAAATGTCGTCATAAATAAATAAAAATCATAAAATAGTGAAAATGTTTTGCTTTTATTAAAAAACTTTTTTATATAAATAAAAAAAATTAAATAGCCTATTCAATATCATTTTCAATTAAATAAACAGAAATATTAGAAAACAAAATAAAGATTTGAAACATAAACATAAAATCATCCTGTCAAACACGAAGTAATTTGTTTTTTTTTTTTTATTCTTTGTGTTTTTCGCTTATTTTGACAGAGATGCCACTCGTTTACAATTTAAATAAATAGAAAAATAGATTTGTCGACTGTCGTTAAGATGTATGTACTTAGTGAATCACTTAATCCTTAGTGCAAACAACAATAGCTGTCGATATATTTTGCGATTGTCGGATCGTTGAAATTTACAGAATCGCACTACAGAAAACATTAATTTAAATTCAATGAATTTTAGAAAACCTCAAATGATATTTAAGAATTGCGAACATAAAAATTGTTACATAAATAAACGCAATTTGATGAGAATGTTATTTATATATAAATTTTCAAATTTTTTTGGTTGAAAATTTAAAGTTTTTCAGAAAATAACGATAACAAATTATTTTATTTAAAATGTTTGGGACTTTTGGTTTTTTGCGTTTGGCATCCCTAATTTGATTATTTATTATTATAAATTTATTCTGTATGTTTTCAAACTATGGCAATATTTTAATAAAAAAGTTGAGAGAGCTTTTTTTTTGGTTATTATATTGTTACTCCATCCGACCTATATGGCCACAATGAAGAAATATTTGGCCAATTAAAAGAAACTATACAGCCATCTCCACTTAGCACGATTTAATGCATATAGCCACCCTACACAACAATTACCTTTGCAATGGAGGTTAGGGCGAGCTATTTAATTAGCAAAAACTAAACGAGAAGTTATGTCATATAACCGGAAACGCATGCATATAGGTATATAACCTAAATGCATGGCGATCAGCAACCACGATGACCATAAAGCAAACACCGAAATAAATCCGAAATAATAGAAAAGACGAAAACCAACCCAAAGAATTTTCTGAAATAATTTGGTATTAAGTTTAACAAATTGTTTACTTTTTCCAATATTTTGTTTACATTTATTATCAATACTCAAACCGAGGTGGAGGGTATCAAAGATTCGGCACAGCCGAATTTAACACTCTTACTTGTTTATGATTATTATTGTAAAAAACTAGTTTTTTTTCACCACATAGTTTGAGGTATTTCGTTCTTGAAGCGTGATTTGCTAAGATTTGTATGTTTCTTCCTATATTTTTAAAGATTTTTTAAGCATAGCTAAACGAAGACGAAAGCATTGCCAGTCGAATCATTTCTGTTTAGGCTCATAGAACATTTTTTTCGATTTGCTAACATTTGTTTGTTTAATTTTTGTTGGTACGCTAAGGTTACTACTATATTGACTACCATATTTACTGTTCCAGTAGAGTTTTTGTAAAGAAGGTTGCCCACAACTAGAGTTTAAGCTATTTGGGATTTTAATTTTGAGACATAAAGGGATATGATCAGAATAGGGCTTAGACGCCACCGTTAGATCATCAACATGTAGTAAATTATACGAACAAATACAGTAGTTGATGACAGAACTACTCATGACTACACAACAGTTGTAATCTCCTTCTTGTTCTGCTATTTACCACAATCCCTCCTAAGTTTTCAATTACTTTAATCAGTTGTCTTCCTTGAGCATTAATAGTTTTATCCTTGGAATGTGTAACATCGCTGATATGAGGAAAATCTAGTAAAATATTTTGATCTAAAACTTGTTCTTCTCCTATGCGTGCATTTAAATCTCACAAAAACTTGTCGGTCTAAATTGTTGTAAGAGGTCTTCAAACTTCTCCAGGTCATTTTTCCAATTTGTGCAGTTCAAATACTTGGCAATTAAATAAAATACATTCCCTTCAAATTTGGCAGATTAAAATATACTGCCATGCAAGTTTATAGACTTTAAAGAATATTTTTTCTGACTTACTTTTTTGAATCCGTATAAACAACCACCAGCTTTATGTACTTTAGTTGCAGCAACCCACTGTAAATAGTAATTTTTAAAAACTGACGAGAAATATGTTTGTTTAGACAATAAGACATGCGTTTCAAACAAAAAGAATATATCAAAATTATTTATGTAAGTTATAAAATTACCAAAATTTAAAGATTTTTCTAGATTTGCTGTATTGTAGGATATTAAATGGCACAAATAAAATTGCTAATGTGATGTTTCCTTGTCATTATTATTACATGATTCTCACGTTTTGTTGTTACTCTGGACCGACCGCTTCGATTTTTATTCGCAATTGTGCAATCCTCTTTGAATTTTTCACAATATAGTCCACGCTTCGACGCGATACTTTGGGCTCCTTTGTAACTGCTTGATTGCTTTTCCCAATTTTGTTTAGGGAAAAATATGGGGACGAGTTTCAGTTGAAATCTCTGCAGTTTTTTTTCCATACTTTTAATTCAATCAAATATTTAAAATTTTTACTTTCACGTGTTACGTCTTAGTTACGACGTAATAACGCTTTTTTTTAATTATTTATATTTTCTTTCGGGTAAAAAATTAAAGTACCTTTTTCCAATAAGGAACTTTCAAATAAAATCTCTTCACCAAAGTCGCTATTTCTGATTTTAACAAAAAAAAAAAACAATTATTTTATTGCATACAATCTAATAGTTACTCAATAATGAATGAAAAGTTCCATCTGTAATAATTGTGTGGCTTTAAAACGGAAACTATTAGTGAAACACCACATATTTTAGGGATGACAAATATTTTTGGACGCTAGATTATCTTACTTTAATACATTCCCGAAAGTAAAAAATGTTTAGCTAAGAAATGCTAAGATAAATCAGAAATGTAGACACTGCTTCCCAAACTACTGTCCACTGTCTGCAATAACTGGATGCAGTCGTGAGAGGATGGCATCAACTAATGATTTGATAATTTTTTAATATTACTCGTGTTTCGAATTCCCTCATATGTGACGGATTCATCTTTAACCCTTCTCATTTTACAAGCTCACATCTATTGTCTAAAGGGTTGAGATCAGGTAATTGTGGTGGTAACTCTAAAACTTGTACCACATTGTTGCTTAGAAAATCGAGAGGTAACCGACTTTTATGCTGTACCTTCAACTATTTTTGCCTACCCTAGACCATAATTCACCTCCCAACATGTTTCACTGTTGGCAGTTGATATATAGGGCGGCTGTTTTTGTATTTAGTACAAAATATTATTCATCGGAACCAAATGAATTAAAATCACTTTGCTCCACAATACCTTCCACTGCTCGTTTGATCAATACAGATAACGCTTCGCAAAATCAAGCTGCTTTTTTACTGCATCTGTTTAGTCGGTGCCTGTACACGTATTCGTACGCCCATTAATTCACTTGCATAGTAAGTAACGTACAATGCCGTCTTACTTAGATATATGTTAACTGGCTTAATAATTCAGCAGTCTGGACATTTAGTAGTTAGACGGCCATTTCCTAACTATTTTTCATTAACGAAATCGTGCCGAAAGATTCACGCACCGTAGATTTGTGAACATCAATCTTACGCATAGATTTCCTTCATTCCAATGTACGAAATATAACATTGTAATAAAATTTAAGAATACAAATCGTTAATGCTATGCAATGGGTTTTGTTTTATGCTCGCACAATGTTTGTATGCCTTTTGTTACTAAATAACAATTATTAAACTATTAAACTAGGTTAAATACACAGACCTAAAAAGGAATGTGGGATTGAATACAATTATAAGCAAAGACCTTAAGGAAAATCACGTGATCTAGCGTTGCATTTTTAGTGCTCGGTACTGTTTATATATATCGTTCCTATAGGGTTTTTATTAAACTAAAGGGAGATGAGATTAATAAATATAATTTTCTAAATTTTGTATACTCGTATTACTGAATAGTAAAATAAAAAAAGCTCGTACAAAAAAAAATAATTTTTAAAATTATCAAAAACTTGACTTTTTATTAGACAAAGCTGTATTCATAGTATATTGAACTTTAACGGCTATTTATTAGGACGTCATAATTGCTATGTTCTTAATTGACTCGACCATCTTTTTAGATCGTAATTTATTGATTTTAATATCTATAATATTAATAGACTAGGCAATTTCTTGTGACCGATGTTTTGTTCTACCGTTTTATCCCGATATTGACCAAATGTATATTATTTGAAAGGTATTTCTTTTTAACCGTTTTTCAGATTTACAGATTTAAAAATTTTTTCCTTTATTTTGAGTAAATTGCATTTAATGTTGCTACTAACACATACATAAAATTATACATATGCTATGTGAGTTTTATTAAATTTGTTAATGTGTCTGTTAATTAGTTTGTTATCTTCATTCACAATAATAATAAACCATAAAACTGTTTGTTTGTGAATCGGCTAAGTTGAAAAATCAAGCTGCCTAGAAATTGCACTCGGATTTCGACCGCTGTAATGTGCTATTCTGTTTAAAACGTTTTCGTAATATCGCCAGCCATTTTATTTTAATCTTTAGTTTTAATATTATGAGATTTTATTGTAAAAAAATAAAGTTTTTTCTTATCTGTCTATAGCTGCCATCTGTCTTATGGATTTAAGAAAAGCAGATATTTAATTTAAATATATCTCGATTTATACAAAATATTAAAATTTTTTAAAATTTTAGAATTTAGTAGCCATTTGTAACAATTATTTATTGAATATGAACACTTGATAAACTTACATAAATAAAACGATATTTTTCTTATTTCCAGGCCTTGTATTTATGCCTTCCGATTTAAAAATCTTCCATGCCTTGATATTTTAAATATAAAGGCCTTTAGCGAATTGTAATTGTATGTAATGTCTAATTAATCGACTTAAAATTTTTATTATAATTTATTTATAAACAAGAACTACACACATATAAAAAATATAGTATTAAAAAGAGAAAAGAAAATGAAATAAATTGTAATAACCAACATCACATCGTAAAGTTTTAAAGGACTTTAAGTGAGGCGCTGTAAAGTTCAATAGCAGAAGAATCAACAATAAATAAACTCCAATACGTGGAACTACCATTATTCGATAAGAACTGACGAGATTTATGTGTTATCAACTAAATAAATAAATAAAAAGCACAACAACAATAACGGAATTTCAAATACCTTCAATACTTTTAGTGGCATGAGCCATAAATCGGGTTTCCGGAAATATGATGATAATGAGTGTAGTGGGCCAAGACCACCTGTACCCGGACAAGAAAGTCGTACTAGAAAGGTTAGTAGTGTATATTTTATAATAATTTTATTTTACATTTTAGAATTTCTTTTATTTGATATGGACAACTATAAATTTGTTAGCGAGGGTATACCATTGTGATTCACAAAACAAAATTGTATTTTTCAATATGGCACCCTTAAGACTCATGAAAGAGTTATATATGATTTTTTTTAAATTGTTTTCATTAAGGTTATGTTTACTGGCCGCTACCGGGTCCAGATTTTTTTTTGTCAACTATTTCCGTCATTTGCTTATGATACTCTAATGTTAGTTACAGTTCAAATGACAACTATAGATGTCATGAATTTGTATGAAACTATGACAACTATTGTTGTCATTTGATTTTATTTTCGTATATTTAAGAAAAAATTAACTAACAAAACTTAAACCACATACTAGTCGTTACACTTTTATTTGGCCAATGCTGCCACGTATTTTAAATCAGTTTATGTGTAATTACACAAAAAAGTATCAATATAGTGGGAATGGGCAACATTGAAATATTTAGAGGCAATTTATTTTGTGGCAACTATAGTTGCCATTTGCTATTTTTAAACTTTTTTTGACAACTAAACGTCAACGTGTTAAATAGGCTTTCTAAAGAATATATATTGTTCACATATGATAATTGATGAAGTTAAAAAAAAAACCATGTGGGTCCGATCACAAGGGAGATGTGTAAACATCTAGTAATTAAAGATTTTTTTATGTCACTTTTTTTAAATCAAACAGAAAGCGTCATCTATGTATCACTTATAGCAAACAACCGCAGGGACTCTGGTTATACTTGTGGCGTGGTTGTTGAATTATGTACATATATGTTATACGTTTTATTGTGAAATTTTTAACGTTTTACAGCAAAGGGTTGTTGCATTAGCTGAAACAATTATATATCATAAGTTTTTCACCAATACAATCATAAGTCACACCGATTTATCTTACGGCTCACATGTTACGCTGTTTATGTGATTGTATTGTGAAATAGAAATTTACCCCCCGCGCGTATAGATGTTTATACATCAATAATTGTCAAGACTTTTGAGGCTCTTATCACGTAAAATAAGGGACGTCGACAAAAAATTACTTGTAGCTAGCTAGCAAGTTATGTGAATGGTTGAAGCAAATCTGGGTTGTGTACATAATCTAAACTTTAGTCTAGTGGTCGAGTTTAGCCAAAAACCCACAACATTATTATTTCTTAATATACATTTCTGATATTTAGTATGCAAATGAAGGATATCATATTTGGTCTCTCGCCAAAATTTTGTCATACACTTCAAATATAGCTATTAATTATATGCAGGACGATATAGAAATTTTGTATTTATTTCAAATATAATATCTGTTTGTAAGCTTTCTAATAATAATAATAATATATATATAATTATAATTATATATATATGAATTTCCTGAATATGCATGTATTATTTACGGTCGTTATTAAGATGTGTTAACCAATTTACACGATTTTTTAACGGACATATCTTCCTATAAGTCGGGGGACATATTAGTATATGTAACAAATTGTCTTTTTCATTATTATTTTTTCGATTGTCTAATATTCTTGAAAAATACAATAAATACCAAATTTAAATTTACTCTATTTTGAAGTGATCGGTCATAATTTTTTATTAAAATACAAGATAATTAATTTATTTATATACATTTACAATTTAAAAAGCTCCCCATTTGTTATAGATGAAGTCACTAAAATTATTCGTCTTAATAAGCTAGCGAAATCTAGTAGCTAAAATGTATGACTCTTTGGAATATTAATGAATGTGTTAACTAAACCTCTTAAAAGACCTTCATTAACAAAAATGCTTGCCTTTAAAATTTCATTTAAATTTTTTGATTACTTTTAACATGATTATTAAACTTAAAATTTTTGCATTTACCGAATGTCTTAAAAACGCAATAACTGTTTAAAAGCGATCCTAGTTTAAAAACATGTGCAATACTCGTATTGCAACAAAATATTCGAACTACGAGGGCGGTTTGAAAATTTAGCGACTTTTTAAAAGATATAATAGATATTTACTACGAGGGCGGTTTGAAAATTTGGTGACTTTTTAAAAGATATAATAGATATTTTTTCGAAGTTCTCTGCTACTGTTCCTTCTTGCTTTGTATGTTTCTTCTCTGGAAGGTACGCAGTGTGATGTGGTTGCGTTTATGGTCGAGTGTGTATATCTAAATATACATGTTTAGTATGATGTACCCGCTCAGTTGAGATGGCTAAAGCCTCAGCCACCTCACCGATCGTCCAATACCATTCCATGGATTTTATCGACGATTTCTGGTGTGACGACCTTATTTAGGCATCGCTTATGCTAGTACGACTACAACGGAATTCAGTAAAATAGTTATTAACCGTTGGTGCTCAAGCCTTTCTTTGGTTTCGGTAATGTTTTTCCCCAAAAAAAATAATGTTTTATGAGCACTCGTAATTCACTTCTTTTTTTTTTGCCATGTTTGCAAAAGCATAGCCTTCTTTGATTTTGAAGTCAAAAAGAAAAAATCAAAAAATTTTGAATACATGTTTTGTCATCTACTTTATAGCATGTTCAGACGGCAAAATGAACCACTTGGTTCGCTGTCTCAATCACGATTGCAAACCTTGGTGTTCAGACGATTGTTCTTGTTTCATTTAGACGTTTATATTTTTTATTTTTTGCAAATATTTGGCACGGTTTTTGTTGTTTTTTTGTTTTTATTTAAATATATTTATATTAAAATATTAACTTTTAACTTGTTCAGTTTTTATTTATTTTATTGCACACATTAATTTTTTTTCTTTGTTTATATTTTTTTTTTTTGACAGCTAGTTTAGATAAACTAGCGATAATTTTTGATAAAAATTGGAGATGATAGTAAATTCTTCGTAGTTCGCAACTAGACTCAAAATGAACCAAATTTTGTATGGCGAAGCATGTTGGTTCAATCATGATTGGGGCACGAACCATGAATGAGAGAGCGAACCTCGAATTTTGCTGTCCGTCTGAACATAGTATTACGTAAATGTTAAAAGTTTCAAAGGCTAGTCGCAAAGTTTGTACAAATTCAATCACAAAAATGTGATTATTTGAGTCTTTTTTTAAAAATATAAAACAGACAATTAAAATACAAAATTGTATTGATTTAATAGTATAGTACACAATGTATAGTACATAATGAAACTGGCTTAACAATTACATATACCAACAAGTTACACAATTAAAGATATTCCTTAAACTATGCTTAAATATAAACTTAAAACTAATAATAATATATAAATCAAAAACAAAAAGTTATCCCCTTTGGTTTCCCATGGTTTATGTAACATCAAAAAGTTATCCCCTTTGGTTTCCCATAGTTTTTGTAACATGTCATAAATAAATTTGCATACAATAAAACTGGTATCAATTTTCTTATATAAATTAAAAGTTTTGCTTCCTCTGGTAAATATTTTCTTTCAAGTCATTCTTCCAAACGAACCGTTAATGTGATATGCTTAATGAAAATTATCGCAAGTGTATTGAACTTAACTAATTTGTTAAAATTAACACAGAAATATCCATACACAGAAAAAAAATTCGTCAACCGAATTGATCAAAAGATCAACAACTATTTTATAAACAGAAACCTAAAACCATTTAACCATTTTCTATTGTGATAAAATATTTACTCTTAAGGCAACAGCATTGTAATCGTAATCAACTCGAAATTCAGTTATTAATATCATCGCTATTCGGTTGGATATAAATTCGGTATGCACAATGAATCTGTTTTCTGTTTATAAGGCTAATAGCAATTTCATGACCATCAAGAAACAATCTTAAACGTTTACTTTCCGCAACTGCAAATAGTTTGCATTTTCCTTCACTTTTGGATACACACTTTAAAGTATCAACCATCAGAATAAAGTAATGAATCATCAGCATATAGAATACTTATAGAACCCGAAATTTCATGCGGAAAGTCAGAAGTACTTTATAAGTGGGAAGCTTATATTCCTTGCGGTACGCCGCGGCGTACCACTATAAATATGTTTTTTAAACTCATTTTGGAGTTGCACATAAAAAATCTTTTAAATAATTTTGTGATGAAGGGCTCAAAATCTATATTGATGGGTTTAAATAGAATACCATTATGGTTGTCATTTCCGAGAGTTATAGAGTTATATATCCATAATTTTTATAAGAGCATTTTAAATTTTATATAATTATTATTAATTTATAAACTACTAGATGTAATCCGGTGTGCTGTGCTACCCCCTTCCCCCGTATCGCAATGAAAGGGCTCACGTAAAGTCCAAAGGCTCTCACTATTACAGTACTCCATATATATGACATTTAATATTTACTTTGTATGGGGGTGCCATGCCCATATTGAAATAGAAAATCTTAAAAAAAACGGTTTTTTTTACATAAGCTTACATCTTATCAAACCCGATTTAATATTATTTTTTTACTTTTTATTTATTTGTTTTTTTATTTAGTTTATTTACATTTTATTTTTGTTTTGATACATGCAATAAAAATTTACGTTAAATAATATGAAGTAAAAAAAAAAAGTTTTAGAAATTTCGTTGAATATAAATTGCATCTAAATTGTGATGTAGATTTGTGTCAGTTGAACTTTCATGACTTATTTGATCAAGATTTACATCTGTTTCATCTGTAATCAAAATTTTAAAATATGTATGTGAATGATATAACAAAAGATATTGCTTGGATATCATTATGATATCATTTAGATTATAAGAATTATGTCATTTATGATTCGAAAATGGCAGAGTTTTTGGCAAAAACAACGTTTTTAATTCGAACTCACCAAATTTGTCTTCCTTGTATATAATTGATACTGCCAAGGCCACAATTACAATTTTAGCGTTTTTTCTGGAAAGTCGCATTTTTTCCAAAAGTATACGGAAGCGAATTTTCCAAATTCCAAAAACTCTTTCAACAACATTCCTAGTTTTAATATGAGCTTTGTTGTACATTTCTTCTTTGGTGTCTTTCGGATTTTGTACCGGAGTGAACAGGTAATTGGTACACTTGTAGCCACCGTCTCCTAACAAACGCCCCATGAAATCTCCATTTTCAAATTTTTCTTTTATTTTGCTCTCATTAAAAATGCGTGAGTCATGGGTGCTTCCTCTCCAGCACGCAACGATATCTCTTATTTTTAACGAGGCATCGCAAACAACCTTGATAAGTACGAATAATTAGAAAATATATAATTTCGGCATATTTGGAAATATAGTACGCGAATATGCCTTATATGAAGGAAAAAAAAACATAAACTGGATTCCGACCACGGAAAATGGAATCTTTTCTACTGCGTATAAACAATATTAACTTCACGTACATACCTGCACATTAAATGAAAAATAGCCTTTTCTATTAACATATAGTTGTGCATCATCACCTCCCACAGCTTGGATACGAATATGATTGCAATCAATTGCTCCCATAACTTTTTCAAATCCTGCTATCTTTTGGAAATCGTCCATAACTTTAATCTGGTCTTCTGCTAACATTGCCATTTTAATAAATTTTCCGGATTTCTTGGCAAGTGCGGTGGCCACCTTTTGACAAATACGATTCATTGTGGATTGACTGAAACCATCGAACTCTGCGCAGTCTTCTTGTACATTGTTGCGCCCCCAACACCTTAAAGCTACTAAGACTTGTAAATACACAGGAATTTGTCCTCCTTTCTTTTTCTGATTTCCTTTGAGATCTTCTTTAACCAAATTAATTATCTTTTTTTGCGTTTTCCTTTGTGAATCTGTATTTTTGGCGAAAATCAATGGTGTTGTATACCAAAAATGGGTTTCTTCTTTTTTTATAAACTTTCGTCAATCGACTGCTGCTTCTACTCCTTAACAACTCTAACATATCCAAATTCGTAAGCGTTTCCATTATTTTTATGAAAAAAAATATTTTCTTGCACTTAAAAATTATTTATTTATATATGTATGTAGTTTGTTTTTTTCAATTTGACACACATCAGCTGTTTTTACATACATACTTAGTCAGTGTTTGAAAGGTTGTTGATCTGAGTTTAGCAAACGCTGCAGCAATTGCATTATAAATAATACTCATGCTAGATACTGCATAACTTTTCATTATGAATTCGGGGGCTAGTAATTAATTAAAGATTTTTTTATGTCACTTTTTAAAATCAAACAGAAAGCGTCTTCTATGTATCACTTATAGCAAACAACTGCAGGGACTCTGGTTATACTTGTGGGGTTCTTGAATTATGTATATGTTATACGTTTATATTGTGAAATTTTTGTCGTTTTACAGCAAAGAGTTGTTGAATTAGCTGAAACAATTTTATATCATAATTTTTTCACCAAACAATCATAAGCCACACCGATTTGTCTTACGGCTCACATGTGAGCTCACATGTTACGCTGTTTTTGTGATTGTATTGTGAAATAGAAATTTACCCCCCACGCGTATAAATGTTTACACATCAATAATTGTAAATATGAAACAAATTTATAAAATAGATTACGTTTTATATAAGTTATGGTCATACATTTTGTACGTATTTTTGAACGTTTTAACCTCAGTGGAGATTAAACAATTAATTTTTAACAAACTTGCTGATAATTACTAAATAGCTTGCAAATAAGAAGTAAAAAAAATTGTTTTGTAGCTTGTAAGATTTTTTTATTTGTTTTTTTTTTTTTTTTTTAGATTTCAGTTTATAACTTTACTTTAAGAGATTCACTCTATCGATATGGCTACTGTAGAACAAGGACGTTTTCTCTCAAATTCTTATCTCATTTGATATCCTACCCTTAATGATAACACGTTCGCGGACGTTAAAGATTTTTGAGGGAGGTGCAAATATATGCAGGCAATTATTATTGAAACTAGTTGTAATATAAAATTTAAATACGTAATTTTGCAGCACTATGAAATGTAATAAATTAAAATTTTAATATTACCTCTTAGCCTACTTGTTTACTTTATTGAACAATAATAATTGATTAAATTTGCATTTTTAAATCCATTATCCACCGTTCGATACAAATTTAACTGATACAGAAATTGATATTTATGTCAATGAAAATTCTTCCTGTATTGACAAAATTTCAAGGTATTCACCATTTTATATCGTGTTTCTTTGAATTAATGAAATGACATTTCGTGAAATTTTCAGTGTGCAGAGGGTATATATCAGTTTGCCAATCCGTTTGTAACTCATCGAAGTCAATTCCGGAGACCCCATAAACTATATATGTATATATATAGCCTTGATCCTTATAAAGGGAAAAGTCGATCTGGAGATTTCCGTCTGTCTGTTTGTTAAAAACATTATACTATCCACAATTGGTCCAGTGGGTTGCACTATATAGGTTTAATATGTTCGTCATAAGCTGCAGCAGACCAAATAGGTGCGGAACGACGTACGAAAATGTAAAAAAAAAAACCGATAAAATTTCATATAAAAAATTAAAAATAGTGAATAATGTTTATACGTAACAGAACATGTGCATATATAAATGTATCAGCGATGGATACACACACATTTTTGTTTGCAAAAATATGTGTATACTTTTTCAACTAAAAAAGCACGAAAATACCTAAAATTTTTGTTAATTATCTTATTAATTTTAAATACCATAAAAAAAAAATCTAACAATTATAATTCGAAATATGGCATTTTTTATCTCTTCGTGTTACAACCTTGGTTATAATATTGTGTTAATTAAATTGTGTTCATTTCAAATTCATTAAATTAATATTATAAGAATAAGTTCAAATAGAACAGGCTAAAATGTTTAGTGATCGTTTAGATTTATAAAATATTAGAAAATAAAAAGTCCAATTTTTCGGGGTTGTTGGTTAATGGTGTCAAAATAAAAAATACAGACGAGAAGTTTTGCACCTTAACGATCATTTCTCTTCAATTGAAAACAAAATAAAAAAATTTTTTTCGTTAATTAAAAAAAAAAAAGAATTTTAAACACGTAAGAAAATTATAGTCAGGCTAGCCCGACTATACGATATCCCATACCATGGTTTAGAGACCCTATCTCTTATGTCCAACTAATTAGATATAGAAAATAAGCATAAACCAAATTTAGTTGGCATTTTTATTAATTTTTTTGCCCGCAGATACGAAAAAGTTCATATCGGGTGCTATATTTATATGGGAACTAGGTCGAAAAATGGACCGATCCTGACCATATTTGGTAAAGCCACTTATATTTTGAAAAAATATTTACAAATCAAATTTGAAAAAAATCTGTGCAATATTTTTGTTTTTTGATAGATTTAAGTGAAGATCGGGAAGCAGCACTTTATGGGGCCTATGACTAAGAATTTTCCTACAGGGTTTTTTTTGGAAAGGCGGACGGACATCGCTAAATCGACTCAGAAAGTGATTCTGAGTCGATCGGTATAACAAAAGATGGATCCAGGGAAAATATTTTTGGTAGTTACAGACAGCAGCACAAAGTCATTATACCCAAACCGCATAGTGGTATAGAGTATAAAAATTTCAAAATGTTTTTTTAAATTTTATTAAGAATTTAACTAAAAATCACTAATATCTCTATTATTTTACCATCTTAATAAATGCGAAATTAACCCTAAGCTCTCTTTTGATGTGTCTTATTTCTGACTTTCTGGTTGAATTTTCCGTTTTGGTGTATTCAGAGACTTATAGTTAAATTTCACGGCGAATATTTTGCGGCACATTTTAACCGCTTAAATCCCTGTTTTAATGGTGTTTTTGCTCTTTTTAAAAGAAGGACAAAAATGACCCATAACTTGAGGAGTTAAAGGGTTAACATATTATACAAAAAATGTTCTCCGTAACATCGGTATTTTGTTTGAAGGTGGATATTTGTACAGAAATATAATAGTGCGGCCCACCGTTAGTAGGTTAAATTCCAAATTTGGCCCAACAAGCCATTTACGTGCCCACCCCTGCCATATAGGAATATAAACATAAACAGTAATTTACATTTAATACAAATTTTTCGCTATTGAATAATCAAAATGAAGTAAAACAAGTAAGAAAATTATAGTCGGTCTTGGCCAGCTATACGATACCTTATACCATGCGTTTAGAGACCACATATCATAGGTCCTACAAGTTGGATATAGAAAGTAAGCATAAACCAAATTTGAGTGGCATTGTTATTAATTTTTGGCATTCGGATATGAAAAAGTTCATAGCGGATGCTATATTTATATGGGGACTGGGTCAAAAAATGGACCACATAGTGGTGTAGGGTATAATTAACTACACTTTATCTATACTAATATAATAAAGAGGCAATGTGTGTTTGTTTGTTAGTAGGAGGAAATCTCCGTAACTACTTATCTGATCTTCTTGAAATTTTTACAGTCTTACTGCGGATATGGGAAGTCCTATAGGCTATAACTTTTTAAAAAATATTCTTAGTGGGCGTGGCACCTCCCACACAAAGTAAATTTTTAATATCATACATATATATTGAGTTCTATGATAGGGAGAGCTTTGCAAATGTGGCTTAGGTCTTCTATTAGTAACGTGAGTAGTCAGACAAAAAATGGTCGGGATCGGACATATGGGCATGGCACCCCCATACAAAGTAAATATTAAATGTCATATATATGGAGTACTGTAATAGTGAGAGCCTTTGGACTTTACGTGAGCCCTTTCATTGCGATACGGGGGAAGGGGGTAGCACAGCACACCGGATTACATCTAGTAGTTTATAAATTAATAATAATTATATAAAATTTAAAATGCTCTTATAAAAATTATGGATATATAACTCTATAACTCTCGGAAATGACAACCATAATGGTATTCTATTTAAACCCATCAATATAGATTTTGAGCCCTTCATCACAAAATTATTTAAAAGATTTTTTATGTGCAACTCCAAAATGAGTTTAAAAAATCTTTTAAATAATTTTGTGATGAAGGGCTCAAAATCTATATTGATGGGTTTAAATAGAATACCATTATGGTTGTCATTTCCGAGAGTTATAGAGTTATATATCCATAATTTTTATAAGAGCATTTTAAATTTTATATAATTATTATTAATTTATAAACTACTAGATGTAATCCGGTGTGCTGTGCTACCCCCTTCCCCCGTATCGCAATGAAAGGGCTCACGTAAAGTCCAAAGGCTCTCACTATTACAGTACTCCATATATATGACATTTAATATTTACTTTGTATGGGGGTGCCATGCCCATATGTCCGATCCCGACCATTTTTTGTCTGACTACTCACGTTACTAATAGAAGACCTAAGCCACATTTGCAAAGCTCTCCCTATCATAGAACTCAATATATATGTATGATATTAAAAATTTACTTTGTGTGGGAGGTGCCACGCCCACTAAGAATATTTTTTAAAAAGTTATAGCCTATAGGACTTCCCATATCCGCAGTAAGACTGTAAAAATTTCAAGAAGATCAGATAAGTAGTTACGGAGATTTCCTCCTACTAACAAACAAACACACATTGCCTCTTTATTATATTAGTATAGATAAAGTGTAGTTAATTATACCCTACACCACTATGTGGTCCATTTTTTGACCCAGTCCCCATATAAATATAGCATCCGCTATGAACTTTTTCATATCCGAATGCCAAAAATTAATAACAATGCCACTCAAATTTGGTTTATGCTTACTTTCTATATCCAACTTGTAGGACCTATGATATGTGGTCTCTAAACGCATGGTATAAGGTATCGTATAGCTGGCCAAGACCGACTATAATTTTCTTACTTGTTTTACTTCATTTTGATTATTCAATAGCGAAAAATTTGTATTAAATGTAAATTACTGTTTATGTTTATATTCCTATATGGCAGGGGTGGGCACGTAAATGGCTTGTTGGGCCAAATTTGGAATTTCACCTACTAACGGTGGGCCGCACTATTATATTTCTGTACAAATATCCACCTTCAAACAAAATACCGATGTTACGGAGAACATTTTTTGTATAATATGTTAACCCTTTAACTCCTCAAGTTATGGGTCATTTTTGTCCTTCTTTTAAAAAGAGCAAAAACACCATTAAAACAGGGATTTAAGCGGTTAAAATGTGCCGCAAAATATTCGCCGTGAAATTTAACTATAAGTCTCTGAATACACCAAAACGGAAAATTCAACCAGAAAGTCAGAAATAAGACACATCAAAAGAGAGCTTAGGGTTAATTTCGCATTTATTAAGATGGTAAAATAATAGAGATATTAGTGATTTTTAGTTAAATTCTTAATAAAATTTAAAAAAACATTTTGAAATTTTTATACTCTATACCACTATGCGGTTTGGGTATAATGACTTTGTGCTGCTGTCTGTAACTACCAAAAATATTTTCCCTGGATCCATCTTTTGTTATACCGATCGACTCAGAATCACTTTCTGAGTCGATTTAGCGATGTCCGTCCGCCTTTCCAAAAAAAACCCTGTAGGAAAATTCTTAGTCATAGGCCCCATAAAGTGCTGCTTCCCGATCTTCACTTAAATCTATCAAAAAACAAAAATATTGCACAGATTTTTTTCAAATTTGATTTATATATATTTTTTCAAAATATAAGTGGCTTTACCAAATATGGTCAGGATCGGTCCATTTTTCGACCTAGTTCCCATATAAATATAGCACCCGATATGAACTTTTTCGTATCTGCGGGCAAAAAAATTAATAAAAATGCCAACTAAATTTGGTTTATGCTTATTTTCTATATCTAATTAGTTGGACATAAGAGATAGGGTCTCTAAACCATGGTATGGGATATCGTATAGTCGGGCTAGCCTGACTATAATTTTCTTACGTGTTTAAAATTCTTTTTTTTTTTTAATTAACGAAAAAAATTTTTTTATTTTGTTTTCAATTGAAGAGAAATGATCGTTAAGGTGCAAAACTTCTCGTCTGTATTTTTTATTTTGACACCATTAACCAACAACCCCGAAAAATTGGACTTTTTATTTTCTAATATTTTATAAATCTAAACGATCACTAAACATTTTAGCCTGTTCTATTTGAACTTATTCTTATAATATTAATTTAATGAATTTGAAATGAACACAATTTAATTAACACAATATTATAACCAAGGTTGTAACACGAAGAGATAAAAAATGCCATATTTCGAATTATAATTGTTAGATTTTTTTTTTATGGTATTTAAAATTAATAAGATAATTAACAAAAATTTTAGGTATTTTCGTGCTTTTTTAGTTGAAAAAGTATACACATATTTTTGCAAACAAAAATGTGTGTGTATCCATCGCTGATACATTTATATATGCACATGTTCTGTTACGTATAAACATTATTCACTATTTTTAATTTTTTATATGAAATTTTATCGGTTTTTTTTTTTACATTTTCGTACGTCGTTCCGCACCTATTTGGTCTGCTGCAGCTTATGACGAACATATTAAACCTATATAGTGCAACCCACTGGACCAATTGTGGATAGTATAATGTTTTTAACAAACAGACAGACGGAAATCTCCAGATCGACTTTTCCCTTTATAAGGATCAAGGCTATATATACACATATATAGTTTATGGGGTCTCCGGAATTGACTTCGATGAGTTACAAACGGATTGGCAAACTGATATATACCCTCTGCACACTGAAAATTTCACGAAATGTCATTTCATTAATTCAAAGAAACACGATATAAAATGGTGAATACCTTGAAATTTTGTCAATACAGGAAGAATTTTCATTGACATAAATATCAATTTCTGTATCAGTTAAATTTGTATCGAACGGTGGATAATGGATTTAAAAATGCAAATTTAATCAATTATTATTGTTCAATAAAGTAAACAAGTAGGCTAAGAGGTAATATTAAAATTTTAATTTATTACATTTCATAGTGCTGCAAAATTACGTATTTAAATTTTATATTACAACTAGTTTCAATAATAATTGCCTGCATATATTTGCACCTCCCTCAAAAATCTTTAACGTCCGCGAACGTGTTATCATTAAGGGTAGGATATCAAATGAGATAAGAATTTGAGAGAAAACGTCCTTGTTCTACAGTAGCCATATCGATAGAGTGAATCTCTTAAAGTAAAGTTATAAACTGAAATCTAAAAAAAAAAAAAAAAAAAACAAATAAAAAAATCTTACAAGCTACAAAACAATTTTTTTTACTTCTTATTTGCAAGCTATTTAGTAATTATCAGCAAGTTTGTTAAAAATTAATTGTTTAATCTCCACTGAGGTTAAAACGTTCAAAAATACGTACAAAATGTATGACCATAACTTATATAAAACGTAATCTATTTTATAAATTTGTTTCATATTTACAATTATTGATGTGTAAACATTTATACGCGTGGGGGGTAAATTTCTATTTCACAATACAATCACAAAAACAGCGTAACATGTGAGCTCACATGTGAGCCGTAAGACAAATCGGTGTGGCTTATGATTGTTTGGTGAAAAAATTATGATATAAAATTGTTTCAGCTAATTCAACAACTCTTTGCTGTAAAACGACAAAAATTTCACAATATAAACGTATAACATATACATAATTCAAGAACCCCACAAGTATAACCAGAGTCCCTGCAGTTGTTTGCTATAAGTGATACATAGAAGACGCTTTCTGTTTGATTTTAAAAAGTGACATAAAAAAATCTTTAATTAATTACTAGCCCCCGAATTCATAATGAAAAGTTATGCAGTATCTAGCATGAGTATTATTTATAATGCAATTGCTGCAGCGTTTGCTAAACTCAGATCAACAACCTTTCAAACACTGACTAAGTATGTATGTAAAAACAGCTGATGTGTGTCAAATTGAAAAAAACAAACTACATACATATATAAATAAATAATTTTTAAGTGCAAGAAAATATTTTTTTTCATAAAAATAATGGAAACGCTTACGAATTTGGATATGTTAGAGTTGTTAAGGAGTAGAAGCAGTAGTCGATTGACGAAAGTTTATAAAAAAAGAAGAAACCCATTTTTAGTATACAACACCATTGATTTTCGCCAAAAATACAGATTCACAAAGGAAAACGCAAAAAAAAATAATTAATTTGGTTAAAGAAGATCTCAAAGGAAATCAGAAAAAGAAAGGAGGACAAATTCCTGTGTATTTACAAGTGTTAGCAGCTTTAAGGTGTTGGGGGCGCAACAATGTACAAGAAGACTGCGCAGAGTTCGATGGTTTCAGTCAATCCACAATGAATCGTATTTGTCAAAAGGTGGCCACCGCACTTGCCAAGAAATCCGGAAAATTTATTAAAATGGCAATGTTAGCAGAAGACCAGATTAAAGTTATGGACGATTTCCAAAAGATAGCAGGATTTGAAAAAGTTATGGGAGCAATTGATTGCAGTCATATTCGTCTCCAAGCTGTGGGAGGTGATGATGCACAACTATATGTTAATAGAAAAGGCTATTTTTCATTTAATGTGCAGGTATGTACGTGAAGTTAATATTGTTTATACGCAGTAGAAAAGATTCCATTTTCCGTGGTCGGAATCCAGTTTATGTTTTTTTTTTTTCCTTCATATAAGGCATATTCGCGTACTATATTTCCAAATATGCCGAAATTATATATTTTCTAATTATTCGTACTTATCAAGGTTGTTTGCGATGCCTCGTTAAAAATAAGAGATATCGTTGCGTGCTGGAGAGGAAGCACCCATGACTCACGCATTTTTAATGAGAGCAAAATAAAAGAAAAATTTGAAAATGGAGATTTCATGGGGCGTTTGTTAGGAGACGGTGGCTACAAGTGTACCAATTACCTGTTCACTCCGGTACAAAATCCGAAAGACACCAAAGAAGAAATGTACAACAAAGCTCATATTAAAACTAGGAATGTTGTTGAAAGAGTTTTTGGAATTTGGAAAAGTCGCTTCCGTATACTTTTGGAAAAAATGCGACTTTCCAGAAAAAACGCTAAAATTGTAATTGTGGCCTTGGCAGTATCAATTATATACAAGGAAGACAAATTTGGTGAGTTCGAATTAAAAACGTTGTTTTTGCCAAAAACTCTGCCATTTTCGAATCATAAATGACATAATTCTTATAATCTAAATGATATCATAATGATATCCAAGCAATATCTTTTGTTATATCATTCACATACATATTTTAAAATTTTGATTACAGATGAAACAGATGTAAATCTTGATCAAATAAGTCATGAAAGTTCAACTGACACAAATCTACATCACAATTTAGATGCAATTTATATTCAACGAAATTTCTAAAACTTTTTTTTTTTACTTCATATTATTTAACGTAAATTTTTATTGCATGTATCAAAACAAAAATAAAATGTAAATAAACTAAATAAAAAAACAAATAAATAAAAAGTAAAAAAATAATATTAAATCGGGTTTGATAAGATGTAAGCTTATGTAAAAAAAACCGTTTTTTTTTAAGATTTTCTATTTCAATTTTTATCTTTTCTATTTTTAGTATATGTTATTCTCGCATTTGTAATGTTTGTAGTTCTAAAAGTTTCTTTTTTTCATCAAATTCCTTTTTTGTATATTCCATTTCTAACTTCTTTTGATGTATACTTGTATCAAGTAACTCTATTCTTTTTAAATTCTCTTCACACTTCTCGTCCTTTTTTCTTTTTAAGACTTTTAGCTTCGGAGTTTTTGATTCGAAGTTTATTGAGCTTTCATTTATATTTATTAACACTTCACTGATTGAATTGTTTTCTTTTTCTGATGGGGTAAGTTCATTCACTGTGCTGTTTTCCATTTTCTGTGAAGGCGATACGATATTTTGATTATTGCTGTCGAAAATGTTAAAATCAATTTCAAAATGGGAAGGCAGTCTGGAAACTAACTGCTCTTCGACATCAGTTAAAGGCTCCGGTGCTGGACCACCCCCAGTCTGCTTCATTTGTCTCATAAACAATGAATTTTTTGATTTTGCAACAGATTTTGTTTTGCGCCTCTGAGTTTGAATTTGATCTACACTTCTATTTGTTTTCGACACTTTATTAAATAATTCGTGGATGGTTGTCCATGCCTCCTTTTTCTTTTTATTTGTATTGGTGTCAATTTTTGTATTTTCAATTATTTCTAATTTGTCCAGCATTAGGGTTGAAAGCAAATCCTACAAAAACATTTTGTTAGAAAAAATCCATTTGGAAAGCTATATGTATGTATGTATGATAACTTACCTTTTCATCCTGATCCCAATTTGCGGATCTTTTACAACATTTTTTTTCCATAATTTTCTCGCAAATTTAAATTATTTTTTTCATAAACTGTTTGTTAACACTTGTAAATAAAAATTAAAAGTTAATGAGTGAAATCACACAAATTGAAATGTAAACAGAGTTGATTTCCACTATATCAGGTGGCATTAATGCAAAAAAATATGGTGGCATTACAAATTTCAGAGTTGTTTTTAAAGATATTAGATGACAGCAAAAAATTGATTATGAATAAACTATGTGCTAACTACAAACTAAGGCTAATCGGTTGACTAGTAAGAACCTCGTTGAGCGCGACATGTAAGCAGCTGCTAACTTTTCATTATGAATTCGGGGGTAGATGTTTACACATCTCCCTTGTGATCGGACCCACATGATTTTTACTCCCTAAGACTAACAGCGAGTGAGTTTGAGTGGTTGCTCATGCTTTAATTTCATCTTTTTTTTTTGGTATGCCTAAGTCTTTATGACTGTTATTATTGGTTACAAACCAAGAAGCATTAACATCCATTCTAAAGATTTTAAATTGGTAGCGTTGCAGAATTTCAATAATGGAGTTGGTTGAAGTACCCTAAAGCTGAATTCCATGTGTAAATAAGGTTTTAAAATGGTTTTATATGGCAGAACTTTATTTTCAAGGCTCAGATCTGAGTTTTGACATAACACCCAATACATGCGCCTTGTTTTTAAATTTAAGTGATTTCTTGTAAACGGAACTAATTTTGTTTTTATAGTTAGTTACCTTCATTTTAGAAGAAGAATTGTGTTTACAATTGTAATAAAAATTCCTATGAATCTTATAATTGTTTGTAGTGGTAACTGATCTACAAATATTTATACCCTATACCACTATGTGGTTTGGGTATAATGACTTTGTGCTGCTGTTTGTAACAACCAAAAATATTTGACCTACACCCATCTTTAATTATACCGATCGAATCAGAATCACTATCTGATTCGATTAAACGATGTCCGTCCGTCCGTCTGTGTGTCCATGTAAAGCTTGTAATCAAACTGCAGGTCGCAAATATGAATATATTTTGACAAAATTTGGTATTTGATCTTTTATCAGCCATGGGATGAACGCTATTGAAACTGGTGAGAATCGGTCCATGTTCAGAACTAGCCCCCATACAAATGACCCCTATGAAATCAACATATATTGCCATAAGATCCAAATTATCATACAAATCTTAGTCAAATTGGGTTTGTATGTATATATTACATCCATTAATCAGTAGTCCAAAAATGATCCCTATTGGACAACTCTTACTCATAGGCCCCATATAGAGCTGCTTCCCGATCTTCACTTAAATCTATCAAAAAACAAATATTGCACTGATTCTTCTCAAATTTTGTTTGTATATATTTTTGCAAAATACAAGAGACTTTACCAAACATGGTCAGGATCGGTCCATTTTTGGGCCTAGTCCCCATATAGATATAGCATCCGATATGAACTTTTTCATATCTGCAGCCGAAAAAATTAATAAAAATCCCACTCAAATTTGGTTTATGCTTATTTTCTATATCCAGTTAGTTGGGCCTGAGAGATAGGGTCTCTAATCGCATGGTATAGGGTATCGTATAGTCGGTCTAGACCGACTATAATTTTCTTACTTGTTTTTCAGATACCTTAACAAATTTTGAGATGCTGTTCAGATTAGAACGCAGCTCACTAAAGACTTAAGAAAAATATAATCTTTGCAGTATCTTCATATTTTAAAGGCCTGCGTTATTGAAAGTAGAATTGTTTTTCTTATTCTTTATCTACGAAGTAATGAGAGAATATTTATACTAAGATTTCGGTTTCATTGTGAGTAAATAATGTAGACACAAAATTTCAGAAAAATATAAAAAATTAATAATATGCAAAAATATGCAACTGCAGATCGATAGCATTTTATTGTAAATTTATTGATTTAGATAGATATTTATTTAATATCTAATATAGACTACCAAATAAAAACATGCATTTGCCCTAGTCATAACTATGTAATTGAAAACTTAGATAGTCAAAATTTGGCTAACCCTTAAATGCGTATGGTAGCTATTGGGTAACCAAAAACACCTTTGATGTGCAATATCGATATTTTGGGGCTAGATTGTTTGCTAAGTTAGTTTAAAGAATTCTTGAAATCTTGCTATTAACCGTGGCTAGTTTCAAGTGAAACTCGAATAAACTGCAATCAGTTATCGGTTATCAATATGTTTTTTAAGCTTAATATAAATCAAAAAAAGTGGTGAGGGTATGCATTTATGAAACGCAGTGTATTAATTTATTTAACTTTTACATACTTAAAATAGGATTATAGTTTTTAAGCACAGAAAACTGAGTTCTTTCCAGCGAAGTCCGTCTGTTACAAGTGAAATGATGAATGGACTTTACAATAAAATCATAAGTGAAATAAATTATTAAATGCTTATTAAATGTAATGTATTTCTTTAACTATAGATGACCGAAGGGGTGGTAGAACATTTACGTAATTCACCACCATCATATTTGAATTGGGCCCGTACACTCAATCATCTACTAGAAGATCGCGATGGTGTTGAATTATTTAAAAAGTACGTGGAAGAAGAGGCGCCTTCATATAATGATCATTTAAATTTTTACTTTGCCTGTGAGGGTTTGAAACAACAAACAGATCCTGAAAAAATAAAACAAATTATACAGGCTATATACAGGTACAATTTTCTAAAACTAAAATGTCATAATCACCCATATGTGTAATAACTCAATCATTCATGGTTTTCTTTAGATTTCTGCGTAAGAGCCAATTGTCAGTATCAGAAGATTTGAGACGTAATATTAAGGCTGGACTAAAAAATGAAATACCTCTCAGCCCAAATATATTCGATGGCATGCAAAAGCATATTGAAAACACAATACGGGATAATATATATCCATCATTTTTATGTTCGGAAATGTACATTCTCTATATTCAACAGATGTCAGCTGCTCATGAACGATTTAGTAGTAGTGGTGGTCATAACACGGGGGGACCCACCAGCTGTAGTACTGGTAGCAGTAGTAGTAGTGGTGCTAGTTGTGGAAGTAATAATGGTGCAAGCGGTGGCGTAGCAGTAGGAGGAAGTGGTGGTGGAGCATGTGCGTTATCATTTTCAGGCGCTTCCACTAGTACTGGGAAAATGAGTAGTTCGTTGGGTCCACTTATTAATCTACCTGCGAGTAGTAGTTCTGCTCTGGGTGCTCCAACTGCTGGTAGTTGCAGTGCTAGTGGCAGCGTATATGGCCCGTCAACTTCAGCCAGCTCTAGCGGTTCCGTTAGTGCAACCGATACCTTACCTCGCAGCTCAACTTTACCCACCCTTCACGAAGATTCAGAATTGTCTCTAAGTGATGATTTTGAAAAGATTCGCATTGAAGGTGGACGTGTATCCGCTGACATGCCGATGGGCATGCGTTTAACACGGGATTTATTATTGGCGACACAAAAAAGAAGACTGGAAATTCGGCCACCTGGGTAAGTTTAATTTGTTCTATTACATCACAAAAGATTGTTGTAGTAAATGGGTGGTATAAATACAACATTGCAAATACTTACCTCGTAAATTTATGTTTAATATGATTCTTTTACAAAAATTTATCACTTCCAATTAAATCCTACGTTTTATTTATTCCACCCAATATTAGTTAAGAATTCAGTTATTAATTATTAAGTTCGATAATTTTAAAAGCAAAATAGCTAAACTGTTTAATCATATTAATTGAATGCATTAGCAATGTTGGTATATAGTAAATCGTTTATTTAAACATCTGAATCCATTAAAATTCCTAGAACTACAACTAATATCACAAAAATAGCCTCTGAAAATATTCAAATAATATCAAACTTTAAATTTCATTTGAAACAGATTTTATTCTGGGTCAAATATGAATACTTAGAAGATTAAATTCTCTAAATCGTACATTAAGTTTTTTTCTGTATATCTCTTAATTATAATTTCCTGCATATAGTTTTAACGAATAATAAAATTTATAATCAATTCCATTCAAATTAAAACTAAGGATTAACAAAAATTTAGTTCAAAAACCAACTCGTACATTAGAACTGAATCCATAATTAAATAAAATATAATTAATACTTTATGTGAATACCATTGACGTGAATTACCATCTCCAATTTATAGGGCATGCTCTACACACACTTTTCTTATTTCAATTCAGATTTGATTTTAAGAAAGATTTAGTATCATGTTTATGTTTGGGCTCTCTGGAGGGTTGTTTCCATTAAATAGAGGTACTAATAAAGTAGATGCTGTTGGTTGAAGCTAGTTTATTGTTTGAAAAACGTATACCGTTCTTCGGTTTCGAAAATCTATTTTGTTTGTAGCTTTTTACCCATATTACACTATGCAACAAAATAATAATAAACCTATACCATGGTTTAGAGACCCTATCTCTTCGGTCCAACTAAGTGGATATAGAAAATAAGCATAAAGCAAATTTGAGTGGCATTGTTATTAATTTTTTTGGCTGCAGTTATGCAAAAGTTCATATCGGATGCTATATTTATATTTGGGGCCTAGGTCGAAAAATGTACCGATCCTGACCATATTTGGTAAAGTCACAAACAAACCAAATTTGAGAAAAATCTGTGGAATATTTTTGTTTTCTGATAGATTTAAGTGAAAATAGGGAAGCGGCGTTATATGGGGGCTATGACAAAGAATTGCCACATGGGGTTTATTTTTGGACTACTGATAAATGGATGTAATAAACACATACAAACCCAATTTGACCGAGATCTATATGATAATTTGGATCTTATGGCAATTTAAGTCGATTTCATAGGGGTCATTTGTATGGGGACTAGGTCTGAACATGGACCGAATTTCACCAATTTCAATTGCGTTCATTCTATGCCCGATAAAAGCTTATATACTAAATTTCATTAAAATATATTCATATTTGCGACCTGTCGTTTGATTACACGGTTTACATGGTCTTTCCAGCGGAATTGAGTTGCAAAATCATTGCGTCGTTGGTAATTATTAGTGGACTTACAACTAGCAACTGTCTTTTTCACGTCGCACTACAAATTCTCCATCGGATTGAGGTCTGGTGATTGCGCTAGCCATTCTAGGACATTAACCTTGTTGCCTTGAAAAGATTGTTTTGCCATTGTCTTGCTCGTATGTTTGTGGTCATTGTCCTGCTGTAAGACCCATACCAATGGGAGCACGATTTATTATATCTTTGATCCAATAAATTGGACCCACTCCATAAAATGAAACACACGCCTAAATCATTAATTGAATCTTCCATGTTTTATGATTTCGGTCTTAAATTTTGGATTGCATTCGGTGTTTGTTGGTCGTGTTACATATTGACGAGACCATTTTCCACCATACAACACAATTTTGTATTCATCGGACTATAAAATGTTTCTCCACTTCGCTATTGGCCATTCCCAATAAGTCTTTTAGCTACATGTATTTTTTTTTTTTAGAAGTGGACTTTTCGAGGACTATGAACAACCAGATCATGCACCCTTAAGGGTCTATGCACAGTTTCGGTACTCGCTTCCATATTTAGCTCATCATTTATCTCTATTGCAGACGCAAATAAATGGGTTATTTTTGGACTATCTAATTTAACCGATTTATCAATTTAGCTGAAGATTCTGCACATTTACGTAGGTTTTACTCTTTGAAATAAATTTTTTTATAAGTGGAATCTAAGCAACCATACAATGCTTGCCTCGGACCATTGCTGTAAATTATAACCGGAATTCTGATAAAGTATACCAAAATCTAATAGAATACCACATTACGTACCTTTTTGGAAATTTTTGATAAGTAATATTATTTTGACTCCCCAAATTAGCGAGGTATTGCTAATTGAGAACATGCTAGTGTTCTCTTCCTATAAAACGGAATTATACAAAATCAGTGGACAAATCAAAAAAAACTACAACAGCTTATGTATATTTTCTTGTACCGCTACTATTATTTTGACCACAACTGTAAATTGGATCGCTGAACATGAGTATTTTTTTATGAAAGCTTTTTTCAGTAGTGGGTTTTTGATTATAATTTTTTATCTCTCCGGAAATTTTAAATATATCTTGAGTTTAAATAGATCAATCGTCAAAAAATCTATGGATAAATTTGAATTTTATGATCGGATATGTGTTAACACAACACACAAGTCGTCGGGATTATTTTTGCGCTCGAATACTTGATTTTTTTCTCACTTTCATAGTAAAAGTAATTGAGACAAGTTTGAATTTGGAGCTACCACACTCCTACATATCTTCTTCTCTTTGTGAGGTGATTTCATGAATTTTCGACCTAAAATTGGTTCCAAAAAAGCACAAGAGTGTGAGAAAAATTACTGTTAATTTAACACGATCTGTATATTTTAACTCGAGATATACTATTTCAAAACGTGGAACTTTAGGAATGTAAAAACCATACGCAGAAACAATATTAAACATCATTTTCGTTTTCAGCGGGCCAATTTATATATCAAAATAATGTTGAAGACTGCTTCACAAAACGGCTATTGTATAGTTATATTTTCGAACATTTTTTTATACCCTATACCACTATGTGGTTTGGGTATAATGACTTTGTGCTGCTGTTTGTAACAACCAAAAATATTTGACCTAGACCCATCTTTAATTATACCGATCGAATCAGAATCACTTTCTGAGTTGATTTAACAATGTCCGTCCGTCCGTCCGTCTGTGTGTCCATGTAAAGCTTGTAATCAAACTGCAGGTCGCAAATATGAATATATTTTGATGAAATTTGGTATATAAGCTTTTATCGGCCATGGGATGAACGCTATTGAAATTGGTGAGAATCGGTCCATGTTCAGACCTAGCCCCCATACAAATTACCCATATGAAATCGACATAAATTGCCATAAGATCCAAATTGTCATATAGATCTTACTCAAATTGGGTTTGTATGCGTTCATTACATCCACTAATGAGTAGTCGAAAAATGATCCCTTTGACCCCATATAGAACTGCTTCCCGATCTTCACTTAAATCTATTAAAAAACAAAAATATTGCACTGATTCTTCTCAAATTTTGTTTGTACATATTTTTGCAAAATACAAGAGACTTTACCAAACATGATCAGGATCGGTCCATTTTTGGACCTAGTCCCTTTATAGATATAACATCCGATATGAACTTTTTCATATCTGCAGCCAAAAAAATTAATAAAAATCCCACTCAAATTTGGTTTATGCTTATTTTCTATATCGAAGTAGTTGGACCGAAAGATAGGGTCTCTAAACCATGGTATAGGGTATCATATAGTCGGTCTAGACCGACTATAATTTTCTTACTTGTTTAACGTTTCTGATGGTTTCAAATTTTCTCCAATTAATAGAAACTGATTATTAGATATTTAAAATAAAATTCTTTTGACTATTGTCCTTTAGTAGTTGATAAGTCTTATTAATTCTATTATAAAATCCAATTTTTATTTACGTTCTTCAATGAAATTTTTTTGAGAATTTATAATAAAACTATTACATTAAAATTTCTTCATAAAAAAAACGACAATCGCGATGATAAAATTTTTTTAAACCTAATAGCAATTTTTGCAAACTCTATTTCCGAGTGTGTATTTAATTCTTTATGAAATCCTTCAAGATATATATTTAAGTTGTATTTCATCAGAAGTGGAAACAAAACAAACAAGAAAATTATAGTTGGTCTAGACCGACTAACAAATTGGATATTAAAATAAGCATAAACCAAATTTGAGCGCCATTGTTACTAACGTTCATATTGGATGCTATATTTATATAGAGATTTGGTCCAAAAACGGACCGATCCGATCATATTTGGTATATTTGGTATGATCAAAAACATGTACAAACCAAATTTGAGGAAAATCTGTGCAATTTTCTTGTTTTTTTATAGATTTAAGTGAAGATCGGGAAGCAGCTTTATATGAGGGCTATGACTAAGAATTGGCCTACAAAGTTGGACTACTGATTAATAGATGAAATAAACACACACAAACCAAATTTGATCGAGATCTATATGATAATATGGATTTTGTAACAATTTAAGACGATCTCGTAGGGGTCATTTGTATGGGACTAGGTCTGCAAAATGTCAGTTAGAAGCTAATATTCCAAATTTCGTCAAAATATATTTATATTTGCGATCTGTAGTTAGATTAAAAGGTTTCCATAGACACACTGATGGAGAGACAAACAGACGGACGTACAGATGGACGGACATAGTTAAATCGACTCATAACGTGATTCTGAGTCGATTGGTATAATAAAGATGGGCCTAGGTAAAATATTTTTGGTAGTTACAAACATCAGCACAGTTAAAAGCATTTCAGACTCCTTTGGGGCAATATTTAACGCTTTATTCAGTATTAAAAGAAAAACATATTTGTGACATTAATTTGTATACCTGTGCTTTTTAATTTTAATACATCTTATTATTTTGTACATATATTTACCAGTGCTATTTGTTTAGTTATTAATATTTTGTGTATTTTTTATTTTCATTTGTAATAATTTGTGTAAATTTTATGTTTTTTTCTTTTATTTTCATTTGTATGACACAAAATTAATTGCCACCAAACACCAACCAACCAACTCCTTACAACTGCAACTGCAAACAATGCACATCCATACATAAATACTAATATAAAAACTTTATATTGTGCCTTATTGACCATAACACCAAAATGAATATAAATGCTACTCCAACCAACAAACCGTGCGCTTATTTATGTTGTACACTATATTAAATTTGATTTTTGTTTTTCTTTATAATTATATAATTTTTAATTTCTTTAAATTTTTATAATTTGATTGCATGGATTGAAACCACCTGCCCTGCCCGTATCACTTACTCTATCTCTCTATTTCGACCTCAATAAACAAATTGTTGTTGTTTGTAAATGTTCAATATGAAAAAAAAAAATACAAAAATGCATACTGTGCATGTGAGTGTAGAGCTCATGGTTATGTGTATACAGGCAAAACGAATACCTCATATGTACCGAATTCACGTGTAGATTCAGAAAGGGCAAGTATCAGTTCCGGCGGTAGAACTGATTCTGATACAATGTCTCTTTCAAGCTGTTCAATGTAAGTAAACAATCCAACAATTTAATTAGTTATTGTTAAAGTTTAAGATGTGAAAGTTTTTGAATCAGTGAGACATTTGAAAAACACATACATTTACTGTTTTCTATATTTTAAGGGATGGACGCCCATATATTCAACGAAGACATAGCACCACGGAAACAAAAGCTATACGACAGAGTGCCTTGGCAAATAAGGAATCAAATTCCTTTCAGGTGTGTAATATTCTTTAAACGCGTCTATCAATGATTTTAAAAACTTTTAAATAAAACCTGCAAAACATTACTAATTTGACTTAATTAAAATTACAATATGTACTCGTATTTTATTGTTGTACACATTTTAGGTAATACCACGCACTCAACGTCTTCATTCAAATGAGCATCGTCCTTTGAAAGAGAATGAGTTAATTGCCTTACTAATACCGAAACTAGAAGAGGTTAAACGTAAGCAAGACCTCGAAGATAGAGCCCGTTTAGAGGTATTTTCTATGGTTATTTTTAATGGAAATTGTACTAGATCTAATATTTTTTTTTTATTATTTTGCATAGCATTATCCTGAAGAATCTTTGCCAACCAACGAAAGAATTGCCAGTGATCGTGCTTTTGCACAAGCCATACGTGAAAAATTTGCCATTGACGAAGACAATGATCAAGATATACTTGATCAGCATGTTTCACGAGTTTGGAACGATCAAACCCCACATCGTTCGCCTGGTACAATGTCACCTTGCCCACCTTTACCATCAAGAAGGCGTACCATAACACATGACTCAGGCATGTTGAGCGATGGTGCCATGAGTATGAGTAAGTTGTTGCTAAATATAATTTGTGTACATGTATGTGTACAAAATCCCCATAAGAAACAAATTTATCTCTGATTTTTTAGATGTTCTCTGGTCGAACAATTTTAAATATTAGGCAGTTTTTTTTTTTTTTTTTTTTCAATAACGCAGGCCGACAAAATAAGGACTTAGCGATTTGATAACTGTTTTACAGCCATTTCCCAATTCGAAAAAGTTAAAAATTTTCCTAGGCTAAAATAACACTTATTTAAGAACCTCAACTTTTTTAGCACGAATAAAATTATGTTGGATGCAAGGATTCTAAAACTGGTATTAGTTTTTTTACAGCTTTGGCTTACCAGTTATAGACGAGAATATTATCCTCAAAGTTTAATGTGATAAATCTTGTAATGTAGATCCGGCAAGATAAAACTAATAGCAGTAATGTCTAAATTGTGTGTTCAAACTCTGGCAAAGTTAACAAGTAAGAGTATTAAATTCGGCTGAGCCGGATCTTTAAAACCCTCCACCCGTGTTCTAACCACATTATTATAACCTAGGTTGTTAACAGCAAGAGACAAAAAAGATAGATTTTTAACGTTGACGTTTAAACTTAAGATAATTACACAAATTTTAGGTATTTCCGTGCTTTTTACTCCTGTTATTTTAACTCGTAGTGTTTGTCTGCTTGTCTGACAAAAAAAAAAAAACGTTGGATGGATTTGTAATCCTTTTCCCGTGATCCAATCCAGCTGAAACTTTGCAGGCAGGCTCGTGAGGACGATAAAAATGATGTAACAAATTTTCGTTTAAAAAATTATAGTATAATTTTGGATTTTTCGAAATTTTAACGGTTTTTTTTTCAGTCAATCAATTGTTTAATTACATGATGGTAAACTTAATTTACAAAGAAAGAGAGTATAATAAAAACTTGATTTTTATGGGTTAGTTTTTTTTATTGAAAGTAATTATTAAATACAATCAGCATACATACATAACAATTACATTCTTGTTTGTTTGTTTATCAGCGATATATGCAAACTTTTTTGTTTGCTTCATCAAAAAAAAAAAAATAAATCAACAAGCAAACCAACATGTGAGTATCTCTATATTTTCATACATCATTCCTCACCTATTTGGTTTAGAGGCTCCAAATTCATTACCAAACTGCTGCAGATTATGACAAACATTTTAAGCTTAAGTAATACGATGTACTTGACAGGAGAATGTTTTCAACAGGCAGATCGACTTATCCTTTTATAAGTATCAAGAATATATATATTTTATGGGATCTCCGGAATTTATTACGATGAGTTACAAACGGATTGACAAACTAATATATACCCTCTGCACAGCCATTTGATGTTCAGTGGTAAGATCTAGAAAGGGCTTTATTGATCAGTAGATTCTTGTAAACTTAAGATAACTCAGAGTATACCACACATACCCAAAATCGGCTTACAGTTTCTGGATGCAAGACCAGATTTGAAATCAGCGTAAAAAGTATCATATCCCTGGCTAATCAATCAGTGTTGCCCTGTGTAATTTAACTCTAACTTTAAGAAGGAAATTTTCCTGATTCTAGTTAATGCACTTTTATCATAGAGAAACTTTTAAATTCTGAGACAATTGTTAAAGAAAAACTCTAAGATTTAAATCGTGTTTCCTTAAGTTTAAATTTGGAATAGAATTTTTTAAATATTTTTTTTTTTCGAACTTCGTCAATTTAGGTGGCCATTCAATGAAACACTCAAAATCAATGCCAGATCATAGTTCCTCTGCAAGGAAGCTAACAAATAAATGGCCTTCCATGAATACAGATAGTGGCATAAGTTTGTTCTCAGCTGATACTCTTATGAAGTACAAAGACAATAGGTAAGTGCACATATACACATGTAATAATAATAATAATATAAATTGTTTGTTTTTTTTTATTTTATAGTTCACGTTCTGGCACGAGTACAGCCTCGAAACTAGAAGAAGCCAAAAGAAGACTGGAAGATGAGACTAGACGGTCTCGTCGTTATACTCAACAACGCATGCTGCCACCAATGCAACAACCACAACCCTCAGCATCATTTAGTAATAGCAGCAGTGGCAGTAGTAGTCTGCATCACCAATCAGTCCCGCCTCCGTTACCCGCTAAACCACAAGAGACCACAACAGTAGTGTTTTCATTTTGTGATGAAGAATATCCCTATAGAAGTAAAATCCCCGGTACACAACCCACACTAAAGCAATTTAAGGACTACTTACCCAAAAAGGGTAATTTTAGGTATGTCCCCACTCTTTGTTTCGCTTTTTTAATGTACAGTTTTTGTTATTTTTGTCTTTGTTTTTTATTTTAGATTTTTCTTCAAAACACATTGTGAAGATCCTGACAGTCCAGTGATTCAGGAAGAAATTGTCAATGACAACGATATCCTTCCCTTATTTGAGGGCAAAGTGATGGGTCTCGTTAAACCATCCGAATAGAAATAGTGTAAGTTTAAATTTTTATACATTTATATGTAGTAAATGATTTAAAACAATTAAGAAAAACAATAATGCAAAAATTAAATAAATTTTAAATTAACGCAAACTAATATTTCACAAAGAAAGAGAGAAAAAATCAACTAAATACATTTTTTTATCATTACAACTGACTGAAAGTGTTTTACACATTTAATTGGATTTTTTTTATATACAAACCGACGATTTTTTTTATTTTGAATGCTGATTATTTTGTTTCTAACTTATATCGTTTAAAATGACTCTTCAAGCTAAACTATGGCGATCCTTATTATATGGAAAATATAGTAATGTCATGTAAACAAGCAAAACAAATTTGTTAGGTATATGTATATAATAAATGACCTGTAACAATTACGTTTCTCTAATCAACATGAAAGGTTTCGTCCTTAAAAATATATATATTTTTTTTTGACTTCTCGGATGTTAAATTCGCTTATTGCTATAAACTATTTTTATATTTCATACTAAAAATTGCAAATTTAATAGCAAATTGTAAAATCGTTCATCAGTAGGGACAATTTGTTTCCGTTGCACATATAAGAACTAATAATATTTGATAATAATTTGTCCACCTATTTATTGTGGGTTTTCGTCAATGTTTGTTGATTCAAGAGATAGCAATTGATATCCCGGTAAAAACTTCTGTTATATGGCAAATTTGTGTTTTGAAGCATCTGAAAGATTCTAAGTCATTTACGAAAAGCTTGTGTACCATTAGATTTTGATTCAAAATTAATTCAATTCAAGAATAATTACATATAATTTATTTTTAAATATTTATAAAATATAATTAATTTAGCTATGAATTAAATCATTAGTTCTAGTTCATCAACTTATTCATTCATTTACACCATTATTATTCGATTTATAACATTATTTTCCATCCAAAGATCTAATTTACGAGACTCGGAATTTTATTAAATAAAAAAATTGTGGACTACTTCATGTATGAGTTTTTGAATTTGTCGCTAAGGTTTCCTCAAATAGAGCATGGTTTAACTAAAATTTTCATCGGTAAATTAATTCCCATACAGAGTTCAGCTTTACAAGTTCTAACTTATTCACTCAGTTAAACCATTATATTTATATTTATCAGATTAATTTGCAAAGTTCTAATTAATTAAATAAAAATATTGAAGACCACTTCATGTATGAATTTTTTTGAATTTGTCGATAATATTATACTAAGGTTTCCTCGAATAGAGCATGGTTCAACTAGAACTTTTATATGTAGTTCGATTTCATACGGAGTTCAACTTTGAACGGTATTCAATTAAAAAAAATCAGTAGCTTTAAAAATTTAATACTTATTTACATATATAGAATGCATAAAGAAATGTATTTAGCAAAAATGTAATTAAGCTGTAAAAAAATAAACATAACTTTTTATTAAAAAGAAATCGAACGTTTTTTATCAACGAAAAACAAATTCTAATTGATTGATGTAAGTTTTTTTTTCATAATGTTTTTTTTTTCATAATCACGTGGAAGTTAGAATCTACATACGTATTTTTAGTTTTATTATAATTGTTATATTTGTAATTGATTTTGATGCAGTAAAGTAATGTAATAATAAGTATAAAATTTTATCTTAAGGACTGCCTGCAATATATTTTAGCAAGATAGTGTGATTTTTTTGCAAAGTTATAAAGTTTTACATTTTGCATCCTCTAAAGAAATTAAACAAATCAAATTTTATTTTACCTGAATTTTGTCAATTTATGTCAAACCATTTTCAATTGTATTTAAGGAATTTTCATTTATATTTCAAATCTTTTTTTTTTATTTACACTCATGACTTTTTTTATATAAAAAATTACTCGGAATCCTAAGAAACAGCTGCCGCCTTTAAAATAAGTTGCATCGTCTTATTTTATCACATATTTTGTCGTGACTTTCGAAAAAAAATTTATATAGAAAACTTACGCAAAAGAAAAATAGTTCACAAAAGTTGTAACTAGGGATTGGATTTCTGGAAACATCGGGATAAAATTCCCGGAAATTGTACTGTTTTTTTTTTTTTTTTTGTCACTTCACAATTCCTGGGAATATTTAGAACACCGCGTTTATTTTTTTTTTTTTTGGCACTTCACAATTCCTGGGAATATTTAGAAGGACACCGCGTTTATGCTATTACTAAACTAATAGCAAATAGTTTCAAAACAAAAAAACAGATGATCTTAAAGAAAATAAGATTAAAGAAAAGAGAACTATTAAGAATTTTAATGATGCATCTAGCTAGTGCAAGAACACCAAATCTGAATAATTTATTTAATGCGTTAGTAGCATTAAAACTTACTTCAATCGCAAGTAAACGTGTAATCTCCATTAAAGGAAACTTTGTGAACAAAGAAATGAATCAACTTTCCAATAATGATAATGAGTTCTTAAAAAATTTATAAAATATTTGAGTTGGGAATTAATCAGGCTAAAGATCAAATGTTTTTACTTAAATTAAAGCAAATATAAGAACCTGAATTGTACAGTATGATGGGATTACATTGGAAAAATGCGATTTTTGTGTTTTTTTCATTTAACCTATGATACTTAGGAACTATAGACCTTTTGAGTGACAGAGTTTTCACATGGATCAACTAATACTCAGATTTCGTTAAATTGCAATCTTTGACTGTGGGTGGATGATCTTAGGCCCGAAAATTGTATAAGGTAAGTAGAGTAAAATCACCAAAAGGTTTGACGCGTTGTGGCAACAGTCTTATTTCATTAGCTTTTCGTATTTATTTTTTTATTGTTATTATTTTTTTCTCTGAGAAATTTTATTTACTCTGCTTATCTAGTAGCCGCAATAATAATCCACACCCAAAAATAGTGTTGCACAGTGTAATTAAATAAGCTTTTATTTGAAGCCGTGCTTTATTCAAGATTTATCGGAGTTAATAACTACATTTTTGCTATATAAAAAAATTTCAAGATTTTGTTTCGGATGATCCAATTGTGAACTCACTCTTTTAATTTTCTTCTCAAACTTCTCAATGACATATATTTTGCTAATAACTGATGGTTAGATCCTGAAATATTATATATAGTTCCGATGAAGATAGATATTGTTTTCTATAAATAGACATATAAATTTCTTTCTAATTTGATATTTTATTTCCTTAATTCAAATTTTCTTGTTGTACAAAAACTTTTTTTTTTAAATGCCTTCGAACTTTCTTACAATTAACCAAATATTTATTATACAAATTAGAAAATTGAGCATAAAGTTCTGAAATGTATGTGAAAATTTGTTTATGGAAATGGCGAGTGATAATTTTATTTGTTCAGGATAACTCTTAAAGACGCTCGTATCGGCGAATTGTCTGCCGTATTGCCTGACATCTACATATATTTTATGATAAATTTGAGAATTTTACTTATTATGTTTTAAGCCTTAAATATTTATTTTAATTGAAATGTTACTATGTGGCAAATACAACTAAATTTTAATTTATAAATAATCACAAATACACAAAAAAAAGAAAAAAAATAACAAAAATTTATTAAAATTAAAACACATTAAGAACTCATTATTATATCAACTAAACATAAACATCAAAACCAATATCCCAAATCGAATCACAGAATTAAATCATAAAATTTTCTAACGCAAAACGAAACGAAAGAACATTCTGTTTATTGGCCTGAGAAATTCATGTGTTATATGATTCGAAAAACAATTGTTAAAATTTAAGAAAATATACATGGAAACAAACTTTATATCTTTGTATGTCGATAATATAGAGTACTTGGCTAGAGCTACTAATCCTTAAACAGTTTTATTTGGATAAAATACAATAATAACAATAATTTTATTTGGAAACAAAATCGAATTGAACAGTGTCTTTCCGGGTTTTGCAAACATAAATATTTAATGACATAATATTAATTTAAACAATAGTAAAACATAGAAATATATTTAAGTATGTACAAAATTTAAATAAATTCAAAACAAAATTGTATTGATAATATCATAACAACAACATACTATAGGTGTGAGCTTACAAATTAACTATTATTATTAATATTATTACAGTAGGTTGGTTTGTCAAGCAAAAATAAAGAAAACAAAAACTGACCGTAGACAATCTTGACACCAATATTAATTACTTTGCGTTAAAAAGAAAAAAAATCTGTGACCTTTTTAGGTGCAATCGCCTGCTGTGAAATTGTTAAACATCAAAAGACAGATTATTTTTGAAATATTCTTAAATAAATTAATTTACAGTTTAAATCAGAGGTGATCGAAAATTGAACTTAGTAATGAGCTCCACAAATATCAGGTTTTAATATTTATTAACAATTATAACCGCTCATAAAGTAAGTTTAATGTTTTAATTACAGAAATATTTATTGTTTTTATTTTTTTCAGAAAAAAGGTGTTTATAAAATCTAGTCTATAATAATAAATAACTGGCGCAGAGTTTACACAAAGTTATTGGTGGAATCTTAAAATATAGTGCGAAAGAGATCAAAACAAGATATTTAGAAAATAATGTGTAAAAGTTAACAATAATATTGAAGTTGAATCAGTGGTAAATTTCGAATTGAATGGATTTTCGCTCAAAAAGCTTAATATAAATATTTATGCAAAAGATTCGTGTATTTCTGGTTATTAATTGCAACAATTAAAGTTAACCGAAATTTTATCAAAGTTAAATGTATATTACAATAGTAGATAGTTGATAATACTGCCGTTCATGAGTTGACTCAAGATCAACCTTAGCATTTTATATCTTTATGTTTCCTTAAAAAAATTGTTACCATTTTGTGTGAATGTCGGCAGATTAAATGAATTCTATAAGCTCAGTCAGATGGTGGTATAGAACAGATTTGTCACTAACAATTACAATGTCAAATTTATTGAATTAATTTTTTTGCTTAAGCTATCGAATATAAATAATTTCGCATTTTTTTTTTTTTTTTCAAAGTATTAAATATATATTAATATTAACAACAATTCCAATGGGAGATTGAAAATATAGTTCGTATATATATTTTTTTATTATTCTCACGCTCTCATGTCCACAAATTACAGACAAATTGACATACTGTGGGGAGCACAAATATCAGCATATTGGCAGTATGTAGCGAAATAGTGTTATAACATGGTTTTAATAACAATAACAACAACAATTATAAGCCGTAATAACACTTGGACTTTTAGATATTCATATATAAAGGAACAAACATAAATTTATTTTAAAGGTATTTTGGCAGTTTTGCACTTATGTACTTAAAGCTATTTATACCCTATACCACTATGTGGTTTGGGTATAATGACTTTGTGCTGCTGTTTGTAACAACCAAAAATATTTGACCTAGACCCATCTTTAATTATACCGATCGAATCAGAATCACTTTCTGAGTTGATTTAACAATGTCCGTCCGTCCGTCCGTCCGTCCGTCTGTGTGTCCATGTAAAGTTTGTAATCAAACTGCAGGTCGCAAATATGAATATATTTTGATCAAATTTGGTATTTGATCTTTTATCGGCCATGGGATGAACGCTATTGAAATTGGTGAGAATCGGTCCATGTTCAGACCTAGCCCCCATACAAATTACCCCTATGAAATCGACATAAATTGTCATAAGATCCAAATTGTCATATAGATCTTACTCAAATTGGGTTTATATGCCTTCATTACATCCATTAATGAGTAGTCCAAAGATTATCCCTGTGGCCCCATATAGAGCTGCTTCCCGATTTTCACTTAAATCTATTAAAAAACAAAAATATTGCACTGATTCTTCTCAAATTTTGTTTGTATATATTTTTGCAAAATACAAGAGACTTTACCAAACATGATCAGGATCGGTCCATTTTTGGACCTAGTCCCCATATAGATATAGCATCCGATATGAACTTTTTCATATCTGCAGCCAAAAAAATTAATAAAAATCCCACTCAAATTTGGTTTTTGCTTACTTTCTATGTCCAGTTAGTTGGGCCTAAGAGATAGGGTTTCTAAACGCATGGTATAGGGTATCGTATAGTCGGTCTAGACCGACTATAATTTTCTTACTTGTTTTTGTTTATGATATTGTTTGTTTTTTTATTACACTTTATGCATCTGGGCATACTTTCCACCAACTTTTTAATTATTTTGTGTGGAATGTTTGTCCACTCCGTCTGCACTCGACTCCGTAGTACATCTATGTTGGTAAGGACATTTTCATATTGTGCCAATTGATGCCTGACTTTTGACCACAAATTTTCAATTGGATTTAGGTCCTGGCTTTTGGGCTGGCCATTTAAATGTTTGAAACATAAAATTTTGCAGCCAAGTTTTAACAATTTTTGCCGTAGGCTTCGGTCCTAGTCCTGTTGTGAAATTAATCCTCTGACAGAGTAGGTGCCTTCATTCAAGGAGTCCGGCAAGTTTGTTTGGAGTATATTGAGATATATCTCTTTAACCATTATTTGCTTTATTGGGATCAGTGGGCCAACATACCATCACGTGAAGCAACCCCAAACCATCAATCTTCCTCCGCTTAACTTTACCGTCTCCTTCACCTGCCCACACTGAAGGCTCTAATAGAAACGATGCCAGAAATAAGCCTTATCATCTGACTGATACCGGTTGGTTTTGGTCTCATCCGAGCATATAACCCTTTTTCAGCCATCGACTGTCCAATCTTTTCGCTCTTTACAAAACTTTAACCTCGACTTTAAATTTTTTTCCGACAAAGTTGGTACCATATCGATCTTATTCAATACTCTCCGAACAGTCTATGGGCTTACTTGGTGATGCAGCTTTAAAGGAGGAGTTCTGCATTAATTTTTGCATAGTAAGTGCTCAACAACACACGCATCTCCATCAATAACACACGCATCTCCACTGTCATTAGATTTTAGTTGAAATTCGATACCATTTACTAAAGTTTTGGTTTTTGTCAAATCAGCAAAGTTTAAATGGCCCATACGAACATGCCACAATTGCATACCATTTTTTACTGTCACCATCCATACTTAATCATGTTTACGATCTAATTTAAACATGTTGTCTGGCAGATGTGCAATTCCAAGGATTTTCCCATTAAAAGTTATCTCACATCAATTTCCTCGAAATTGAACAGAATAGCCATTTTGTGTTATCTGGCTAACTGACAAAACATTCACAGTCAAGTCCCGGAATAAGCAGTATGTTGTGTAATACATTCACCATTTGCAACACTAACTGTAGTATTATCCACTCCTTCAACTTGGAACTTTTGCTTGTTTTCGACAAAAAATCTCCTTCACATGGGTTTATTTATCTCATCAAACCAATCTTTACGCATAGACATGTGCATGCTAACACCGTATTCTATAAACCAATCATTTTCATTAATCACACCCGCCACAAATACTGTGCAAAAACCAACCTCCTCCTTATTTTCTCTGTTTAATTTTACACTGCAATCAGTTACTTTGTGGTGGTATCAATTGCAATTAAAACAACGAATGTCTTAGTTGGTAATATTTTTATTCATTCTTGAAAATAGTGCATTACCTTCAATTGCACTATTTTTGATAGAGTAATTTGTATATCATTTTCACACCGGAACTCTATACCTATTATCATGAGTGAATATTCTTCAGGGAGTCCAGCTTATAGGAGCTTCCCAATACACACGTCCTATTTCCTTGAATTTAAATGCGATGGTTACAATTTGACTCGTTTACTCCTCGATATTTTCGGATATGGAGACACGTATTGTGATTAACTGCCACAACAGGCCCCCTCTACGTGTATGCGCAGAGTCTTGAAAAGCCGCCTTCTACTTATCCCAAACATCCTTGGACGCCGTAGCGTCTTCGATGTGAACATACTTTTACTTTGTCAATTAACAAAATGATTTTTGTTTTAGCCGTAATGTCCTGTGTCGTATTCATACCACCGGTCGATTATGCTCCTTGCACAATTTCCCACAGTTCCTCATACCGCAAATAATTCTTCATTGCAAAAGTTCTTGTTGTGTGGCTATCTCGACCAATCAGCTTCTCTACGTTAAAATTTGTTGCAAACTTTCAAATTTCCAAAAACGTTTCTTATACAATTGTTTAATCAATCACCGGGCCCATAACCTGTTAAGATGTTATCAATTAAAGTCAGTTGATTATCGGAACAATGTATTCAAGAAGAAGTTTTAAGTAATGAAGGACAAATAGTTGCACACAAGTGCATTAAATAAGTACTAAGATGCCAAATTTATCATTTTCCAACAAAAAAGGTATAGTAATTTGTTATTTACATAAATATTTTTAATGCTATTTATAGATTTTCTTCTACCTAGTCGCCATTTTTCGATTTTCCGAAAATGAAAAATTCGGATCAGTCTGAAACACTTAAATTTTCTTATTAAACTTAAAGGAGCAAACGCTGAAACGGATTACTTCACAACACATTCCATCGGTTTAATTTTTATTAAATTTCAATGCATTGCATTTATTCCAAACTTTATCCATATCGCCAATTGAATGGATGGATGCAAAATTTCCAATTGAATTCCGTTGTTGATTATTTTGATTGTCACGTTGAGAGTTACGTTCACGATCTCTTCTGTTTCTAACTCTCACACTTTCAATTCGTTCTTCTCTTTGTTCATGATTTTGATTTGATCTTGACCGTGCCGTTCGTTGCCTTGTTAAGTCATTACTTTGTAATCGCAATTCATAGATCTATTTAAACGTATTTGACTGCTGTTGCGTGTTCATCGGTCAATTTGTGAACGCCTTCGTCGCGGCATTGTTGAATAGTTTTACTATGCTCCTTGCAGGAGTAAACGGAACAAATATATAATATATATCATGAGAAATTGTCTTCATCTTTTTTAAATTTCATTTTAACTGAATGATTACAAATCAATGATAATCAAAATTTCAATGCTCACAATGTAAACTTAATTGACAACCAATAAACACACAGAAATTAAATAAGTCAAATTTCGCGCGAATTATGTGGTTGTTGTAAATAAAAACAGGAAATGCCTTTTTGGCTTTATATTTCTTTATTCATGTTAAAAACAAACTTATTCGTTTGCAATGAATCTTAAGACTAACAAAAATTATCAAACTAAGACTTATTTTACATTCATACTTTTAACTAATTAACAGGTATCGTGAGAACAACAAAAGCCAGACGCTTTGGTCAGCACAAATGTATGTTCCCATGATTTTCGTATGCAACAAAATTCAAGGCATCAAGTTCTTTATTATTTAAGACCTTAACATAAGACATGTTAATATTATAAAAAATGTGTGGAAACGTAACTCGCGCAGGCAGAGCCTTTGTGTTGTATACCGAAACGGTAAAATGTATTTCTCATAAAAAAAATAAATTTAATTTACACATTTTATATGGGAAAAACACACCTTTATCGTTCAGTGAAAGTACCGCTTTCCAACGCATGTATTGGTTTGTAAATCTTGAGTGGTCATAAAATGACGAACACAGGACAACTTATTTTTATACCCTATACCACTATGTGGTTTGGGTATAATGACTGTGCTGCTGTTTGTAAGTACCAAAAATATTTGACCTAGACCCATCTTTTATTATACCGATCAGCTCGGAATAACTTTCTGAGTCGTTTTAGCGATGTCCGTCCGTCTGTGTGTCCATGTAAACCTTGTAATCAAACTACAGGTCGCAAATATGAATATATTTTGATGAAATTTGGTGTATAAGCTTTAATCGGCCATGGGATGAACGCTATTGAAATTGGTGAAAATCGGTCCATGTTCAGACCTAGTCCCCATACAAATGACCCCTATGAAATCGACATAAATTGCCATAAGATCCAAATTATCATATAGATCTTAGTAAAATTGGGTTTGTATGTGTTTATTGTATCCATTAAGCAGTAGTCCAAAAATAATCCCTATTGGACAATTCTTAGTCATAGGCCCCATATAGAGCTGCTTCCCGATTTTCACTTAAATCTATCAAAAAAAACAAAAATATTGCACAGATTTTTCTCAATTTTGGTTTGTGCATATTTTTTCAAAATATAAGTGACTTTACCAAATATGGTCAGGATCGGTCCATTTTTTGACCTAGTCCACATATAAATATAGCACTCGATATGTACTTTTTCATATCTGCAGCCAAAAAAAATTAATAACAATGCTACTCAAATTTGGTTTTTGCTTATTTTCTATATCCAGTTTGTTGGTTATCGTATAGTCGGTCTAGACCGACTATAATTTTCTTGTTATATATATAGATTTATTTTACAACGACAATTAAATTAATATTGAGACTATGACGCTCAATCATAAAAATATTGTTATACCATATACCACTATGTGGTCACTATGTAACTACCAAAAAATTTTACCTAGACCCTAGATCTCTTATTATACCGATCGACTCAGAATCAGTTGCGATGTCCGTCCGTCCGACTGTATGTCCATGTAAACCTTGTTGCAAATGTGAACATATTTTGATGAAATTATGTATGTAAGCTTATATCGGCCATACCATGAACGCTATTGAAATTGGTGGAATGTTCAAATCTAGTCGCCATACAAATGACCCCTATGAGATCGACTTAAATTGCCATAATATCAAAATTATCATGTAGATCTCGGTCAAATTGAGTTTGTGTATGTTTATAACATCCATTTATCAGTAGTCAAAAAATAAACCCTATAGGACAATTCTTAGTCATAGCCCCCATATGAAACTAATTTCCGATCTTCACTTAAATCAATAAAATTCAAAAATATTGCACAAGTTTTTCTCAAATTTGGTTTGTATATATTTTTGCAAAAAATAAGTATCCGAAGACAACAAAAAAAAAAATTATTTGGTTTATGCTTATTTTCTATATTTAATAAGTTGGGCATAAGAGATAGGGTCTCTAAACGCATGGTATATGGTTCGTATAGTCGGTCTAGACCGATGTTAATTGGTTTATTTTTATCAAACCAAGGAATTCGGTGATTGGAAATGAAAATCAGTTTGTTTGTGCGCAGCTGTCAAACAATGGGCCGCTCCCAACGAAAGAAACACAATTCTTATTGGTGGTATTAAGTCTAATTTGCATACAAAACGAGAATTTAGATTTTTCGACTTTTCTAAACGTTATTTTTTCCAAACCTTCGCCGTGATTAGATGAAAAAACAAAAAAAAGAATCATTCAAATCGGCCGAGCAGTTGTGGAGTTTAAGCAGATTAATGGTGCTAATTTGCACATAAAAAGCAAAATTAGATTTGTTTGATTTTTTTTACTTTTTTTGAGCTTTTCTGAACTTTCTTTTTTTGCTAAACCTGCTCCGTGATTAGACAAAAAGCAGTTCTGGAGTTTTCGCGAGAATAACAGACCAGCTTTGATAATTCTGTGGTAACAAGCATTAACCGAAAATCATGCTTTTGAGAAAAATAACTTTTAATATAAATGTAATGGGGTTTCATTCTGACTTAGGTCAGAATGTTTTCATTAATAACTTTTTAATAAACAGTGTCAGAGGAATGGGGATTTCACGTAAATATAAAGCGTTTTTTGTAGAACATGATAGCAAAGATAACCCAAATCGTCGAATACCATGCTTTCGAGAAAAATGACGTTTTATATAAATGTAATGGATCTTCATTACGACTTAGGTCAGTATGTTTTCATTAATTACTTTTAATTAAACAGTGTTAGAGAAATGGGGATTTCGCGTAAATATAAAGCGTTTTTAATAGAATATGATAGGATACATTACTCAAATCGTTCTTAAGTCGACTTAGGCGGTTACCGCTTGTGACCACAGAATTATATACATATATATAGATTATGTACTTTTTTAATAAAATCACTTCTTAGCAAAATGCAAGAGTTCTGTTTTATTTATTTCTTCACCTTTAGTAGGTAAACTAAGGTTTTGTTTTTTTTTAAATTTCACAAGCAAACGATTATAAAGCGCCTCGAAATTATTCGTTATTTACTTGTGTTTATAGTTACTCTTTATTGCTTACCACTATATTTCCACATGGAATTCGTAGTTAACTCGCATTTTTTTCTAAATTTTTTCTAAATCTCGTTCATTCTTTCATAAAATGTTTGGTTTGTTTCCAGTATAATTAATTTTATTGGATAGACTAGAGCGTATTCTCATGCAAAACGCGATCTCTGTGGTGAATGGCTTTGGTCTAGTCAAAAAATATAGTAAAAAAATGCGTTCACCTAAAACAAAAAACAGACAAAAAATTTTCAGAATTTAGAAAAATTACACACGGGCTTAAAATTGATACATCAAAATCAAAAACAGATTTGAATTATTTAAACAGTTCTTAATTTAGATCAATTATAAAAAATGCCAAAATTCAGTTATAATTTCCAGTTATAAAATTTTACTGACGAGTAATATAAAAAACGCACACTGCGGATAAAAAACGTCCAAGTTTAAACAATCATTTTTCTGATTTTATGACCACAATGTTAAAAAAGACGGGTGTTTAACTAACAATAAATTGAAAAGTTCCGAAATTGTAGCACCCAAAAATTATAAAGAAACTTTATATTCCAAAGGGAGGTGGTTTTGGCTATTGTGCAGTAAAAATTCCAATTATGAATTTTATTTTTGTTTACTTGATAATGACTTGACAGCCTACTGTATGTAACTATATGTATGTACTACTTATTCTGATTATAATTATTATTTAATTTATGAAATATAGACTTAATATTATTATATATTATTTATAATTTATATTGTATTTACACATGCAACAGCAACACAAAATATTTTTTACGTAATGATATTTTTTTAAGAGAATTTGCCATCTTAACGTTTATAAATAACAATATTACATTTATATAGTAATAAATAATTTTATTTAAAATAAAAACAAATAAATCAAAATAATTTAAATGAGAAAATAGATCATATATATATGTTGTTTTACTATTGATTTTAATGTTTGATTAAAATTTCAGAGATCCAGATTAATAAGAATAATTCACGGAGAAATTCACACTGTTGGACATTATACTCGTATTGGTCAAATTGAATTTCCAAAATATTACTTTAAAAAAAAACATCTATAGTTCGTAGCGATTAACAAAATATTACATTACACCGTGTAACAAAAATTAAATTGCTCCAATGTGCGAATTTCTACTTATAGTGAGTCTCTGAGCTGAATTGTTTCACCTCCGTTTTTAATGTATCACCATAAAAATTGTTCCAATCTCTTAGATCTCTTAAGAATTGCTCTCCTTGATATTCAATCTTCATTTATATAGATTATAAATCACTGTATTAGTTTGTTATTGTTTCATATCTATAACGTCAAATTGCGGAAAATAGACACAAAGTATTTGTTGGTAATAGAACTTAAGTGAAATAGGCCCGGTAAAGTTTCATTTTTAGTCTTAAATTAATAGGCTCTTTTAAATGTAAATTTTTTTATTTTAAAACGAACAAGTGAGAATGTTAAATTCGGCTGTGCCGAATTTTTGATACCCTCCACCTGCGTCTTAAACTCAATATTACACCCAATGTTGAGTACGGCTACCACTTTAAAACTATTGCCGATACTGAAACATTAATTCCGGATACCAATAAATTTAAAGTTAATTGTTTTTTTCTTTTTAGTCAGTTTCTATTACAATTTCTTTAAAAAAAAAAATAATGATCATGTGTTCTACAGAAAGAATTAATTACTATTTGATTACTAGAGTAGAAATCCTATAAGTTCCCTAAGTCCTTCATAGAACACTAACGAAATTCATTATTTAACACAGCCGGCGTTATAATACCAAAAGTTTGATCCCTCTTAGAATGTTTTGAGACCTTAGAAATTATACGATAATTAAAAAAAGTGCAAATGATTCTTGGCTAAAAGCGAATTTTTAAATATTTTTATCTGAATTAGCTAGTAATATGTTAGTTTAAGGATACATTTAATACAAAAAAAGAACTACATAATAAGAACAGGTAAGAAACTAAATATAGAAATTAAAACTTTTAATATTTAATTTCTAATTTTTTATTTTTCATTTTAAATTTTTAATATTTAATTTTTAATTTTCAATTTATAATTATTAATTTTAATTTTTAATTTCTAATTTTTCAATTTTCATTTGTAATTTTTCATTTTTAATTCTTCAATTTTCATTTTTAATTTTTCAATTTTCATTTTTAGTTTTTAATACTTCATTTTTAATTTTAAATTTTTAGTTTTTAACTTATAATTTTTAATTTTAAGTTTTAATTTTTAACTTTTAATTTTCCATTTTTCGTTTTTCATTTTCCATTTTCTATTTTTCATTTTTCATTTTCTGTTTTCCACTTTTCATTTTCCATTTCCCGTCTTTCCATTTTCCATTTTTCATTTTCTATTTTCCATTTTTCATTTTCCTCTCCCTTTTTTAAATTTTAATTTTTCATTTTTTATTCCATTTTTTATTTTCCATTTTTAATTTTCCATTTTTCAATTTCCATTTTTCATTTTTAATATTTCATTTTTCAATTTTCATTCATTTTACATTTTTCATTTTTAATTTTCCATTCTCCATTTTTCATTTTCTATGTTCCATTTTTCATTTTTCTTTTTCCATTTTTTATTCTCCATTTTTCAATTTTCAGTTTTCATTTAAAATTTTTTATTTTCCAGTTTTCATTTTCCATTTTCCGTTTTTCCATTTTACATTTTTCATTTTACATTTTCCATATTCCATTTTTCGTTTTCATTTTTCTTTCATATTGGCGATTTTTTTATACCCTCCACATCTCAGTGGCAGAGGGTATATATAGGTTTGTCATTCCGTTTGTAACGCATCGAAAAACTAATTTCCGACCCAATAAAGTATATATATTCTTGATCCTTATCACAGCTCGAGTCGATATAGCGATGTCCGTCTGTCCGTCTGTCCGTGTGTCTGTTGAAATCACGCTCATTCAAAAAAAAAGCATTTACTTAGGTCAGGTTACGAAAAAATTATTTGCCATAATTCCCACCAGGTTGGTATTGAAATCGGAGTAAATCGGGAGCCTCTGCGCTGAGAAATGAACAAAAGTTTATAGATACCTCTAAAAAAAACATGAAACCTAGTGTTTTCTTGTAATAGTTTAGTGGTTGAACATACAACAACATAAAAAAAGCCACAAAAAAAATGTGATTCATACATATTAACAATAACAAGAACACAACTACCATGAGCTATGTTAATAGTATTGCCACAAACCGAGGTGGAGGGTATCAAAGATTCGGCACAGCCGAATTTAACACTCTTACTTGTTTTATTATAACGTGGTAACGATTAAAAAATATGTGGCAATACTACTAACATAGCTCATGATAGTTGTGTTTGCTGGTATAATTGCATCATTTTTTTGTGGCTTTTTTGAACTGTGAATGTTGTTGTACAACTATTATGTTCAACCATTAAAATATTACAACAAACACACTGGGTTTTAAGTTTTTTTTAGAGGTATCTACATATTTTTGCTCGTATCTAAGCATAATGATGCCCGATTTAGCCCATTTTCAATACCAACCTGCTGGGAATTATGGCAAATGATATTATTGTAACCTTACCCAGAAAAATGTTTTTTCTTGTGAATGAGCATGATTTCAACAGACAGACGGACATCGCTATATCGACTCGAGCTGTGATAAGCATCAAGAATATATACACTTTATCGGGTCGGAAATTAGTTTTCCGATGCGTTACAAACGGAATGACAAAACTATATATATCCTCTGCCACTAAGGTGTGGAGGGTATAAAAAAAGGAGAAATGGACAGAGTAGTCCAACTAGAGACAAAACTAAATATCCAAGTGTTAAAATCGGTTTAGCCGAATCTTTGATACCCTCCACCTTCGTCTTATATCAACATTACAACCAATGTTGGGTACGGCTACCAATTTAAAACTGTTGCCGATGCTGAAACTTTAAATTCGAATACCAATTAAATTTTATGTTAATTGCTTTTCTTGTTGGCCACTTTCTGTTATAATTTCTTGTTGTAAAAACAATTATCGTGTCTCCTATAGCAAGAATTAATTACTACAAGCCAAGCAAAGTTAATTGTTCGTCATTCATTTTTTTTATGTTTATTTTAATTATTTTAAATTTATGATTTGGTTTTCTTATTTTTTTACCCTTTTAATTATTGCCAAATTATCAGCTGTTTACAAATGTCACATAAATATATTGTAAAATTTTGTTCGGCCGTTTCGTCTACACGATAGTTAAAATGGCTTATTGCTCTTATAGCTTTACACATAATAATTACGAACAGCTGATTCGTTAAGTTCAGTTACGTGTCGCTAACTCGGCCTTAAAATATGCGTGGTATGAATACATTGACCTTTTATATATTCCAGCAGATCCCAGCACTCGAAATTCGAGTGCAAATTCTACGAACTTTTTTTTATTTAATAAATTATTTTATAATGTATGGTAATTAATTTTAGCCAATTGAACACTTTTTAGATATCGATTGCTTTATTGGTTTACGCCCAAAATTATTTTTCAATTGAACACAATTATTATTGTAAATGAAGAAAACAAACTCATTTTTTTTTTTGCAAACATATTGACAACTGTAATAAACACAGACAGCATTGTATAATTTTATGTACTAGCAGATTCTAGGGCTCGAAATTCGAGTGCAATTTCTACGCAGCTTTATTTTTCAACTTAGCCAACTCGCCAACCAACACTTTTATGTTTTTTTATTATTGTGAATGAAGATAACAAACTCATTAACAAACACATTAACAAATTTAATAAAACACACATAGCATATGTATAATTTTATGTATGGGTTAGTAGCAACTTTAAATGCAATTTACTCAAAATAAAGGAAAAAATTATAAAATCTGCAAACGGCTAAAAAGAAATATCTTTCAAATAATATACATTTGGTCAAAATCGGGATAAAACGGTAGAACAAAACATCGTTCACAAGAAATCGCCTAGCCTAGTAATATTATAGATATGTTGGTAGCAACTTTAAATGCATTTCACTCCCAAAAAAAAAATGGAAAAATGGAAAAATCTGTAAATCTGGTGGACAACTAAAAAGAAACACCTTTCAAATGAGATATTTTTGGTCAAAATCGGTCACAAGAAATCGACTTACCTATTAATATTATACAGTCCCTGTCCAAATTATTAGACGCACTGTATTTCTTTAATAATTACATGCTTTACATGAGTTTATTTGCAATACTTTTATATTTAAACATATTTGTAATGGGTTTTTATTCAGGAGATTTTTTTATATATTTCCTATATCTATTTATTTTCAATGCATTGAATTACAATGTCATTTAATTGATACACGAACGTAAACAAGAAAAACCCGGTTTCAATCTGTTTAGTTTGTGTGCGGTATTTAAACAATCAATTGAAACATTTTCATCGCGGGTAAAAAAGGCGATCTTTCATCGTGAAGTAAAGGCCCTCGTGGAAGCCAATATATTTTCAAATTGCAAAATATCACGAAGATTGAAGGTTTCAGAAGCTAGTGTACAACGCATAAAGAAGAAAATTCAGTCAGGGGACGAATTGAGCCCAAAAAGAAAGAAAAGATGCGGCAGAAAGCCTATTTTGATTCCAAGGACAGAAAGACATTTAAAGAAAATTTGCCTGGAAAACAGATTTGCTACCACAAAGCAGATCAAATCACTACTCCAAGATGTTTTCATGCTTCTGCGTGCACTGTTCGCAGAAAATTAAAAAATTTAGATTTTAATGCAAGGAAGCCAAGCTAACAGCTGCGTCTGAAGTGGGCCAAACAGTGGCGTGATAAAGATGTGGACTTCTGGACTTCAGTAAGTTGGTATAATTTCATCAATAAAGATATATTTAATATCATTTTCTATGAAATAAAGATAGACAAGCACAGATGTTTAGGATGTTTATTAATTTTTTCTATTTTTGGCCGGCCTGCTTCAGCCGTGAAAGCACATTTGAAATTTTACAGAACAAAGCTCTGTTTGTGCGTCGTCGTCATGGAGAAAAGTATCATCCAGACTGTGTCGTTCAGACTGTAAAGCACCCTGCAAGTGATGATCTGGTCACTCATCAGCGGCAAGGGTACAGGACGTCTCTACGTGGTAAATGGCATAATGAGGCAAAATAAAGAAGTCTTGCAAAATCGGTTGATGCTGCAACACAAAGAATGGTTTCCAAATGGGGAACATTCATTTTTATGCATTTTTGGAAGCGAGAAAATATCCCCCTGTTGGATTGGCCAGGTAATAGCCCTAATATGAACCCAATAGATAACGTGTGGGAACTGCTGAAGAGAGAAGTGGCTAAAGATATGATCACAAACAAAACGAAACTCTTAGAAAATATCATTTTTGTATGGAATCCTCATCCTCAAATGCAGGAGACAGTACAGTCTTGTATTGATAGCATGCAGCGCAGAATTGAAGCTCTCATAGCGGCTAAAGGTGGCTCCACAAAATATTAATATTTAATTGCATTAATTTAAATTTTTTCAAGAGACAATAAATACAATAAATACATATTATTTCTATAACTAAAATATAAAATAAAAAAATATACAGTGTGTCTAGTAAAAACAAAAAAGATGCATAGTATCACCGGATAATTAAGATGTTACATAGAATCTTATGGTGAGTCTAATAATTTGGCCAGGGACTGTAGATTTGAAAAATTGTATAATTTTTCTCTTACTGGAGTATAAAGCTTAAAAATTCCCTAAGTACTTCAGGGAACACCAATGAAATTCATTATTTAACGCAGCCGGCGTTTTAATACCCAAAAGTTTGATCCCAATAAGAATGTTTTGCGGCCTTAGAATTTTTACGATCATTAAAAAAAAAAGCAAATGATTCTTGACTAAAAATATCCAGATGTTAATATTAAATAAAAGCAGATTTTAAAATATTTTTATCTTAATTAGCTAATACTTGCTAATTATGGATAGATTTAATACAAAAAACAAACAAAAAATAAAAACAGACAAGAAATTAAACTCGCTCTATAGAGACTAAAAAATATAAAAGCTTATATACCAAATTTGATCTAAATATATGTATATATATCTGTATAATGGCGACCTTTAATTTGCATACTAAGTTTATGCGCACTGACAAACGGACGGGCGACGTCGCACAGTGGCGTCCTTAGAACAAACGAGGTTGCAAAAATCAAAAATTAGAGAAGGAAAATATCTTGATTGTAGTTACGAGTTCTACATAACCATAGTTGACAGAAAAGTCGTAAACGAACTGACAAATACAACCTCAACACATTGTCATGCCCGATTTGCAAAAAGACGCAAAAGAACTTAGGAAACTTGAACGATTCTACAAACGAGGAGAGCAATTATTGCACGCAAGGATGAAGTAAACGGATTTTTTGCTAAAATTGGCGTACACCCTTCCACATAAAGAGGAACACTTTGATGCAAATACATAGGTAAGGATAAGCAAAAGATCAGAATGAACCGAATAAAGGATGCGTTTTTCAAAGAAGTTGGACTACCCCAGGTGCGGATACTTGAACTTAAACGATGTAAACACCGCGGAGATTTTTTGAAAATGATAAGGCAGTAACTCGAATCACTAGAATTAACAATCAAATCATTAAAAGATTTGGAAAGATCTTGAATCTTTTAAACTGCAAAGAAAAGGTTAATTCTACAAAATATAAAGAATATGCTTCGAAAATATTGTTGCGGAAATGTCCGAAAGCCCGTAAAATATTGGCGCATGGCAAAGATATAATTGAATATCAGTCTTTGCCAATTGGAGAGTTTTCCGAAGAAGCTCAGGTGTTCCTCAACAAATTTTATAAAAAATATAGAGGCTCGAACACGTCCAAGGCATCAAGGGTGAGGTCAAATGAGGACCTCAACATGTTGCATCATCTTTCGATTCACTTATTTCATCTCTGCGGCCTGTTAAATCACGAAAAGCGTTATAATCCAAGAATTATAGTTCAGAAATGATTAGCCTATTAGATATACCTTCTTTTATGAATTGTGATAATTATTTTGAAGCAATTTGAAAAAATAAACAAAACTTTTTTTATTATTATTTATGGATAATAATTTTAAAGCATAAAAACCTTCAAAAGAAACATAAAAATATAAAATGTAAAAGAAAAAATTATGTTTTTAGTTAACAAACATGAATTTTTCATGTCGTTAACAAATTTCAACTTTGATAACCCATAAGTAAGCACCTTGTTCATAGGTTGGACAACTATATATTATATGGCTTTTTACTTATTTGATTATCTCAATTGGTTCAAAAGATATGATTTTTGCAACGAAAAAACTCAAATGGCGCCACTGTGCGTCGCTAAATCGACTAAGAAAATGATTTAGAGTCGATCAATACCAGAGGTGTTCCCGTGTAAAGTATTATTGGTAGTTAACACAAGCTTATTATTTTTATTTTTTTTTTTAAATTTTCTTCTTAACATGCTTAGATTAAGTGAATATATAAATTATGGTGGGGTGAAATTTTTTTTGTCTTAGATCGTCTTCTAATAGCAAAATTTTGATGTGTGTTTATTGAAATATTCTAAATGTAAGAGCCCGCGCACCGAAATTAACCGTTTTTCCTTGGTTTGTTAAAATACTCAATTTTATTTGTCGTTCTTGTAAAAAATACACGAAATACAAATCAAGTATGCGACTTAAAAATAATAAAACTCCATAAAGAGTACGGTAATATATATTAAACAAGTAAGAAAATTATAGTCGGTCTAGACCGACTATATGATACCCTATACCATGGTTTAGAGACCCTATCCTTCGGTCCAACTACTTTGATATAGAAAATAAGCATAAACCAAATTTGAGTGGGATTTTTATTAATTTTTTTGGCTGCAGATATGAAAAAGTTCATATCGGATGCTATATCTATAAAGGGACTAGGTCCAAAAATGGACCGATCCTGATCATGTTTGGTAAAGTCTCTTGTATTTTGCAAAAATATATACAAACAAAATTTGAGAAGAATCAGTGCAATATTTTTGTTTTTTAATAGATTTAAGTGAAGATCGGGAAGCAGCTCTATATGGGGTCAAAGGGATCATTTTTGGACTACTCATTGGTGGATGTAATGAACGCATACAAACCCAATTTGAGTAAGATCTATATGACAATTTGGATCTTATGGCAATTTATGTCGATTTCATATGGGTAATTGGTATGGGGGCTAGGTCTGAACATGGACCGATTCTCACCAATTTCAATAGCGTTCATCCCATGGCCGATAAAAGCTTATATACCAAATTTCATCAAAATATATTCATATTTGCGACCTGCAGTTTGATTACAAGCTTTACATGGACACACAGACGGACGGACGGACGGACGGACGGACGGACGGACATTGTTAAATCAACTCAGAAAGTGATTCTGATTCGATCGGTATAATTAAAGATGGGTCTAGGTCAAATATTTTTGGTTGTTACAAACAGCAGCACAAAGTCATTATACCCAAACCACATAGTGGTATAGGGTATAAAAATATATTAAAAAATTCTTGTACATGTGATTTGTAGAAGGCGAGCAACAAGTATTGTTGTTGTTTTGTTTGCGACTTCAAGCAATCCTTGTTGGGGGGTATCTAAGGCTTTTCGGGACGAAAAATCTTTCCTTTTTGCCGATTATTACCAACAGGTGCTGTTCAAAGTTACCACACCAATTTTACCGGAAAATCCAAAGAACCCAAGTAAGTTTCAAAAATAAGGGAAAAAAAACAGTAAAGTCCGTGTAATTTTTGTATACCAAAAAGAAAGATACCATTTTTCCGCTATATTGTTTTCAAATAATTTTTTTATTTTAAAGGAATTTCCTCTTTCGACAATTTAAAATTATTTTTGTTGTGCTTAAGAAAATCTGGGATAAACTCCACGTATAACCCCTAAGATGTGAGTTAAATTTTTGTTGAATTATTCCACCCTTTCCATTTAAACATGTAAATATAATTTGTTTTCCCTTAAAGCCAGGAGATTTACCTACCACTAAACAAGGGTTGGCCTTTCGTTGATCAAGCCTATCCGTTGAGTATTGTTGCCTGTCCAACACTTAGGTAAAAGCAAACTCATATTCTTGAGCATATTCTCGAACAAAAGAACAACCCTAACCCCCAAACTCTCCTAATTTCCAGCACATTTTTTTCTTCACCCACCAACAGCAAGTATTTTTTGAGGAAACCCGATAGTTTGAAGCATCTCTTGGAATCCAGTAAAATTTCATTATCATCATTATCATCAACATCGACTTAATAAGAACTAAAGTGTTAGTGAAGAGTGTTGGTGAAAGTATCAGTGAAAAGTGAAGTTTGTGGAAAGCTTAGGGGACAAAAGTGGCAAGTGAAGGTGTGAAAAATGTGAGTTAAATTTTAACACGGAAAAAACAGGAAAAAAAAGAAAAGAAGAAAAAGAAAATAATTCCTGTAAAAACAATCATAATTATCAAAAATTCAGAAAAGAAAACTAAATTTCAAATCGCAATAGTGGTGAAAAGTGCCAGAAAAAGTAATAGTGATCCTTTTTTACACCCTCCACTCCAGTGTGCAGAGGGTATATATAAGTTTGTCATTCCGTTTGTAATAATTAGAAAAAAAATTTTGGACCCCATAAAATATATATATATATATTTGTGATCCCTATAACAACCGGAATTGATATAGCGATGTCCGTCTGTCCGTCTGTAGAAATCACGATGACGGCATCAATCGGGCAGCTAGGGTGCTCGTTGACATAAAAAATGATTCACTAATATCCTCAAAAGTTTGCTATTTAAAATCGTCCAAATCGGTCGATTAGGGCCCGAGATTTGAATGAAGAACTAAAAAAAGTCTTGAAAAAATATAATTTTCTATGTTGTTCTTGTCACGATCACGCCCTCAATAGTGCAGCTACAGTGATCATTTTTAGTGAGAATGATTCTCCAAATTCATGGGAAGATTTCTTTTCAAAAATTATTAAAATCGGTGGAACAGGTCCAGGGAAATCTCTGAAAAAGTAAAAAAAAAAAATTAAAAATATGATGTTTCTATATTGTTCTTGTTGTCATTCTAAATGTTGTGTTGTTGTCATAGCTGGACTTGTTGTTTTTGTGGTCGTTGTGGTAATAATATAATAAAAACTAATCCTTTGTACATTTTTTTATTAACTCTGGTAGAAAATTTTAAAAATTTCCATTGTTTTGGCATCACTAAAAAAATTTGTTAGATCATTTCTGTTATTACCACGAGCCTGCCTGCAAAATTTCAGATCGAATGGGTCACGGGAAAGGGGTTAAAATCGATCCAAAATTTTTTCGACAAGCAGACACTACGAGTTAATATTTAAAAATTCACCAGCGTCTAAAGCAAATAATGCTAAAATACCTAGTTGTTAATAAAAAAAAATACAATGTAAATTTAGCAAAAAAAAATGTTATGTATAAATTTATTTAAAGAGAAAAACACAAAAATAACGTTTGATGTTGTATTTTTTGTGTGTAATATTTACATATACATACATAAACATATTAAATAATACAAATAATATACATATATTATATATATGTATGTATGTATATACATAGTAACTACATGTTAGAAAAAAATCGGTATATTATTTTATTTACATAAAATTCTGCAATATTTTGTTGTGGGGAAAATACATTTCTTTTGCATTAACAGAGTGTCACTTCATTTTGCTCAGCGTGACTATGCCACAGTAGATGGCGCCACAATTTTTGTTTGTTCTAATTAGCTTTGCAATAGTTATTTCTATTTTAACATGAATGTCAATATTATCAAATAGATATTATACATAACAATGTTAAGAGTACACGGGCTGGTCTTTTATTCCACACGTTTTTTCATAATTCTTTTACAAATATGAACATAAGTTTGGCATATTAACTTTTTGTTGTTTTTACAAAATAGAGTTACCGAGTTCATCAATGAGTTTTTTGCTTTCAAAACAGTTCTACATAGTTATATAGAATTATTATTCTGCTTTACCTACAAAATATCTGATTGCGATTACAACTAATTTTTAAAAATTGTTTATAATTACTAAAGCATTATTATTCACATAAATACAAAATTGCACTTTTAAATTTTCCATTCAAATTTTAGAAAATATCAATTCTAAAAACTGGAACTAAAATTTCCAATTGTAAATTAGAAAATATTAATTGAATTTCAGAAAATCATATCAAAACGTCGGAAACAATAATTTTAAATTTAGAAGACATCAATTGCATCAAATTCCAAAAAAAAAACACCAAATATGTTTACAATTAAAAATGTTTACATTTAAAAAAAATATTGGCATTCAGGAGAAATAACTTCTTTTAACGATAATCGAATCGTTAAAAAAAGAAAAGCAAAATTATCAGTAAAATTTTTAAACGATATTCGCTATTGTTAAAATCAGCTAAACGACAACCATTTTTGTGTTGTTTATTCAATCGATAAAAACTTAAATTTTTAGGTTGAAATGTCGTCATACATAAATAAAAATCATAAAATAGTGAAAATATTTTGCTTCTATTAAAAAACTTTTTTATATAAATAAAAAAAATTAAATAGCATATTCAATTCATTATTTCATTTTCAAATAAATAAACAGAAATATTAGTAAAAAATAGAGATATTAAACATAAACATAAAATCATGCTCTCAAACACGAAGTAATTTGTTTTTTTCTAAAGGGTCCGCCATCTAACGTTTTTTTTTCAACTAGTGCTTATTTCGTGAATGGTAACACTTAGCTCATGTCTGATTTGACAGATAATTAGTTTTATCCTTCCGCTGAACGAATATGGTTGTGTATATGCTTGAACAACGCTGGGAAATATTGCGACATTACTTTGAAAATCATGGTAATGTTGCAGAATGTGTGCGAAAATTGCGTACGGATTTTGAAGGAAGAGAAGCACCGTCAGCTCCGTGTGTTCGTCATCTTGTGAAAAAAAAAGTGAAAGAAACTGGCATCCTCATCGATAAACCAAAGCGTGAAAAGCCAAAAACAGTGCGTACACCCGAGAATATTGCTGCTGTGGCAGAAAGTGTGCGTGAAGCGCCATCAACATCAATTCACCGTCGTTCTCAAGAATTGAACATTTCGGAGGCATCATTGAGATGAATTTTGCATAAAGACCTTGGTATGACGCCATACAAAGTCCAATTGGTTCAAGAGTTGAAGCCAACTGACCATCCAATGCGTTTTCGCTTCGCTAAGTGGGCCTGCGATCGACTTACAGAAGATGCCGATTTTGCCAAAAAAAAATCATCTTTTCAGATGAAGCTCATTTTGATCTTGGCGGGTATGTAAACAAGCAAAATTGTCGCATTTAGGGCACAGAAAACCCGCACGCATACATTGAAAAGCCGATACACACAAAACGAGTCACTGTTTGGTGCGGATTTTGGTCCAGAGGCATAATTGGGCTATTTTTCTTCGAAAATGAGCAAGGAGTGGCCGTTACAGTCAATGGCGATCGTTATCGGGCCATGTTGAACGAATTTTTGTTCACAAAAATTGAAGAGGATATTGGCAACATTTGGTTTCAAAAGGACGGCGCTACGTGCCACACAGTCGAAGCTACACTCGATGTTTTGCGCCCTGTTTTTGAAGATCGCATTATCTGCCGCGGAGCTGATGTCGTTTGGCCACCTTGGAGCTGCGATTTGACACCGTTGGACTATTATTTGTGGGGTGCCCTCAAAGATAAGTGTTACGCCAACAAGCCATAGACAATTGACGTTTTAAAAGACAATATTCGTGAAGCCATTGATGAAATACAGCTGCACACAATCGATAATGTGCTTAAAAATTGGACCGATCGTGTAGGCTACTACATGGCCAGCCGAGGCAGCCATTTGAATGAAATTATTTTCCATTATTAACCGGAAGGATTATACTTTCAAATAAAAAAAGAAATTTGAAATAATATTCGGTAGTTTTTTTTATAGCATCTTCAAAAAAAAAAAGTTATTTGGCGGACCCTTTATTCTTCTTTGTGTTTTTCGGTTATTTTGACAGAGATGCCACTCCTTTACAATTTAAATAAATAGAAAAATAGATTTGTCGACTGTCGTTAAGATGTATGTACTTAGTGAATCACTTAATCCTTAGCGCAAACAACAATAGCTGTCGATATATTCTGCGGTTGTCGGATGGTTGAAATTTACAGAATCGGACTACAGAAAACATTAATTTAAATTCAATGAATTTTAGAAAACCTCAAATGATATTTAAGAATTGCGAACATAAAAATTGTTACATAAATAAACGCAATTTGATGAGAATGTTATTTATATATAAATAATCAAATTTTTTTGGTTGAAAATTTAAAGTTTTTCAGAAAATAACGATAACAAATTATTTTATTTAAAATGTTTGGGACTTTTGGTTTTTTGCGTTTGGCATCCCTAATTTGATTATTTATTATTATAAATTTATTCTGTATGTTTTCAAACTATGGCAATATTTTAATAAAAAAGTTGAGAGAGCTTTTTTTTTGGTTATTATTTTGTTACTCTATCCGACCTGAAGAAATATGAAATATTTGGCCAGTTAAAAGAAACTATACAGCCATCTCCAATTAGCACGATTTAATGCATGTAGCCACCCTACACAACCATTACCTTTGCAATGGAGGTTAGGGCGAGCTATTTAATAAGCAAAAACTAAATTAAACGAGAAGTTATGTCATATAACCGGAAACGCATGCATATAGGAAACGCATGCATATTTTTCCAATATTTTGTTTACATTTACTATCAATACTCAAACGGAGGTGGAGTGTATCAAAGAGTCGGCACAGCCGAATTTAACATTCTTTCTTGTTTACCTATAAAATTCATCTAATCTTCAACACAAATCATTTTTTTATTAAAAAGTACACCAAGTCACTTCATACAAAGTTTTTTTAAATTGTTATCATAACCAAAAATAGAATAAAAATTAAGGAACAATTCGCAAAATAAACTCTAAACTTCAAAAAATCCTGTGTGAAATCCAGTGAAATCCAAATTGCCTAAATGAAAACAAAATGTATATAATTAGTAAAATTTTGATTTAAAATTACTTTATAAATTAATACATATAAACTTATCCAGTGTATAATTCGCCAACGTGAAATTCCCTGAAAAAAAAAATTTTTAATATAATTAGTGAAATTCTGTTTTAAAATTATTTTATAAATTCATGCATATCGCTTGTTTTTTTATCCAGTGTAAATTCACCTCTGTGAAATTCCCTTTGCCTGAAAGAAAAATATTAAAATAATTAGTGAAAATTTGTTTTAAAGTTATTTTATGAATTTATACATATTACTTACCTTTTTTTTCATCTGAAGTGAGACCGTCCATTTAATGATTTGCAATTGATTTCTTACCCGTACGCACAAATCACTATAGAAGATAAAAAGAACGTGTTTCCTTACCAGTGAACCTATAAGAAAGAACAAATAAACACAAAAACAAAAAGAGAGGAAAAAAGCCTAAAAGAAATTAATAATTAAAAGTAAAATAATATTAAATTATAAGCCTAATAAAAACCACTTACCTCTCACGTTTTGTTGACACGATTGAGAAGATCAAACATCTATCAAAGTTGGTTCGAAATCGAATAAGAAAAAAAGAGATTTATTTTTCCAGATCGCGCGGATTATCAATTAACCGATTTTTATCTTTTACTTAAAAAATGAAAAATAAACAAAATCATATGAATAATTTAAAGTCAATTTGGGAAAAAGCCTTGAAAATATTCGACCGTATTAATCAACTTAAGCAACAGTCTTCAAAGTCATCAGCAGCAAACTAGTCCACAGCAGTGAAAGATCTTTCATCGTGGGACTGAATAAACTAAGATGTAAGTAATTTTTTTATTCCATGCAATATATTTTTCTGTAATTATCATAGCCAACATCCATCACTGTAAGAAGAATAGCAGCTTGGAGGTCTGTTATTAACAGATGTACCCGCTGTTAGGAAAGCTCTAGTTGATAGCCGTACAGTGATTGATGTGGGTTTGATAGAGTGATCGAAATTCGGGTAAAACAATTATAGTGAGCGTGTCAGAAATTAAAAATAACGAAATTTCGTACCAAAAACATTATTTCAATGATCTTTAATTTCTGAACCAGCTAATCAAAGGTGTTTAAAAATTTATTTTTCTTAAAATAGACGTGTGGTGAAGTTTATCTATGTACGAAACTTAAAAGAATGTATTCTTCCCTTATTATTAATGAAAATATTAGAATATGTCGAATTAACGAGAGAGAAAAAAATAATGATTTTCCAATTGCTGGCGTAAAGTTTTTATTCTTGTTTTTTTGATTTCTTGGTTTACTGCTCTAATTTAAAAAAAAAAAACATTTTTTTTTCCAATCATATTATTTATCATACTTTTTAATATCTATTTTTACCCTGGTATTCGAACTGCATGCAGTCCCTTAAACATATTTTCCAGCTTTTGTGATTTGTGCGACACCGAATTTGTAAAAGAATTTAAATCTTTTTCTTATAACTTTTTAAATTGATTTTTGTTAACTATTTGAAATGATATCCCCCTTCCTTTGTTAAACCTCTGAGATAAGTTAAATTTAAGCCTTTATTTAATAACATAAGTAATGTTAGGTTTAATTCCTTTAATAAAGAAAAAAAATTTACGAAATGAACTGCTAAATATTTTAGTGTTATGAATTCTCGCTAGCTGTTCAGTAGAGGAGAAGAATGATTTGGACTATGACATGCCGCGTAGGCCTTGCAGTACATAGTCACATTATTGCAATATGGTCAATACTATAATTTCTACTATCAGTTACTGAGCTTTTCATCTATTTTCCGATCTTTCCAATTTCCTTTTTTCCTACAACTTATCTATGTAATTCGGTCCATTTAGCGCGTACACTTAAAGTAGTATTCTGAGCATATGGCGTCTCGAACCAAGTTAGGATAGCTCAAAGAATTCCACCCCAATTGCCGACGAGATAGTGGCCGGAAAAGATACGTGCTATTGCTAGACGAACTTGACTCAAAATAGATAACTCCATCATTATCATAAAACAATCAGTTATAAGCTACAGTTTAAAGAGAAGTCAGTTCTTGTCAGTTGTCAGACCTTTTCTAATCTAATATTTTTCGTGATAATTATTTAAAATATATATTGCGTAAGTATTCAATTTAATTTATTACATTATTGATGTGAAATAACAACAGTGATTGGTATTTTTGTAACAGTATGGAAAGCAGAAGTAAATCTTATAGATGCCCTATATTTGGAAGCATTGGTGATTTAAAAACCAACGTATTACCAACGTACCAAGACGTTATGAAATGCTATGAATGGGAAAGACAACAATTAAAAACCAAAAGATTTAGCAACGCAACCAAACTACAAAGCAATAGCTGACATGAAATAGCTGACATAGTGACCAAAAAGGTTGAAGATATATGGAGAAAGGCGTCGATTCCTACTGTAACGCATACAAGGGCAATACAATTATTAAAAGCTTTCCACGCAAAATGTAAAAATCATTTGAAGTCAATAAAAAGATGAGAAGATAAGAAAACTGATTTCCTGCGTAAAAGTGAAGCGTTATTTGATATATGTTCTTGCAAATGTTCATTACAACTGTGCAGTTGCTCTCGAGATAAGAAAGTTCCTAATGAAATGATCGAACAAAGATGATAAGTGGCATCGATCGCAAGAGGACAATAGTATTACAAAAGAAGTTTTCTCGAAACCTGAAAAGTTGTTCATCATCGAAGCTTAAACAGAACGAAAAACACCATGAATATCATACACTTTTTTCCTCTACAAGTGATTGTGAAGAAAGTATTCCGTCACCGCCACCTGTTAGGCCTTCAACTTCACAGCATGTGGCAAAAAAGATTTTTCGCAGCTTTCCTACAGTAGCTAAAACATCCGATCGTTATGGCGTATCTGATAGAGCAGCTGCAGTAATTACTTCGGCAGTATTACATGATATATCTTCTGACATTGAAGTTATAGACAAATCAAAAATTAGAAGAGAAAGAAAAAAACACGTAATGAACTTTTACAAAAACAATGTAATCAAAATATGCCTGCTATTTACTTATTCGATGGACGTAAAGACGAAACGCTGAAAATAGCAAGCAAAGGTAACAGGAAATCTGTCTTAAAAGAGCCGGGCTCCCTGTACGTGGGATACGCTACTCCTTTACAAGGTACTGCCAATAGCATCGAGCGGGCTATAAATGCGCTTCTTAAATCTAACAAAATCTGCGATATATTGGCAATTGGTTGTGACGGTACTGTAACAAACACGGGAAAATTTCGAGGAATAATAAGACTATTTGAAGAGAGGTTGAAGCGTCCTCTACAATGGATTATCTGTATGCTGCATTTAAATGAACTACCTTTAAGGCATTTATGCAATATATGAGGTTGTAAAACTTCTGGACCGGGTTCATATAACGGACCTATAGGTAAGCTCTTGGAAAAGTGTGAAACAAAGCCTGTTGTTGATTACGTAGCTATATCCAGCCAACAACCAGTGATCAACGCAGATGATTTAAGTACAGATCAGAAATATTTATATAAAGTATGTACTGCAGTAATCACTGGGAAATGTCCTGACGATTTGGCACATAAATCACCAGGTAAATTATCTCATGCTCGGTGGTTGACTAAAGCCAATAGAATATTACGCCTCTATATTTCAACATCAAAACCATCCGAAAATTTAATACAACTATCTCACTACGTTGTCAAAGTTTATACACCCGTATGGTTCCATATTAAAGCACACCCAACTCTTCAGAGTGGATCCCGAAACTTTTTTCAATTAATTAAAAATTCAAGACATCTGCCGTCTGAACTGAAAGTTGTCATTGATCCTGTAATTCAGCGAAATGCCTATTTTGCACACCCAGAGAATTTGCTCTTATCTTTATCTTATTTGAGAGAATAGCGGTGAAATTGACTTTGACCCACCAATTCTTCGCAACTATTCAAATGAAGATTTAATGCAAACGACAACATCTAATGAACATTTTATTTTTAATAAACTGCCGTGTCATACACAAGCAGTAGAGCGGACAGTTAAGGTTGTGACAGAAGCAGCGATGACATTGTGTAATAAAAAGTCAAGAGAAGGTTTTATCCTGGCTAAATTGGCCTCTAGAAAATCTATGCCAAAATTTGACACAAATCGTTATTTTGCACAATAGATATTATAATTATTATTGTTTTTATTGACCTGAAATTTGAATAAATTGATTTTGTTAATTTTTTATACCTTCATGTAGTTTTTTTTTTTTTAATATTATTTTTTTATGAGCTGAATTCATTATATTTGTTTAATTATTTATTACATAAGACTTGATATTTTTTAATAAAAACTGAAATTAAAAGAATAACCTGTTTTCTTGTTTTTCAAATTTTGAAATTCTTGCGCGGGCAAAAGATATGACATAATTATTCTTTTTTAGCCAATTATTTTGTTTGTTTAGAAATAAGACAATAAAATATCACTATTAGAATATGATCAAATCACTTTTTTTTCTGTCCCATGCATCAGCGACCCTCCCTATTATACATATTTTATATTCTTTTTGAACTCATATCAAAAAAAATAAAAATTTTGTAACAAAAATAAATATCAAAACAAAGGAAAGTGATCTATATAAAATTGAAAAAACCGGGTGTTCGATTATTTACAAAATTAAAAATTACAAAAGCTGTCCAAAAAATTTTTATTTCCATTTTGTTATTATTTCTAGGCTTTATAAGGTTAAAAACATTTTTATGAAAATTTGCAATGTTTAAAACCATTTTATTAAATAAAAACTAAATATCAATTTAAATTTTTCAGATTCGCAAATTATCCGTAAACTAATTGAATGTATCACTAACGGCAAACTGAGAGTGCATGAAAATATTGTTGCCAATTTGAAAACGCAAATAAGTATAAACTTTTGTTTATTTAGATTCACAAGTGCAACTATTTATTATGCAATAGAAAAAAGTCTTTTTAATTAAAAAGTGCGTTAAATATAGTTGAAATAATAGATTTCAGTTATGATTAATAATATTTCCGATTTCCATAGATACAGTTTGAAGAATAGATCCTTTTATAAATGATGTAATTAGAATCGACGCATTTATCCTTAAAACTGACTTAATACTTATTGTTAATTGATTACACACAAGATATATTATTAATAATCTAACCCATAAAAACAAAGTTTTTATTAAAACTCTTTATTGCCATACGCATATGAGTTTTGAATCCCTACGTGACTGTGCGTGACTTTAAGTGACTATCTTAGATGAGCTCAAATTTCTTCTGAGAGATAATGTGTTCGATGTGTTTGCTGTCTCGGAGACTTGGTTGAACGATAAAGTCTCAAATCGGGCAGTGGATATTCCGGGTTATAAGTTTTGTCGTAATGATCGTTCATCTGAATTTTTATCTAGAGGAGGCGGTGTTGGAATTTATATCTCCAGTAAAATTAAGTTTAAGCCAATCTTCAAAGTATCTGATGCGGGTGTTTGTGAGTCTCTTTTCATAGAATTATTTTTTGGTTGTATAAAAATTTAGTTTGGGGTAGTTTATCTACCAGGTGGTAATCTGGTCACTTTTGAAAATAGACTTGGTGAGCTTTTTTCGAAATATTCCAACATTATAGTGGTTGGTGACTTCAATTGTAACCTATTTAATGTTACCAAGGGTAACTTGTTTCGATCCCTATGTAGGAGATTTGACCTATTCATTTCCCACAATTCTAAACCTACTCATTTTGATATGGCCAACAATTCCACCTCACTGCTAGACGTTTTCTTAGTAAGCAATATTTCCTTGATCTCCTTTTCGGATCAGATACAGTGCCCATCGATATCCGATCATGCATTAATTTAGTTTTTTGAATACCGCGATTTTAGTAACATAAATTGGGATGGCTTATTTTCCTTGTTGAATGATTTTGATTCCATTGAGTTTTTTAATACTGGTGATGTGGATAATAAATGCTCTTTACTTTGTTCGCTTTTTGATAGTCTTTTTGCTTGTGTGCCTGTTGTGAGGAAAAGACTACATAATGTAAGAAATGTTTGGATGGAGTCAAAAGATATTGTCTTAGCAAGATCATTGAGGGATTTAGCGTATGCTGCTTTTCGGTCTGAGCGTTCAAATCAGAATTGGTCAAATTATTGTAGGCTTCGTAATAGGGCTAAAAATGTGATTCGGAGAGAGAAAAGGAGGCATTTTTCTAAACTTTTTTGGGGATTAGATTCTACTGGTTTGTGGAGAGTACTGAGGCGTTCTGGGTGTGTAGGGGATGATGATGTGGTTTGGGATGGTGATGTTGAGGTTCTTAATAACTTTTTTACAGGTGGTATGGATCTGGGTAATCAAGATCATGTTGACCTTGATGATTTGGATGATGTTGCTGAGTCTTTTTCTTTTCGTTGTGTGAGTGAGATGGAACTACTAGAAGCCCTTAATAAAGTGAAGTCAAAGTCGGTTGGCATTGACGGAATTCCTATTAAATTTATAAAAACATTAGTTTCCGTACTTATCGACCCTATTTTGAACTTGGTAAATACTATTCTCATCACATCGAAATTTCCCCTTGCTTGGAAGACAGCTCGTGTTGTTTCCATTCCTAAATCGAGAGTAGTAAATAGTCCTGATGATCTAAGACCCATTTCTGTACTTCCTGCACTGTCTAAAGCTGTCGAGCATCTCCTTAAAGATCAGATACTTCAGTTTACATCTAGTCATATTTATGAATCTCAGTATGCTTTTCGTCAGGGTTACACTACGACCCTTTTACTTCTTAAACTCACTGATGCTATTAGAGAAAATGTGAATAGTGATAAATTGAGTGTTTTGATTTCACTTGATCTCTCTAAAGCCTTCAACTCTATTAACCATATGAGAATGTTATATAAGCTAAAATATGAATTTGGGTTTTCAAATTCGGCTTGTAAACTAATAATATCCTATTTGAGTGGTAGATCACAGTTTGTCGTACTAAATGGTCTTAGATCTGGCTTATTTTCTCTTTACTCTGGTGTACCTCAAGGGTCCGTTTTAGGTCCTCTATTGTTCATTTTGTATATAACTGATTTCCATGTGACTACTGACTCAAGGACCTGTGATACGTTCATAGTTGCTAATGATGTTTTTTTGCTATTTAAAGGTAGCCGCTTTCTTCTTATGTCTTAGAACATGACATAAACCATTGTCTGGAGTGTGTCTCACAGTGGGCTTTGACAAACTCATTATCCATAAATTCTCCTAAAACTAAGGCTATTATGTTTGGCCCTACTAATCGATTCTTAATTGACTTTAATATTTTCTTAGGTGAATCTGTGCTTGAATTTTGTAGCCAACTAAGGTGTTTAGGGGTTGTGCTTGATAATAAGCTGTCTTTCAAACCCCATATTGATGCTTTATCTGGTAGAATCTGGGGCTCATTGCGTAGGATTTATTCCATTAATATTTTCCTACCCTTTCGAATCAAGTTAAGATTAGGTCATTCCCTCTTGATGTCGCAGGTGTTATATGGACTTGAGGTGATATCAGGTACAATTGGCATACATTTTAAAAAACTGAAATGTATAGTCAATACAATTGTGCGATTTATTTATGGTGTGGGAAGACGGGTTCATATATCGAGCTATGTTCATCGCTTCCTTGCATGTTCATTTGAAAACTTTGTTAAATACCGTAATTTAATTTTATTTCATAGGATTATAAAAACTGGCAGACCTATTAAATTATGTAATGTATTTATTTTTTCACGATCTACTAGAAACCCTCAAGTATTTATTCCTAGGATTGTGAGGTCTTTGTTTGAAAGGTCTTTTGTGGTCAGGGTGGCTCGGTGTTGGAACCGACTGCCTTATGAGCTATGTATTTTCTCGCAGTCGAACAATGTCTTTCGTTTAAAACTGCTTCAGAACTTTGCTAGTTTTGTTTAATATTTTTGTAGCTATCACATACATTGCTAAGATTGTGTTACTTCTTTTGCTTGTTATTCTTTTCTTGAATTTTCTAATTCATTACGGAACTGCTTGTTTTATGGCTATCGCTAATTGGGACATTTGTACTATAATATTGACTTTTACTTTTTCTCTTTATCTTACGTTATGCCTGGGGAGTCGATATGTTGAATTACTGATATACGATATTGTTTTTGTTAATATGTTAAGATATTTGTAAGTCTCTTGATCTCAAGATTATTGCTATGTAATATAGATTTACTTGGCCTGGATGGCTTTATATTACAATACTTGAATAAATAAATAAATAAATTCTAAAATTCTAATTCTGGATATTGTAAAATGTGAAATGATATATGTATGTACATAGTTGACATCACAGTTAGTATGTTTGTAATTATATCTGTGGTCACAAGCATTAACCTTACAAATGACCCCTATGAAATCGACTTAAATTGCCATAAGATCCACATTATCATATAGGTATCGGTCAAATTGGGTTTGTGTGTGTTTATTATTTCCATTAATCAGTAGTTCAAAAATAAACCCTATAGGACAATTTTAAGTCATAGCCCCCATATAAAGCTGCTTCCCGATCTTCACTTAAATCTATTAAAAACAAAAATTTTGCACAGATTTTTCTCAATCAGTAGTTCAAAAATAAACCCTATAGGACAATTTTAAGTCATAGCCCCCATATAAAGCTGCTTCCCGATCTTCACTTAAATCTATTAAAAACAAAAATTTAGCACAGACCTTACCAAATATGGTCACGATCAGTCCACGTTTTGACCTAGTCCCCATATAAATATACATGATATACATATATGTACATACAGCAGAGAAGTTATGGGTATATCGTGGTGAATATAGAGAATTATATAAATAATTTAAGGTACATGATTTTCTGAATAATATGTTTCATTTAAAGAAGCGATTTTAATATTGTTTCGTTCAAGTAGAGGCTCAAATTGCTTTAATTTAGAAAAGTTTGAAATGCCATTAGCATTCACGAAACATTTTGAATTCATTCAAATTAGTGTAATCGATGTGCGTATTTCACCATTGACCTTACAACTTTGATTTGATATCCATAGCTGTAGTAAAAATATCAAAAAGCTCATCGATGCTAAATAACCCGTTGTTGGCTCTCACCACCCATGGCCAAACATTAAGCAGTTCCAGCATTGAGTTGGTTTGTTACTGGATTAGGATTTTTTCAAGAAATTATAACATGGGAAATTGTTCTAACATTTTTTAAGGTATTTGGAATAAAATTTGTACGAACAAATTCCACTTTGTAAACAGCTGAATTTGGTGATTATTTCTGTTACGGAAGAAGGGGATCTGTTGAAGGTTTTTAATTCATCTGTGATGTCCTCAGAGTTTATACGGGGTAAACCGTGTAAAAAAGTGGTGTATAACCTATTATCTTTGGAGCTATAAAAAATTAAACTCCATCTTACACTCCTTAAGTATTTGCTTGCAGCATTTGTACATTACTTGGAGAACCAACATTTTGGTACCAATTGAAGTTCGTTTGAAAATACAATCCTTACCAAGTTGTTTTTGTATTTCTGTTTTTGACGCGTTAGCAACTACAACAATAGGTGCCGGTTTGTGTTAACATTGTTTACATTTGATAAGGGAGTTACGTCCATATCATTAAAGCCAGCCAGTAGGCTGAATCTCTTGCTTGAGGTAGACGTGACGTTTGGGTTAACCAAACCCGGAGGAAGTTTTGTCATTTTCGCAAGCTTTTTTTATTTGGCCCTCGGGCCATAGCAAAATTTTTATTCCTGTTTTGGAGCTGAATTGTCTACAACGTGAGTTCAAATGAAATCAAGATTAAGCAATTACAAAAATATACACTTATTTTTAAATTGGACTCTAAGCGCTTTAATTATTTATATGATCGTCCGTAAAGAGAATTAGATTCGAACTGCACCAATTTGTTAAAGTTTAAAACAAACAATTTAAATATGTTTTATCTTTTTATTAATATTCAATTGATATAGATACATTTTCAAATGTAATTATAACAAACTAATATCTTAATATAAATTAATATTGACTTAAAAATTATTAAACTGTACACTAGTTAAAATTGTTTGGTCTATTTAAAGGCTACACCATGCACATGTTCTAGATGATATTCCAAATTATGTTGAGCACTAAATATTTGACCACAAATGTGACATGGTTTTCTTGGTTCATTAGTTACTACTTCGTATTGAGAAAAGTTGGCAATAGTCAATGATTTCAAAATGACATCGTGTTCTTTTTCCATATGCTTGTTGAGATGGTCTTTCGTCATAAAAGGTTGATCACAAATAATACAGCTAAATTTAGGTCCAGAAGTTTGAGGTTGCAGGGACGATGATTCCGTTTGATTATAGTCAATTTGTGATCTATTGTAAGGTTGGTGGTGTTGCGTATCGTGTTGAAATTCATGAAGTTCTTCCTGTTGCTGATATTCTGCACTTGTAAGAGGGGCTGTTTCTATTGTTGCTTCAGGATGTGTACGTTTATGTACTTTAAGTGTGTATTTCTCGGTAAAAGTTTTACCACAAAATTCACAACTGTAACGCGGACGATCAGCTCGATGTGTAACCATGTGATGGCGGAATGTCCTTTTCGTTTTAAAGATTTGGTTACATATTTCACAACGCAAAGGTTTTTCTTCGGCTTCGTGTTGTAATTTATGATTGTATAAAACTGTAGTCTGCGAGAAACAAAGCCCACATTTATCGCACTGATATTTTTTTGTATCTAGATGTACTTCCATATGACGTATAGTACTTATTTTGGTTGTGAACTCTTTATTGCAGAAACGGCATTGATTTTCATTTTTGCCTTCGTGAATATTCATGTGCAACATGACGTAGTCCTCATTGCGATGAGTAAACGAACATACATCACAACTGAATTTTTTATGAGCCTGAACCACATGTTTCTGTAGACCAACTCGACTCTTAAAACGCATAGCACAAAGATTACATTGTATTTGCTCCGATGGCTCTCTATCGCCACCATCACACATTGGTGATTCAGATCTAATACTTTGATGCATATCTTGGGGCGGACGCCGCTGACAATTTTCTCTTCTCCGTCTTTTTGAACTTTTACCTCGCATTACTTCAAACATTGTTTGTGCTATTTCACGGTCACTTACATTGGCCTCATCGAAAAAATGATCATCATTGAGTTCGTCCATATTGGACATTTCCTGCAAAAACTCCTCTTCTATATCGCTATCAAAACTAGTGGCTGCTTTTTCGACCATCGTTGAAAGATTCCTCTGTTTACGTGTTAAATTCACCAATGTTGTGTCATAGTCAATGATATGAATGTAGCACTTACGACAAAGCCATTCTCCGCCTAAATGTAATTCAAATTTGCCACAGCGAGCTAAATGCATTAGAACAGTTTTGACACTTTTCTTTGATGACGGACACATTGTCCCATCCACACTTCTGTGCAATTTATTTTTATAGTTTTTCTTGCGGCACAAAAAGCATCGTATAAGCTCATGCATAGTATTAGCCATAATTTTTTTTTATTTATTTAATCCAGATCAATTTTTTTGTTTAACAATTCAAGAAAAACTTGTGTACGATAACAAGATGCGAGCTGCAAAAAAATACACAGTTGTATATAGAAAACACCAACTTTATTTAAATGCATGAAGCACATAGACGACAGCTGCTACACGACTACAGCCTGTCAAAAATAAAATACGTTTATATGAAAACGATTATTTTGACACCAACACAGCTACACGACTACACGACCACTTTTGCTGCTGTAGTCAACTTAGGCTAATTTCTATTTTTGTTGGCTACATAACAAAAATAGTGTTGACAATATAACAAAATATGTAAGAGCTATTAGTGCTACGAAATATTTTATTTTGTTGAAAAAATTAATCGCAAAATGAAATGCAATAATAATTCCATTAATAATCAAAAGGGGTTAAGTAAATTTATTTATTTATTTTTACGATACAATAATGCATTATAAATAAGTAACTGTATATTTAAGTCAATTTCGTTTTCAAAAAAATTAAGTAGCTGACTACACGACTACAATTGCAGCCAGCAGCACTTGTAGTCGTGTGGCCGCTGTCGTCTATGTGTTTCATGCAAAAAAGCGCAGGTTCTGCTGCTATTCTATACAAACAGTACAGACATGATACACTGTTGTATCATGTTTGCGAGTTTATTTTACGCAACAGTGACTAGGAAGACCAATCGGTAAATCCCAAACTAAGGGCTTTTGACGATATTGTTTTGATTTGGTAACTAAATATTTCATATAATAATTATACAACGATCCACAAAACTATAATATAAAAAATAATAATCTATCAATATATTGCACTCGGAAATGCTCGTGTTTTTTAATTCGTAATTGTCAAAGTGAAGTTTTCTTTGGCCCAATTCACACCAATATTTTTGACGACGTCGTTTTGCTTAATTCTCTTTTGAAGCTGCTACCAAAAACCTATTGCATTCAACCGTTGATTTTTAGTTTCATGTCTTTTTTTTCAATCTGCTTTAGTTTATTTTTCGCATTAAGAAAATTGTAAAAAATATATGAATTATCTAAATTCAAATTATCTTTTATTTTCAATTCAATTTGTTTATTTGTTATATATTATTTACATTATTTCATTATAAGATTTAATCTTTTTATACTAAATAATTTATCATAATTTTTCACACTATATACAAAAACCTATTTAATATTTAAATTATTAAGAGTAGAATGTTTAGAATATCTAATCTAATCAGAACGTATCAATATTTAAAAGTTTTAAGTTAAAACATATTCAGTTTAAAGAAATTATGCATATATGTATTAAATAAAAAATAAATAAAAATGTAAGCGATTATTGATCTCACTGAAGTGGCCACTTCAAAGTATGAAAAAGAATAAAACGTAAGAGAAAAAAAAGAAATGAGTGTAAAGAGAAATATGAAAAAGTCTTGAAAAACGGAAATCGTGTCTTTTTGTTTACCCCTCTTGTTTCTCTATACCGTTCGCCAACAAACAAAAAAAGAGCTCGAAAAACGACGTCGTCAAAAGTCGCCGTGTAAACACAGCCTTTCACATTTATTTTCGTTCGTGATTTTGACAGCAAATGTGTTTAAATAGATAACAAATTTAAATAAATTATTATTATTAAGTTTATATGGACACACAGACGGATGGACGGACATCGTTAAATCGACTCAGAAAGTGATTCTGATTCGATCGGTATAATAGAAGATGGGTCTAGGTCAAATATTTTTGGTAGTTACAAACAGCAGCACAAAGTCATTAACTGAACTCGAACCTGTTTATTGTACATGTTCTGTTTTTTTTTTTTTTCAGTAGACGTACCAGAACATGAACTTCAAATAAAGCAACACTCAAAAATGTGTGGTTTATGTGTGATTGAAACAAAAAGTACGTGATACAAAAATGTTCGTGTAAATAACGAAATATTGAAACGAACACAGTCATGATTGTGTTGGGCACCGAAGAAAATTTAAAAACAAACATAATTGATATGAAAATAAAAATATGTGTGTGTTGGTCTAAGTTATGTTTGTTTACATATATGTACGAGTTTTTTATTCAGTGTGTGTTTTTTTCTGAACTCTGCCCAATACACTTACATATACCTCACACCCATTTCCCCTTACGCTGTTTTTGTGATTGTATTGTGAAATAAATTTTTACCCCCCTGAGCGCATAGATTTTTGCACATCAAAAACTCAGACCCGCTGGACTATAAGTTTATTCTACAATTATCTACTCAACATGCCCTTTCAGAATCATCACTATTATGTTCCAAAAATGCTGTTGGACAGTGTTATTATTTTATAAGTATTTGGAAACTATCGCTAGTTATGTTTAAAGTGAACATTTTATTTGTAATATGTTGAAAATTTTACAAGTGCGTCAATTGAAACACAATTATCAAGAGTGAAATGCTTTATTCTTATAACTTACAAGTAGATACAATATGTTACCCAATAGGAAAAAATGATAGCCTAAAAGCCATTTCCACCATATTTTGCGAAATTTCTGGTCTATGGCAAATGTATACCTCTTTTGGAGGTGTCAAAAATAGTCGTCCCACAGCTATAAACGAAGTAGTCTTTATGTCATTGGAAGATGATTTATTACTATCAGATATTCGTATTGTTATTCCATGCTCTTTCACTGGTACGATATCTCTTCCGGCCGCACTAGGTCTAGCAGAATCGCGTTTAAAATTCTTGGTTTTTTGTAAAACATTGTGAATAATATGAAAAGCTTGATACATTTCTTGAGCAAATGGAAATGTGTCTTTACTTGATTTTAAGGGACAAAATACAGAACTGTTTGCACTATCCACATATATGTAATAAAAAATGTTGTTTTTCCAACCTGCCGAAATTTTTACGGGTACGACATTACTTATTTCTTTCCATAGTGACTCTGTCACTTGTGGTTGAAGTTGTGCGTCTGTACCGTTGTGTAAAAGATTTTCGTCAACAAAATTCTCCCAATCCGAACCACTGTCACTGTCATCAACATTTGCGTTTTGTGTTATAAGACGTTTCTTACTCGAGTCATCTTCACTTGGTGTTAAGCTGTGTACTGAAGATCCTCCTAATGATGAACACAACTGAGTATCGTCATCATAGGAAATGTTACGTTGTGAATAAGTACTTATGCATGATGTCGTTTCTTTTGAACCATTTACTACATTCGACGTTGTAGGTAGCTTTTGTTTAACAAATGATTCAAGTTTTTTAGATTCTTTTGCAGCGTCTAATTGTTCATCATTAACAAGTGATGCATAGTCTAATATTTCTGGGCGTTTATTAGAAATTGACCAAAACATTGCTAAAGATTCAATGCCACACTGAATCAAATGATCCAATGTTTCTTGAATTTCTTCTATGTAAAAAAGCGAAGGGACTATTTTTTGTTTTTCTGTATCCATATCAGGTGTGCAGAATATTTTTAATATGACCGATAAGATGAGATGACCACGCCCACATATAGCTAAAAAATATCTCCCAGAAGTATCGGGAAGATTAATCTCTTCCCACAAGTAAAGTTCTTTTGTATTATGTTTGCTAATAAAATGAAAAACTCCACGGCATCGCATAAAAACTTCGATATAATGGCGCATATCTACAGGCATCTGAGAAGCCAACATAAAATGATCATAGTAAAGAACACTGCCATATATAAAGAACTCACGATGCGTATGCAATGGTTCATCATTCCAATTGCGATAATCCATTGCTTCCATTTCGCTAAGTGCATCAAAGATACGCAACTGGGCCTCTTTTGGTAATGGCAAATGTCTGGACTCTTTCAGAACATCTTCCAGGGAACATACACTTCCTTTCTGATTTTTTTTTGAAAACAAGCGGACACGCTGAACTTCACAAAAGTAATGCATAAACTGGCAAAAGTCCTTATTCTTAAAGCTGTCCAAATTCATATTTGGAAACATTAACTTTACATAGGTTAAAAGTTCATCGGCTCGTAAATTCCCATCAGATAGTGTCACCATTGTACAGGGAAAGGAAAAAAGAACGAGAAATCCATTCATGCTGCGATAAAAAACAAAGTAGTCCACATTCTCAAATGCTAATTTAGATGCCGAAGGTTTTGTTTTAAGTTCTTCGCTCAGTACAGCATTTAGAGTGAGAAAGCTTCCACGGGCCTTGTACAAAAAATTGATTCTTGGATCCTCGGGATAGTGATACAGTGAATTTTTATGTTCATCATCCTGATAACATTCAGGCGGGAGTATAAGAAACCCAAACGTCATTGCATTGACTTCTCCCGAAGTCGAAGAGTTATCGGCATGGCTATGTAATTTTTCAAACATTTGTGAAAATTTTGCATAATTTTCAATCTTTTTTACCTCATTTGCCCCAACACCATTTAGGCTATTTTCTTCGGTATTCACTGTTTTAAATGGACCTTGAAACTTTAAACAAACTTTAGTTGGTTCAACAAACTGAAATAATAGTTCGTCTATGTTGCTAGTACGAATTTCAATATCATCCAACATCTTAAACCAATCTCCTTTCCCAATGGGTATATGTTTTCCCTGTTGGAAAAGAGCTGGCATGTCGTGTACAAATCCTTCAACCATTAGACATTCGGGCTGGTCAACAAATGGTATCACATTAAATCCTAAAATCGATTCGACCGCAGTAGAACGTCGACCAAAACGATAACGATCGGCGGCAGTAATAACCAATTCAAGGGATTTGCAACTTTCTTCGTTGGTACTTATTTTTGCAAACATGTAATCGTTTTTTGTTTCTGGTGTAACATTAGATTTAACAACTTGCTTTCTACGAGAATTTTTCTTACCCAATCTTAAAGAATTTCTCATAAACTCAATTTTGCTTTCTCCCGACTTGCTACACAATTCTTTTGGAGTATATTCCAAATAAAACAAGGACCCATCTTCGGATACACATTTCTCCCAATTTGCCACTTCGCTGCCATCGCTGTAAGACTCTGAAGATGAACCCGTGTCTGATGAACAACTTTCCTCTGTACCTCCTTCGTACATACCGCTTTCTTTAATAGGTGAATAGTCTTGAGATCTGCGCATTTTTAATCTTTAATAAAAAAAATATTTAATGCTGGGAATAACTGAATATGCGCATGCGTACCTACATTATATGTATATGTACATATGAATTTGTATATACATCACTACCATATGCAATCAACAATAGTGTAATAAACCGTCAAATTTTAAATATGTGATTTATTAATTGTTGAAAAATTGTAAATGTCTTTTTTTATACGAGTCATAAATTTAATTTTATTGAGGAATTTCGCTATTTACCTTTATTTCCTGCCATCTGCCATGGTAAAACGTAACAAGTAGTAGCATAAACAGACCCAAGTCGTGGGGCGTAATAACGTCTTGGCGCCGTTGCCGTTTATTTCATAAGAGCAGTAGCCGCCGTCCTGTTCAGCAGCTGTTATTGGCGCAAGAATGGTGTTGAGCATTCTAGTTCTTTTTAGTGAGCATTCTTTCTAGTTCAATTATTTTAAAATTTAAAAGAACTAGTTCGTTCTTATAGTGCAATCGCTCTTTTTTTAACTTTTGTTTTTTGAACTTATTGCACGAACTAGTTCAACAAAAATTCTATGAGCTACAGTATTTAAGTCACGATGATTGTGCGCAATATATTTTTTGATGTGTAAACATCTATACGCGCAGGCGTGTAAATTTCAATTTCAAAATACAACTTTCATGCGTGTCTACACATTGAAATTTTTGTATTGAAATTCAAGACTTTTTCATGTTTACTTTATCATTTTATATATTAATTTTATCATTTTATTTCATTAAAATTAACTTTATTTCAATTTATTATCTTTTTTAACACAAACAAAACATAAAAATAAAAGAAAACATAAAATAACTTCACTTTGACAATTGCGAAGCAAGAAACAAGAGAATTACAGAGTACATGAAAGTATGTACCCCCTGCCATTCTTCTCTTCCGTCACACCAAGAAACTCAAGACTTTCAGCAAGAAAACTTTCATGTGTGAACACAGACTAAGACAAACTCGGTCTGACTTATTATCGTATAGGTGAAAAAATTATGATATGTAATAACATATTTGAAAATGAAAAATAAAAAATGAAAAATAAAAAATTAAAAATAAAAAGTAAAAACTGAAAAATGGAAATTGAAAAACTAAAAGTGAGAAATGAAAAATGAATAATGAAAAATTAAAAATGGAAATTGAAAAATGAATAATGAAAAATTAAAAATGCAAATTACAAATTAAAAAATAAGAATTAAAAGTTAAAATTTAGAAATTAAAAATTAAATATTAAAAATTAAAAATTAAAAATTTTAAATTAAACATTAAAAATTAAAAGTTAAAAATTAAAAATTTAAAATTAAAAACTAAAAATTAAATATTAAAAATTAAAAATTTAAAATTAAAAATTTTAAAATTAAAAATTAAAAATTAAAAATTGAAAAATCAAAAACGAAAAATTAAAAATGCAAAATGAAAAATGAAAATTGAAAAATTAAAAAGTAAAAAGTAAAAATTAAAAATTAAAAATTTAAAATAAAAAATTAAAAATTAAAAATCAAAGATTAAAGATTGAAAATAAAAAATTAAAAACTAAAAATTAAAAATTAAAAACTAAAAATTAAAAATTAAAAATTAAAAATTAAAAAATTAAAAATTAAAAATTAAAAATTAAAAATTAAAAACTAAAAATTAAAAATTAGAAATTAAAAATTAAAAATTAAAAATTAAAAATTAAAAATTAAAAATTAAAAATTAAAAATTAAAAATTAAAAATTAAAAATTAAAAATTAAAAATTAAAAATTAAAAATTAAAAATTAAAAATTAAAAATTAAAAATTAAAAATTAAAAATTAAAAATTAAAAATTAAAAATTAAAAATTAAAAATTAAAAATTAAAAATTAAAAATTAAAAATTAAAAATTAAAAATTAAAAATTAAAAATTAAAAATTAAAAATTAAAAATTAAAAATTAAAAATTAAAAATTAAAAATTAAAAATTAAAAATTAAAAATTAAAAATTAAAAATTAAAAATTAAAAATTAAAAATTAAAAATTAAAAATGAAAAATGAAAATTGAAAAATTAAAAAGTAAAAATTAAAAATTAAAAATTAAAAATTAATAATAAAAAATTAAAAATTTAAAATAAAAAATTAAAAAATAAAAATTAAAAATTAAAAATTAAAAATTAAAAATTAAAAATTAATAATTAAAAATTAAAAATTAAAAATTAAAAATTAAAAATTAAAAATCAAAGATTAAAGATTAAAAATAAAAAATTAAAAACTAAAAATTAAAAATTAAAAATTTAAAATTTAAAATTAAAAACTAAAAATTAAAAACTAAAAATTAAACATTAAAAATTAAAAATTAGAAATTAAACATTAAAAATTAAAAATTAGAAATTAAAAATTAAAAAATTAAAAATTAAAAATTAAAAATAAAAATTAAAAATTAAAAATTAAAAATTAAAAATTAAAAATTAAAAATTAAAAATTAAAAATTAAAAATTAAAAATTAAAAATTAAAAATTAAAAATTAAAAATTAAAAATTAAAAATTAAAAATTAAAAATTAAAAATTAAAAATTAAAAATTAAAAATTAAAAATTAAAAATTAAAAATTAAAAATTAAAAATTAAAAATTAAAAATTAAATATTAAAAATTAAAAATTAAAAATTAAAAATTAAAAATTAAAAATTAAAAATTAAAAATTAAAAAAAATTAAAAATTAAAAATTAAATATTAAAAATGAAAAACGAAAATTTAAAAATGCAAAATGAAAATTGAAAAATTAAAAATTAAAAAGTAAAAATTAAAAATTAAAAATTTTAAATAAAAATTTAAAAATCAAACATTAAAGATTGAAAATAAAAAATTAAAAATTAAAAACTAAAAATTAAAAATTAAAAAGTAAAAATTAAAAATTAAAAATAAAAAATTAAAAATTAAAAATTAAAAATTAAAAATTAAAAATTAAAAATTAAAAATTAAAAATTAAAAATTAAAAATTAAAAATTAAAAATTAAAAATTAAAAATTAAAAATTAAAAATTAGAAATTAAAAATTAAAAATTAAAAATTAAAAATTAAAAATTAAAAATTAAAAATTAAAAATTAAAAATTAAAAATTAAAAATTAAAAATTAAAAATTAAAAATTAAAAATTAAAAATTAAAAATTAAAAATTAAAAATTAAAAATTAAAAATTAAAAATTAAAAATTAAAAATTAAAAATGAAAAATGAAAATTGAAAAATTAAAAAGTAAAAATTAAAAATTTAAAATTAAAAATTTAAAATTAAAAATTAAAAATTTTAAAATTAAAAATTAAAAATGAAAAATAAAAAATTAAAAATAAAAGTGAAAAATTAAAAATAAAAAATGAAAAATGAAAAACGAAAAATGAAAAATTAAAAATGAAAAACTAAAAATAAAAAATGAAAAATAAAAACTGAAAAATAAAAAATTAAAAATAAAAAAGGAAAAATGAAAAAGGGAAACTGGAAAAATGGGAGATGAAAAATTAAAAGTTAAAAAATTAAAAAATATAAAAATTTAAAGTTCAAAATTATAAATTAAACATTATATATTTATAAAGGTATAAATTATAAATTTAACTATATGCTTGAAGGCAGCGAGTTTGTGTTGATATTTGTAACTATCAATAATGCTTTCCATAGGCACACCTCTTATAATAAATCGACTCTAAACCAACCGCCTTCTTAGTCGATTTTTTAAAATTGATTTTGTTTTTTTTTTGTATTAAATGTATCTTTAAATTAACATATTACTAGCTAATTCGGAGAAAAATATTTTAAAATTAGCTTTTCCTTAATATTAATATCTGGAAATTTTTAATATTAATATTTTGAAATTTAGAATCATGGTTTTTTTATTACAAGATATTATAAAAAAACTGACCAAAAAGAAAAACAATTAAAAAACTAAATTCAATTGGTGTTCGAATTTAAAGTTTCAGTATCGGCAACAGGTTTAAAGTGGTAGCCGTAGCCAACATTTGTTGTAATATTGATTTTTAAGACACAAGTGGAGGGTAACAAAGATTCGGTACAGCCGAATTTAACCCTCTTAAGCTGTGTTTACACGGCGACTTTTGACGACGTTTTTTTCGACGTCTTTTTTTGTTTGTAGGCGAACGGTGTAGAGAAGCAAGAGGGGTAAACAAAAAGACACGATTTCTGTTTTCAAGACTTTTTTCATAGTTCTCTTTACACTCATTTCTTTTTTTTTCTTGTTACGTTTTATTTTTCGTATTTTGATTGCTTACATTAGTAGTTTGCTCTTCAACGAATAAACATCGTTTTCGTCTCGTGAATGCGGTTTTTTGTTTTGTGAGCCTCATGGTTGCTGATTGGCATGAGGTTGGGTTATGTACCTAAGTTCGTGCTTTTTCCAGTAATTCATGTTTCATCGAATAAATGTCGTCTTCGTCGTTTCTTTTATTTCCGGTTGAGGGATAACACGTTTCGGTGGTTGTTTGTTGATCCGAGCGGTTGCTGATCAGCATGCATTTAGGTTATGTACCGAAATGCATGCTTTCTTGTTATGTTACATAACCGTTCGCTGTGATAGTTTTAAGGATTGAAATCAAATGGCTCTGCCTAACCTCACTTGCGAAGGCATAGGTTGTGTAGGGATCCATATGTTATATAACCTGGCATTATGACTAGCTGGAGCTAGCTAACTATATTACAAAAAAAAAAAAAAAGAATTGCTTACATTTTTTTTTATTTTATTTAATATTTATGCATAATTTCTTTAAACTGAGTATGTTTTAACTTAAAACTTTTAAATATTGATACGGTCTTCTATTTGATTAGATATTCTAAAGATTCTACTTAATTATTTAAATATTAAATAGGTTTTTGTATATAGTGTGAAAAATTGTAATAAATCATTATGTGTAACAAGATTAAATCTTATAATAAAATAATGTAAATAATATTTAACAAATAAATAAATTAAATTGAAAAAAAAAAAGATAATTTGAATTTACATTAATTCATATATTTATCTTAATGCGAAAAATAAACTAAAGCAGATTAAAAAAATTACATGAAACTAAAAATCATCGTATGAATGCAATAGGTTTTTGGTAGCAGTTTCAAAAGAGAATTAAGAAAAACGCGTCGACAAAAATCGTCGTCTGAATTGGGCCTTACTTTTTTAAAAAGATATTAATAAAAATATACTGACCTAATGCAGGCCATAGACGTTACGACGGTTGGTACAACTTGGTTAGTAATCAAGTTGGGTGTTTTGCACACAAACGATACAACCTCATTGTACAACTTTATTTTGAAAAAAGTCATGTTGAGTTAACATGGTATCGCATATGTGCGCCTGAATCATGTTTGCCGACGGCAAATAAAACTCAGGCACAATTTTTTTTTTAACTTGTGTTTTTATTTTTAAAAAATATAAATTATATTTTAAAATTAATTTTCTTAAAATATCCTTTAAAAAGTTATGTCTTTTTCAAAAGTTTTTGTTTTATGTTTAAGAATTAAATTTAAAAATCTACATTAGAACACAAAGATATTTAAAAATAATTAATTGCGATATTTTTGTTCGAAGTAAATATCAGAGATGATAGTTAAATCATTAAAGATTAATAAAAATATTAAATATTACAAGACATAAACACATAAATAATAAAATCATTTAGAGCCGCTATTACTTATATGAAAAATACAAGTCTAAATAGTTGATTTAAATTTTTTTTAATGATACCGGCAATCAATGATATGACGACCACTACGTACATAAACACAAAATAGAATGAAGTTGCAGGAAATGCCCACAAACGTTGCGATCGAGTTGGACAACTTGCTAGAAAATCAAAACTTTTTGATTTTTCGTGCAACCAAGACACAACTTAATACAACGACCCCATAAACGTTGCAATCTCGTGCCCAACCTAATCAAGTTGTACCAACCGTCGCAACGTCTATGGCCTGCGTAAGTCGTAATGAAGCCCCATTCAGTGATGCCAGGAGATTTTTTCAGAAACCCCTAAGCTTATGAAATAAAATCCTTTTTTCCCTACACCCATTTTTTTCTTCCTACATTTTTCCCTACTCTACAATTTAAAATTTTTCAAAAAATAAAATTTTATTTTATTTTGTACATTTTCAATTCAGGTACACAAATTCAGGTTCATTTAAAAATAATGCAAAAATAACATAAAAACGAATAAAAATAACATAAAAAGTAAGACAATACCATAATAATAACATAAAAACAATATAAAAAACTAACAGATATTATAAAAAACATTATTATAATCTTATATATATTTACGCTGATCCCTGACTCACTGACTGACTGACTGATTCTGTAACGCTGAAATAATACACACACATAGCACTCCCTACAAAGCTATGGGAAATACACAAACAAAATTTAATCTTTCTCATTTTATACAAACCCACACACAATTTTCTCTCTTCTTTGTTACCGACCAGTGCTGCTAATAAAATCTTCTGAAAATCTACAATTTTGGAAACTAAATCGCCAAAATTGTCATTTTTAAAACAAGAAATTGACAAGAAAATTTTACCGCTTATAAAACTCGAAAAAGTATTACAAAAGGAAGCAATAAAATTTATTTATATCATTCATATTACGAATATTATTGCAGCATTGGTTATTTCTATATATAAAAATGTATTAGTGATGAAATTTCAACGAAAAAAATTTAACACAGCAATCAACTAAATAATTTTATTGACATGTATCTATAGCTGAAACATATAATATAGGTTTAAAGTATAGCCGTAATTAAAACTTAAATCTTAAATGGAGATGCTATTCAAGGTGTTTCCGTTTTGAAACGACTTGACCCAGAATTAAATCTATACATATTTTGTAATTTACATTTACACTGAACTAAAGCTATCAATTTTCGATTTACGACCCATTAATTGTTAACCCTTGAAATCGTAATTTTTATACTACTGAAAATTTTAAATCTTCATTCATTATTTTAACAAATTTAACAAATCATTTTAAATTGAAAAATCGTCGAAATTACAATAAGTTGCCAAAATTGGCAGCATTGCTAACGACAATAGCACTACACACAGCTTATACGCTGTGGCACTACATATGCAGATTTCGTGTTACATATGGAATAATTTGAACGCAAAAAATGCATTAAAAAAAAACTAATATCTATTCAAATTCTTCTTTAAATTCCCATTGTTGGTCAATGAAAAAATTCTGCAAAAAAGTAATTAATGAAATTTTAAACATTTTTATTTTTCTCATATAACGTTGTCCGATATGCATACATACTTCTTTTATCAAAGTAAACTTTTGTGTTGTTAGGAGTGCTTTCGCTCAGGTTCTCTGATGGCCAGCACTTACCAAAGATTATGCTTTTTTGATAAATTTGTGAGAAAAAAGATATCTTCAATATCGATTTTGTTATTGTCCAACGTATGATTTCGTTTAAAGCTCTGTATTGAAAAGCACTTGAAAAAATAGTGCAATATTAAGCTTAAAATTTAAATTATTGTAACTTTGCATAATTAAATTACATTGTAATTTCAGAAGAGAGGTGGGAAAATAATTTTTTTTTTACTCATAATATTAATTTTTGCACAATTTGCTTTCAAAAATTTAGACAAACATAAATTACGTAAATAGGTATCTTTAAGATTTTAATTTAAATAATTTATTGAAATTATCATGGAAGAATTAAAGGCGATTTGGAATAATACGTTTTTTTTTTCAAGTAAAACTAATACGCCCTTATTTTTTTTTTTTTTTTTTTTTTGGATTTATAGATAACTTTGCAAAAAATGTAATTCTCTTTTTTAAGTTTACATCATTCATGGGCATTTAGTTAAACAATTGTTAAATACCTATACACATGCATTCTTATGCTCTTGTGTTTAGTCGTCTGTGAGATCTTGACGAATGCACATGTTCAACGGAAGCTTTAGTAGTTTTTTTCAAGTTTAGAGAAAATAAATTAATGATGACACTCAAAAAATATTGTATGTTGAAAAATGCATTTGGTCAGGTACAATGCCTTTTATGTTATCAAACATTTAAGGAATATAGACAACAAGTAATTAAAAGGCATTATGATTGTTTTCATAGTAATATGAATAAACTAAAGGAGGAGGAAAAAGAAGAGCTTTTTAATAGAAATAAGCAAATTTTTTTTGATAAATTAAAGGGTTTTTTGTTAGAAGAGGAAGTAAAAGAAAAAAAGGTAGACAATAAATTAAAAATGGAAATTTCTAGCTCAGTAAGCTTAGATATTGTCAGACACGGCAGACCTTTTACGGATGGTATTTTCGTTAAAGAAATACTGAAAAAAACTATGCAAAAACTTAATTATAATGCTAATTTTATGGAATCTGTTCCCTTGTCCCGTAGAACTTTAGCTCGGCGAACGGTTAAATTAGGAACATCTATTGAATTTGCGGTTAGGGAAAAATTAAGTAATTGCGAATTTTTTTCTATTTGTTTAGATGAAAGCACCGACATTAACGATCTCTGCCAATTAGTAATTTGCGTTCGATGTGTAGACATAGAATATAATGTTTATGAAGCAATGTTTTCTCTTGAAACATTTCATGGAAATGTGACAGGTAAGTTGTTGTTTGATGTTGTCAACGAAAAACTGCTTACCGTTATAGACTGTAACAAATTCGCTGGCGTTTGCACAGATGGAGCAAATGTTATGAAGGGTAAGTACGAAGGTTTTGTAGGACAGTTGGAAAAACATTACTTTGGAATTAATAGCTTTCACTGCATAATTCATCAGGCCGCTCTTGCCTCTAAATTTATAAGTACCCACCCAGCTATGAAGACTGCAGAGCAGATAATAAATAAAATACGAGGCGGACATCACTCGCTTACTCACAGAAAATTTGTAAACTTTTTAAAAATAAAAAATGCTCCACACAATGATTTGAAAATGTTTACAGAAGTTCGGTGGCTAAACCGAGGTGATTGTTTAAACAGACTGTTTAATTTAAGGGAAGAAGTGAAACAGTTTCTAGAAGCAGAGGGTTTAGATAAATGCTTATTACAGTATTTAAAAGATAACAAATTTATTTTAGATTTAGCTTTTTTAGCTGATACAACTATGCTTTTAAATGAATTTAATCTACAATTACAAGGAAAAGAAAAAAGCATATGTGATTTGTCTAAAATCCTTTTCGATTTTAAAACGAAACTATTTTTACTCCTTTGCCAAATTCAGGACGGAGATTTCTCAAACTTTCCAAAAACTCTACTTATTATTGGAAATCAGGAAAATGTTGAAATAATTGAATATATAGAAATATTTGAAACACTTTTCCATAATTTTCAAGATAGGTTAAGGATTTTGAAAATTTTCAACCTCTTCTAAATATTTTTGAAAACCCTTTTAGTTGCGATGTAATAAACTCTGAGTTTCAAATACAATCTGAACTTATAATACTTCGAAGCGAAGTAAATGTTCAAGAAAATATTAATGTTTTAGAGTTCTGGAAAAATTTGGACGGCAAAGTATATCCCGAACTTAAAAAAATTTCTCTTATTTGTTTATCTTTATTTCCCTCAACTTATCTCTGCGAACAAATTTTTTCCGATTTGAAATTCATTTGTTCTAAACAACGGAATAAATTGTCTTCATCACAATTAAAAAACATTTTACTACTTCGAAACTGCCATAAAAGTACAAATGTGGAAGATTTTATTTAATTATTATTATTATTTTTATTTTTATTATTATTATTATTATTATTATTAAAAATCAAAACATTTGTAGAACTAAAAGCTTTTACTCTGTGCCTTAAATATTCAGTGATATTTTTTTTTTTTAATAAAATTATTTATTTGTTAATTTTTGTGATTCATGTGTAGTAATAATTTTTTTTATGATTTATATTTCTCTAAAATATGGCAAACGAAATTTGCCGAAATATCGATAAAAATTAAACATTATTATATTGTACACCATGCCTTATACTACTAACTGTCATTTATGAGTGTACTAAAATAATTTTTTACTCTCTCTTGCTTACTAACACAATTGACAAAATTGTGTGCCCATCAATGGTTTACATCATGGTTTACATCATTGATGGGCACACAATTTTGTCAATTGTGTTAGTAAGCAAGAGAGAGTAAAAAATTATTTTAGTACACTCATAAATGACAGTTAGTAGTATAAGGCATGGTGTACAATATAATAATGTTTAATTTTTATCGATATTTCGGCAAATTTCGTTTGCCATATTTTAGAGAAATATAAATCATAAAAAAAATTATTAAATTATTAAAAATTATCAATGGTTTACATCATTGATGGGCACACAATTTTGTCAATTGTGTTAGTAAGCAAGAGAGAGTAAAAAATTATTTTAGTACACTCATAAATGACAGTTAGTAGTATAAGGCATGGTGTACAATATAATAATGTTTAATTTTTATCGATATTTCGGCAAATTTCGTTTGCCATATTTTAGAGAAATATAAATCATAATAAAAATTATTACTACACATGAATCACAAAAATTAACAAATAAATAATTTTATTAAAAAAAAAAAAATATCACTGAATATTTAAGGCACAGAGTAAAAGCTTTTAGTTCTACAAATGTTTTGATTTTTAATAATAATAATAATAATAATAATAAAAATAAAAATAATAATAATAATAATAATTAAATAAAATCTTCCACATTTGTACTTTTATGGCAGTTTCGAAGTAGTAAAATGTTTTTTAATTGTGATGAAGACAATTTATTCCGTTGTTTAGAACAAATGAATTTCAAATCGGAAAAAATTTGTTCGCAGAGATAAGTTGAGGGAAATAAAGATAAACAAATAAGAGAAATTTTTTTAAGTTCGGGATATACTTTGCCGTCCAAATTTTTCCAGAACTCTAAAACATTAATATTTTCTTGAACATTTACTTCGCTTCGAAGTATTATAAGTTCAGATTGTATTTGAAACTCAGAGTTTATTACATCGCAACTAAAAGGGTTTTCAAAAATATTTAGAAGAGGTTGAAAATTTTCAAAATCCTTAACCTATCTTGAAAATTATGGAAAAGTGTTTCAAATATTTCTATATATTCAATTATTTCAACATTTTCCTGATTTCCAATAATAAGTAGAGTTTTTGGAAAGTTTGAGAAATCTCCGTCCTGAATTTGGCAAAGGAGTAAAAATAGTTTCGTTTTAAAATCGAAAAGGATTTTAGACAAATCACATATGCTTTTTTCTTTTCCTTGTAATTGTAGATTAAATTCATTTAAAAGCATAGTTGTATCAGCTAAAAAAGCTAAATCTAAAATAAATTTGTTATCTTTTAAATACTGTAATAAGCATTTATCTAAACCCTCTGCTTCTAGAAACTGTTTCACTTCTTCCCTTAAATTAAACAGTCTGTTTAAACAATCACCTCGGCTTAGCCACCGAACTTCTGTAAACATTTTCAAATCATTGTGTGGAGCATTTTTTATTTTTAAAAAGTTTACAAATTTTCTGTGAGTAAGCGAGTGATGTCCGCCTCGTATTTTATTTATTATCTGCTCTGCAGTCTTCATAGCTGGGTGGGTACTTATAAATTTAGAGGCAAGAGCGGCCTGATGAATTATGCAGTGAAAGCTATTAATTCCAAAGTAATGTTTTTCCAACTGTCCTACAAAACCTTCGTACTTACCCTTCATAACATTTGCTCCATCTGTGCAAACGCCAGCGAATTTGTTACAGTCTATAACGGTAAGCAGTTTTTCGTTGACAACATCAAACAACAACTTACCTGTCACATTTCCATGAAATGTTTCAAGAGAAAACATTGCTTCATAAACATTATATTCTATGTCTACACATCGAACGCAAATTACTAATTGGCAGAGATCGTTAATGTCGGTGCTTTCATCTAAACAAATAGAAAAAAATTCGCAATTACTTAATTTTTCCCTAACCGCAAATTCAATAGATGTTCCTAATTTAACCGTTCGCCGAGCTAAAGTTCTACGGGACAAGGGAACAGATTCCATAAAATTAGCATTATAATTAAGTTTTTGCATAGTTTTTTTCAGTATTTCTTTAACGAAAATACCATCCGTAAAAGGTCTGCCGTGTCTGACAATATCTAAGCTTACTGAGCTAGAAATTTCCATTTTTAATTTATTGTCTACCTTTTTTTCTTTTACTTCCTCTTCTAACAAAAAACCCTTTAATTTATCAAAAAAAATTTGCTTATTTCTATTAAAAAGCTCTTCTTTTTCCTCCTCCTTTAGTTTATTCATATTACTATGAAAACAATCATAATGCCTTTTAATTACTTGTTGTCTATATTCCTTAAATGTTTGATAACATAAAAGGCATTGTACCTGACCAAATGCATTTTTCAACATACAATATTTTTTGAGTGTCATCATTAATTTATTTTCTCTAAACTTGAAAAAAACTACTAAAGCTTCCGTTGAACATGTGCATTCGTCAAGATCTCACAGACGACTAAACACAAGAGCATAAGAATGCATGTGTATAGGTATTTAACAATTGTTTAACTAAATGCCCACGAATGGTTTACATGTATGATGAAATATGAAATATTTTTTTCTCTTTTGTGTAGGTGTATTGGTGTTTGCACTACCTTAACCCTGGAAGGTTACTCTTTATTTTAGTACATTAAAGTTACTCTTCGTCGAATTGACGAACAATTTTTTTAAAAAATTTCTAGCTGAACAATTTTTAAAGTAAAAAATAAACAAAAATTTTTTTATGTTAAACATTTTATTAAAAAATTAAGAAAAAAATAAAATATAAAAATAAAAATTATTTTTCAGTCTTAAAATTCGATACGAATTTGGCCCCTTTTTTTGGTTTATATGATAAAGAGTAAATGAGCTTCGTCGATTCGAAGAACAGTAACCGTCCAGGGTTAAGGGGTGGTAGGTTATAAAAGCTTTTTTTGCATTTCTCTTTCTGAATGCACAACATGTCGAGCGTGTTGTGTGAAAATTTTAAGTAAATCAGAGCAAAACTTAAGAAGATACAGCGTTTCAAGCGACCGGCCCCATACGGTATATAGTATATAAATCAGTTTTTAAAAAACTTTAAACCGACTTTCTCGCAAATAAATGTTCGAAGTCCGTGAACATCATAACTCAAAATCTACTTGTCCGATTCTTTTGAAATTTTAGACACTATATAAATATAAATCATCAGGTAACCACGAAGAGTTTTTTTTTAATTCCAATTTCTTCCCCATTTTTTAACAACAAATTCCCGAAATTGTATAGCTAAAATCGTTTTTCACTTCAAAATGCTGCAAAAAAAATTGTAAAAAACTCTTCGTCACTACCTCAGGAAACATGTTACCTTTGAAACGCATTTCGATTTTTTTATTTCACATGATCCGGTAACGAGTTATGATGTTCACCGCAAAACAACAACGCCTCCGGAGATTCCCTGTCACGGACTTATTTATTAAAATTTTTAATTGAAATTTTTTTCAAAGATTCTTCACATGTTATGCTATAACGTGTATATGAAATAAATAATCTAACATTATTCGTATAATCAAAGAAGATTTATGAAAGTACGACTTTTTTTAACTTTTAAAACCTTACCCCCCTTGAGAAACTTTTAGAAACCTTGCTCTAAAACGTTTTTTTTTCTATGCTATTCTATTTTTTCTACAGTAAAATGGAGTTCGGTTATAACGCACTCGGCGGGACCGGCCAAATTAGTTAGACTAAGTTCGTTATAACCGTAGTATATTTTTGTTTTGTCCGAAAGGTTTAAAAACTTTTTTTAGTTGAATAAGTTTATTTATTTTGATGCATTTTAAAAAGTTATTAAACATATATTAATTAAATTATTAAAAAGGTACATATTAATAGTTTGCCTTAATAAGAGTAAAATTACCGAGTTGCTATCAAAATAAAATATTTTTTTAAAATCACATAATATTAAAGGTTGGCTACTGGCAAACTTTTACGAAAATATACATAAAAGGACCTTTTTTAAAATTAAATTAAAATAAAATTAAATTAAATTAAATTAAAATTAATTTTTTTTTAAATATATATAATATAGGAAAATTCTGAAATGGAAAAAAAATTGTGCGTTAAAGTCAAAAGTTTGATATAACCACTGTTCGCTATAAGAGAAGCAATTTGTATGAAAAATGTGATTAAAACTTTTGGGACCGAAGAAATTCTTCGCTATAAACAAAAGTTTATTACAACCAGGGTACGTTATAAGCGCACTCCATTGTATTAAATTTTAATAATTTCGGGAATCTCCAATCTCCTCACTTTACCCAGCCTTCCCACGTTCAAGTCAAATTAATCACACATACAATAGCCAAAAAATTGTCAAGCAACTGTCCCATTGAAAAATTGAAAGAGAGAATTGAAACGTATGATTGTTTAGTAGAAAAGAGTAAAAAAGTATGAGTGCATTACAACCTGAAAGCCAAAAATTTAACGTGTGAAGGCCGGGTAATATCTTAAATATATTTACGCTGATCCCTGACTCACTGACTGACTGACTGATTCTGTAACGCTGACCAAAATGATACGGATCTAATTCCTAGGATTGATCTCGCCCCAAACGACACCACATTATCTTTCATATTAAAACGCCGCCAGTTTCCGGTAATTCCTGCATACGCAATTACCATAAACAAGGCTCAAGGCCAGTCATTTGATTACGTTGGCATTAATTTGGAGACCGCGGTATTTTCACACGGCCAACTGTATGTGGCTTTGTAACGATCAAAAGTAGCAAGCCAAGTTAAGATACGTATTCAATCGAACCCACACTAAGGAAAACTATTAAATGACCAACGATATTTCACACAAAATATAGTTTTTCAAGAGATTTTAAATTGAAAAACTTTTTTTGCCAAATATTTCTTATCTGTTTTGATACTTATGTATACAATTTCTACAAACACAATCTTTTTTCATATGTACATATGTAACAATATAATTTTCAATTTACTACTATATTAAAAGGAATTTTATTTATTATAAATTTTTCGTGTATTTAAATTTAAACTGTTTTATTCATAATTTTTAAACGGGCGCCTAGGCGCCACACAATCAACTAGTTTTACCATAATTCATCTTCTTGATATGACTAGATCTGCATTAAAATTTACACAATGAATAAAATTAGCTTGCAAATGAGATCTTATAATGCAAACAGAATTTTTATCTTAAAAACTTTTTTGTGCATTTGGGTATTAGCATGTTTGCTTAGATCTGATTTACCGCAATTTAATATATTGTCACAAGCCTAGCATCTGCATTTAAAGTCGTCATCTTTGACCAATCCAGCCATCCCATTAGCTACTCGTCTCTCAACCAACTTCAGCAAAATCGTTGCTTTCTCTATTTCTTTGATCTGTTTGCAGCATCATCGAAGGATGAATCGGACATTTTTCTAAAATTAATTATGTTTTAATTTATAATATTTTAAAATTTTTTATTATTTACAAACTTATTAAAATCGAAGAGACCTGCAAAGATGGCTTACGTATGTATAAAAAAAGATGTACAAAACAAGTAAACTGCACGAACAATTGTTTTTTACTTGTAATTGTTATTATGGGGGGCGTAAGGTTTTAAAAGTTAAAAAACGTCGTATTTTCATAATTCTTTTTTGAAGATACGAATAATGTTGGGCTATTTATTTCATTTATACGTTATAGCAAAACATTTGAAGAATCTTAAAAAAAAATTACAATTAAAAATTTTAATAAATAAGTCCTTGACAGCAACTCTCCGGAGGCGTTTTTGTTTTGCGGTGAACATCATAACTCATTACCGGATCATGTGAAATAAAAAAAAATCGAAATGCGTTTAAAAGGCGACATGTTTCCTGAGATAGTGACGAAGGGTTTTTTTTTTCAATTTTTTTTTTTTGCAGCATTTAAGAGTGAAAAACACGATTTTTGCTATAAAATTTCGGGAATTTGTTGTTAAAAAATGGGCAAGAAAATGGAAAATAAAAAAAACTCTTCGTGGTTACCTGATGATTTATGTGTAGATATAGTGTGGAAAATTTCAAAAGAATCGGTCAAGTAGATTTTAGAGTTATGATGTTCACGGACTTCGAACATTTATTTGCGAGAAAATCGATTTAAAGTTTTTTAAAAACTGATTTTGATTTATATACGATATACCGTATGAGGCCGGTCACTGGAAACGCTATATCTTCTTAAGATTTGCTCAGATTTACTTGAAATTTTGAATTTTGACACAACACTCTCGACATGTTGTACATTCAGAAATCAGCAAAGAAGGTTTTAATTTACCTTCACGCATTAATATATAGATTCACTAAATAAAAATAACAACAATATTTGAACAAATTTTTAAAGGTCATTCTTCTGTACTTTAGAATAAGGTTACTAAATGTTTTAATACTACGTTGTTATTTTATTAAATGTCCTCTTTCGTTTATTGATATTTTGAGTAATTTCGGCATTTAGTAACCTTATTCTAAAGTACATTCTACATCTAAAAAAAGTTTTTGCACTTCTTCATTTTCTTCAATGTCCATTGCTTCTAACAAATGTTTTTGCAAATATTCGCTTTTAAACAATTTTTCGCTATTTGATTTTAAAAAAATATTGCATCACATTTCAGCAAAAACACCCAAAATATTAGTTTTTCGCACAATTTCTCACTTGTTATTTTACTATTGCTTTGCTTTTTAGTTTTTCTTTGTGCTGCATATTTTTAACACACTTCACTAATTGTTTTTAACAATTTTAATTATTTTAATATTGTTTTTAATCAAATATAAAGGAAAGTTGTAATTTATAACAAGAACTGATTTACCATTTTTTTGAGAACTTTAAAAGTGATTTTAATTCGAGGGTCAACTATCACATAAAACATACATTTTTTGCAAGATTTTATAATTTTCACACATGAAACAGACTTGGTAACCCTTGTGAGGGGATACTACCAAGAATGATAGAATATATATGATATATGTAGGTATATTCTTAGATACTAGATCATATAACGGGAAAACCTTCGGATGACGTAATCTTTGGTTCTATGATTATTGTTATTGGCTTACAGACTTAAGGGGTGGAGGAGGGTAAGGTTTCAATTAAATTGGAGCAAAACTAACGAAGATACAGCGTTTCAAACGACCGGCCTCATACAGTATCTATATATATAAAATTGAATGTGTGTTTGTTTTTTTGTTTGTTTGTGTGTACCTTATAGGAGACCAAACCTCTGGACCGATCTTCCTGAAATTTTCGCAGCATTTAACTGGGACTCTGGCATGATTAATAGGGTACGTTTTTTTTGACCACGCCCACTTTTACGCCCACTTTTTTAAAATTATGTAATTGCTCCCATATAGTTTTTAACAGATTTACTTCAAATTGTATACACATTATACTCCAGGCGAGGTAGAAATAAACATTTCTTACGCCACGCCCCCTTTCACGCCCCTTTTCACGCCAAATTTTGTTTGAAAGTTTTAAACTTTTTTTTCTCTGTACAAATTTGTTCCTTCCAACGGATTTTTTTATTTGGTACTATATTGCTCTTAATACTGTTAACGTCGCCATATAACTATGAACCACGCCCATTTCACCGCCGCCTTTTTTTTTTACTTATACCACTAACAATGTTTGCTATACAAAATAATTTTTTTGTAATATGTATTTATCTAAAGTTTTATACACTTTTTATCTACAGGTAAGGTAGCCATACATTTTTTTATTACCAAGTCCCCCTTTTTCGCCCCATTTTATCTTAAATCATAATTAATCTGCTTTCAATCTATATATATAAAATTGAATGTGTGTTTGTTTTTTTGTTTGTTTGTGTGTACCTTATAGGAGACCAAACCTCTGGACCGATCTTCCTGAAATTTTCACAGCATTTAACTGGGACTCTGGCATGATTAATAGGGTACTTTTTTTTGACCACGCCCACTTTTACGCCCACTTTTTTAAAATTATGTAATTGCTCCCATATAGTTTTTAACAGATTTACTTCAAATTGTATACACATTATACTCCAGGCGAGGTAGAAATAAACATTTCTTACGCCACGCCCCCTTTCACGCCCCTTTTCACGCCAAATTTTGTTTGAAAGTTTTAAACTTTTTTTTCTCTGTACAAATTTGTTCCTTCCAACGGATTTTTTTATTTGGTAGTATATTGCTCTTAATACTGTTAACGTCGCCATATAACTATGAACCACGCCCATTTCACCGCCCCCTTTTTTTTTACTTATACCACTAACAATGTTTGCTATACAAAATAATTTTTTTGTAATATGTATTTATCTAAAGTTTTATACACTTTTTATCTACAGGTAAGGTAGCCATACATTTTTTTATTACCAAGTCCCCCTTTTTCGCCCCATTTTATCTTAAATCATAATTAATCTGCTTTCAATCTATCTATATATATAAAAATGAATGTGTGTTTGTTTGTGCTTTATAGGAGGCCAAACCAAAGAACCAATCTTCCTGAAATTTTCAGAGCGTGTTACTGTGACTCTGGAAGGAATAATATGCTATATAAATTTTTGATTGGACAAAGGGGCGGTGCCACGACCATATAACCAAAAATTTGAAAAAGTCATATCACGGGAATTTTTTTACCTACAGCAGTCATATTTGGTACATATGGTATTAGCATGAGTAGAAATACATACAAGAAGAAAAGTGGGCGGAACCACGCCCCTTTTTAGAAAAATAAAAAATCGTAATATCTTCTAAACTACTGGAAGGATCGTCATGAAATTTTCACAAAAGGATATTTTTGCGAAATAATAAGACCTTAGCTATATAAAGTTGTTAGTGGGCAAAGGGGCGTGGCGTATATATAAAAACGTTGATGCATTCGATTGTAACGAATGATCTCCGGAACCATAAGAGCTGTCGAGGTAGGATTTCCAGCATAGGTTCGGTTCGAGCTCTTCTGTGTTTTTTTTTTTAGTTTTAACCCTCTAGCTGGCGTTGGGGTCAAGTTAAAAACAAAAATTTTTACTTTCAGCGCGATTTGACTGCAATTCTTATTTATGGTGTGATTTTAATGAAACTAAGAATGTACATATATGTATGTTAGAAACATTTTTTTATTGGACCCGGTAGATGGCGCTGTCGTTCGAAAAATAATGAGTTGTCAAATTTATATAAATTTTAATAAATAAACTCACAAACGTTTTTATATATAAATATTCTAACGAAAAAGAAGGAAAAAGCCGCTACATTATTGCATGGTGGCCGCACAGCTCATTCAGCACTCAAATCACCGTTAAACGTACAAAAAAATGAGAATGCCGTCTGTAATATCAAAAAACATTCCGGTATGGCAAAAGTTCTGCAAAAATGCAGTATTTTTATTTGGGATGAATGTACCATGGCTCACAAACATTGTGATTTGATTTGATAAAAGATTTGAAAGGCAATGAAAGATTTTTTGGTGAAGCTCTCATTTTATTATCTGGAGATCTTCGTCACACATTTTATATAGGTATATACAGATTCTAACTAAAATAAAAATTCATTGAGGGCAAAACAACGTTTGCCGGGTCCAGCTAGTATCGTATATAAATCAGTTTTTTAAAAACATTAAATCGATTTCCTCGCAAACAACATGTTTGAAGTCCGTGAACATCATAACTCAAAATGTACTTGACTGATTCTTTTGAAATTTTATACACTATTTCTACACATAAATCACCAGGTACTCACGGAGAGTTTTTTTTTTTAACCATTTTTCCCCATTTTTTAACAACAAATTCACCGAAATTTAATAGCAAAAATCGTGTTTTTCAATTGAAAATGCTGCCAAAAAAAAAACATTCGTGTTTACCTCGGGAAACATATCACCTTTTAACGCATTCCGATTTTTTTATTTCACATGATCCGGTAACGCCTATGCCCTACAAGCTGCAAAGAAATAAAGTGTGATTTTTGTAAAAATATTACAAATTATACACCAGTCTGCAAATCACCCAGATATATTCTGTGCAACTCCATAGATCATCACGCTGCCGATGATTCCAAATGCAGTAGAGGGAAAAAGGAGAAAAATATTCGAGAAATCATGGCACTGGCTAACACATCAAGAAAAGAAAATTACTATGAAATTCTGTCCGATACTGAGTATTAAAACCAATTTCCCAATATTTTTAAGAAAAACTCTGATTATAGAGATATCAATAAAGAAATTAACAATAGAATAACAATAATCAGTTATAGAAAAATTGCAACAATCAATCCGATGAAACCAGTTAATGAATACCCTAAATATCAAAAAGCTTCAGAAAACGAGAAAATCCTAACAGCTTTTTCAGGACAAATGTCAGCCATCCTTACGATAATGAACTGCGAGGAACGGCTTAATATACTAGGTGAATTTCAAGACTCAATAGAATCAAATTTCAAAAATATTAGAAGAAATAGTACTCAGAGTATCTCTAGTACCCCATCAAATATCCAAGATCCAACATAAAAACAAAAATTTAGTAAATTCTAAAAGTATTTAAAAACCAAACAGGAAAAAAATACAAAAAGAATTATATGAAAATTCGAATATTCAAAGCATAAATTCCAACAAAAATTACGTAGAACTGTTCCTAAATAAACAAAAAAATATATATATGCATCCTTTCGGAGATTTTCAACTTCAATGAGAATGGCCGGTTCACTTTTCTTAATAATTACAATATCATTGTAAAAAACAGAGCAGACGATATTGGTGACGTAGCTATTGCTGCAAAAAATAGACATAATAATCAAAGCAACTCCATTGGATATTTTTATATGCAAAACACAAAACCTGAAAACCTACTTTATTATTGCAACGATTTTCTTTCCACATTCTCTTAAAACAACAGTCTAAGGCCCAATTTTGGGGCCCTATGCTCCTTATAGGAGCTTCGGGAACATATATGTATATATATAAGGCCCAATTCAGACGACAATTTGTGACGACGTCGTTTTTCTTAATTCTCTTTTGAAGCTGCTACCAAAAACCTATTGCATTCATACGATGATTTTTAGTTTCATGTCTTTTTTTTTTTTTTTTTTGAATCTGCTTTAGTTTATTTTTCGCATTAAGAAAAATATATGAATTAATGTAAATTCAAATTATCTTTTTTATTTTTCAATTCAATTTATTGATTTGTTAAATATTATTTACATTATTTCATCATATCTTTACATAATAATTTATCACAATTTTTCACACTAGATACAAAAACCTATTTAATATTTAAATTATTAAGAGTAGGAATTATGCATAACTATTAAATAAAATAAATAAAAATGTAAGCGATTCTTGATCTCACTGAAGTGGCCACTTCAATGTACGAAATAGAATAAAACGTAACAAGAAAAAAGAAATGAATGTAGAGAGAAATATGAAAAAAGTCTTGAAAACAGAAATCGTGTCTTTTTGTTTACCCCTCTTGCTTCTCTACTCCGTTCGCCAACAAACAAAAAAAGACGTCAAAAGACAACGTCGGCAAAAGTCTCCTTGTAAACACAGCCTAAGATGGAATTTGGTAAACTGTTAACTTTCTTGGAAGAAAAGGAAAATGTCCTTATATGTGACGATTTTAACGCTAGTACAGCTTACGGTGATTCCTTAACCCTCAATCGTAGCACAGCATTAAAAGAACTAGTGGATCTTTCTTCTTTCCGCCTGTTAAACAATTGAAGCATTACTTTCAGAAAATCGATGCTAGACACATCACATGGTTCAGTCCTAGACCTCTCCTTTACAATTTCGATTATTCCAATGAACTGAGAAGTTCTCTACAGTGCGTTCATTAATGATAGCACATTTAGTAATCTGTAAATATAATTATTATTTCTTTGCTGGACTTACATTAATATGTTTTCTTTCCAAAAATAAACGTATATTACGCAAAACTCCCAGTAATTAGAAATACCGTTATTAAAATCTCTTACATCCCAATACTTAGCATATTAAAGCGTTCAAAGAGTATAGCACAAATGCAACAAAGTCTTTGTTTAACAAAAATAATTAATTAATTCCTTTATTTTTTCAACAAAAATAATAAAAAATAACATCATCTTAATAATTTATAGCACCATCTTTTAATCAGATATTCTATTTTTCATAGAATTTATTAATTTATTCAAAAGACCTTGATTAAGTGCTTCCCATTCATTGAAAATTGAAGTTTTTAGTTCATTTCCGTTCATGTATCGACGATTGTCATCATAAATTCGCCTGACGAGAATTTCCCATATGTTTTCTATGGGGTTCATATCAGGAGAGCAAGCTGGCCATTCCAAAATATCTACATTATTCGAGCTTAACCATTCTTTTGTGAATTTGCTGGCATGACAGGCAGCATTGTCTTGCTGAAAAAATATATATTTTTTCTGTATTGGCATGTAGAAATGGCAAAAGCTGCATTAAAGCAATTCACAATATTTTTCGCTGTTCATTTTAGTGGGCACGGCTTGCAACTCCAGACAACAATCTTCAGTGAACGCACCCCAAATCATAACAGAACCGCCACCAAAGTTTCTTCGAGAGAAACATTGGTGTTCTTTTCGTAAGTCACGCCAGTAACTAAAACTCCTATCAGGACCATCCAAATTAAATTTTTTTTATCTGAAAAAATTATCTTTTAAAAGAAAACAAATTAATTTATTATTTTCTAACATAACATTAAACAACTTACATTTGACCAATTTGTACCCATATTATTTTTGCAAAACTTCAAACGTGCATTAATATGACGTTTCAAAAGACGAGGAATTTTCTTCATTCTTCGTCTTCGAATATGTTTGGAAGATTTAAGAACATTCCAAATGGTAGTTTTGCATACTTTGTTGGAAACGCATCCAGCAAGTTGGGCGCAGCTTTTGGTGCTGTTGCTTACTGTGTTCAAAATAAGTCAACGCTCGCGTTCGTTCAACTTATTTTTTCTACCACTGCTTTTATTTTTGCCATAATTTTCATTATTTTTAAATTAATTATAAATAACCTTTCGACTTCTACCGATTTCACTTGCAATTTCTGCTTTTGATGCACCATTTTCAAACAAAATTAAAAATTGACATTTTTCAAATTCACTTAACACTTTTCCTCGTGGCATTTTGCTTATTACTAATGTTTTTAATAAAATTAAATAGAATATTTTGTATTAAAACGGTACTTTTTGTCAAATAAAGACTTTGTTGCATTTGTGCTATACTATTTGAAAGCTTTAGTATGGTAACTATTGGGATGTAAGAGATTTTAATAACGGTATTTCTAATTAATGGAAGATTTGTGTAATATAAGTTTAGTTTTGGAAAGAGAACATATTAATACATGTTCCACAAAGAGATGATAATTATAGCATGCATGGTTAAAATTTTATATAACATTGATTCACAGATTACCAAATGTTCTATCAATTATGAACGCACTGTACACTTAAGTTGGTGGAAGTCGTCATTTTTCAGTTATCATATATACCGATAATTAAATATTGATTTTTTTCCCCAAAATTTCTTGCAAAGAACAAAGTAAAAACTATTTAAAATACTATACTAACACCGAACTTTGAAGACATTAGCAAAAAATTCAACCTGGCAATAAAAAAATCTACTTTCAGAATTCAACCAAACAAGACACCCAAAATTTTGTGGGACGGTACAGTCGAAAAATTATACCGTTTAAAGCAAGCAGCGTAGGGTCATTCAACTCATGTAAACCAAGTGCAAATGCAAACAGTCTTATTAGTGCAACAAAAAACTTTAAGCAGACAATATAGGAAGCAAAAAAAAAATCATTCTCTAACAAAATAACACCGCTCAGCAAATCTTCTCACTCCAAATCACTGTTTAGATTTGTGAAAGGAATCAACAGCTATGTTGAAAATCAACCAAGTACAAAATGGGCCTCTCACAATGAGCAAAGCTTTTTAATCTATTTGAAAATCGAAGTCACAGATATTCCGAGCCCCACCCTCCCTTAAGTCTCACTTTTCATGCACGATAATTTCACAATTGATGAATATTTGAAAGTTCAGGAGTCAAAAAGAAAGCCGTCATATTGGTATCGCTTGATATTTCCAAAGCCTATGACTGTGTCAACATTGGTCTGTTATGGCTATTGCTTGTTTATGCTAAGTCGGGGGTCACACCAGGCAATTTTTGTTGCGCAACTTTTTGGCAATTCTCTTTTGAACTTGCTTTTATGTCCACACACGACAATTTCTTTGGCAATTTTACTGTTTTGTTTTGCTTTTATTTTCTTATAATTTGACATTTGTGCTCTAGTCCCCATCCAAATATTCTTTGCATTTAACATAATAAATGCAATGGTTTTCCTCAACCAAAGTTATTAATTTTTCAATTAAGTCCCGATTCCATTTAAACGCCATTTTAATAAAGTAAACAATAATTACGAATTATTCACACCAAGAAGCGAAACACCGAATGAAAAGAAATGTCAAATATTCAACCAAAAAAAAGCGAATGAGAGAATTGCTTGAAATTGCCGAGAACCGGCAATTATTTTTCCCTTTTTATTCCCCTCACCGCAAACATCTATAAACTCAAGAATTGCGCAACTAAAATCGTCGTGTGTGAACTGCGACTAACTGTTCTATCCACATCTCATACTGAATACTTCAATTCCTTAGTCGTTGATCCAAGAATCAACAAGTTGAAGTCTCTAATGGAGCTACTTGAGTCCTACTTTATTCAATATTTTCACAAAAAATCTCCAAGATCTAAGAGATCATAAAACTCATATCTTTCAATTTGCTGATGATTTCATCATAGTCTCAACACAGAAAGACTTCACTCACGCTAACAACAATCTACAAGTGAAAATGAATCAGTTTCAGTTGTAATGTATGCCGCAAAGGGACCAAGACTCGAACCTGAAATAAAAATTAACAACTTCCAACAATTTTTCAATTAAATATTCTTCCTTTATTTACATATTTTAACAAATTTTTTGATATTTACATATGAGATCTTATCTTTACATATAGATATTGCAACAAATAATACATAGGATCTAAAGATATAAAATAGTTTTTATATTATTTTTTTAATGATTTTTAAAGGAAAATGGGAGGAAAAAACCTTTATATGATTTAATAAATTCAAATACTATCTGAAAATATTTATGTGCTTATATAACATGATGAGTACACGTAGCTCTGCTAAGAGATCTGCAACTGAAGCTGATTTGGGCAGCATAGAATTTCCCATAATATGTGAAAATGATTCAGCCACGCGTGTATGGCAATGGCTTGATAAAAAAATGGCTAAGCAAACTGAGTGTGTTAATGAACAAACCTCTCAATTCTGCACACTTCTAAGAGAAGGCGAACATCGTATTGCTGAAAAAATACAATCGTCAATTAGGGATGCTGAAAATCGTATAATAAATGAAATTGATAGATTTTGCGAGTTAAGAGAAGAGTTAAATGATGTCACTGAACGTGTCTCTAAACTCGAAACAGTGTCGGGCGAAATAATAGAATTGAAAAAAGAAATTAAACAATTGAAAATACAATGCATAAAACATTCGAATTCTATTGTTGCTAATGACCTGCGTATTAATGGAGTTCCCTATGATGCTGATGAAAACCTATATAATATTTTTGATACAGTCTGCAAAACTATAAATATTTCCACACCGCCTTTACAATCTATATATCGCCTACAAAACAGAAACAACAAAAATAAAGATAATTCTCCTGATGCCGTCATTATTGTTAAATTGACTTCACCATACGACAAAAACTTTTTACTGAAGTCTTTAAATGTCTACAAGAGAGAAAATCGAACAAATTTAATGCTAACTCTTCTTGGTTTTGAGCCAGATGGAAAAAATAAATATTTTTATGTACATGAAAATTTAACAAATGGAAATTATAAAATCTTACGCGAAGCAGTTCTTCTAAAGAAGAAAAATCTTTTACACTCTGCGTATTCTTTCCGTGGTCTTGTATATGTAAAACGCTTGAGTACGGATGAGCCTATTTGCATCGAACAATTGGATATACTAAACCGTTTTTTTCTTAATGAGGGAGATCATTTGCGCTGTGATGCTAATAACATACTGCCTGATAATGCCGCTAACTAAATCGTTAATCATACTCTGTGAGGAATTTTTAAATGTTTATTTTTATTATTATTCATTAAACACTACATATTTTACTAAATTTATATTTAAATTTATTTTCGATTTCTTCTTAAAACTTAAAATCAATTCAAAACTTTGTAATACAAACACTAAACATTGCGTTGCTTTTAGTGCTAATTTATATTTAAAACGCCATTATATTGTCCAACTTTGCTAGCTTTAGTGGAAGTTCCAAAGATGTTGCGATTAGTATGGTAAAAATTCTTGCCAACCAGAAGGAAGGCCTAAAAACCCTCCACATTAATGCACAGAGCTTATTGAATAAAATTGATGAATTCAGACTTATTTTCGAAAACTCTAATGTTGATATAGTTTGTGTCACTGAAACTTGGCTTTCTGCGTGTGTGGCTTCTGCGCTGTGATGCTAATAACATACTGCCTGATAATGCCGCTAACTAAATCGTTAATCATACTCTGTGAGGAATTTTTAAATGTTTATTTTTATTATTATTCATTAAACACTACATATTTTACTAAATTTATATTTAAATTTATTTTCGATTTCTTCTTAAAACTTAAAATCAATTCAAAACTTTGTAATACAAACACTAAACATTGCGTTGCTTTTAGTGCTAATTTATATTTAAAACGCCATTATATTGTCCAACTTTGCTAGCTTTAGTGGAAGTTCCAAAGATGTTGCGATTAGTATGGTAAAAATTCTTGCCAACCAGAAGGAAGGCCTAAAAACCCTCCACATTAATGCACAGAGCTTATTGAATAAAATTGATGAATTCAGACTTATTTTCGAAAACTCTAATGTTGATATAGTTTGTGTCACTGAAACTTGGCTTTCTGCGTGTGTGGCTTCTGCGCTGTGATGCTAATAACATACTGCCTGATAATGCCGCTAACTAAATCGTTAATCATACTCTGTGAGGAATTTTTAAATGTTTATTTTTATTATTATTCATTAAACACTACATATTTTACTAAATTTATATTTAAATTTATTTTCGATTTCTTCTTAAAACTTAAAATCAATTCAAAACTTTGTAATACAAACACTAAACATTGCGTTGCTTTTAGTGCTAATTTATATTTAAAACGCCATTATATTGTCCAACTTTGCTAGCTTTAGTGGAAGTTCCAAAGATGTTGCGATTAGTATGGTAAAAATTCTTGCCAACCAGAAGGAAGGCCTAAAAACCCTCCACATTAATGCACAGAGCTTATTGAATAAAATTGATGAATTCAGACTTATTTTCGAAAACTCTAATGTTGATATAGTTTGTGTCACTGAAACTTGGCTTTCTGACTCATTGCCGGATAGTCTTATATGTTTAAGCGGGTATAGAGTGTTCAGATTTAACAGAAAATCAGGAGGCGGAGGTGGAGCAGCCATTTATATTAAAAACAATATAACTTGCAAATATCGCTGTAAAGCAGAAGAAAATGATAAAGTTGAGTACATATTTGTCGAGATATCATCATTTGGTAAAAAAATGTTGGTTGGCTGTGCTTATAGGCCTAATAAACGAATTGATTTATCTAACTTCATTACAACGCTAAAGACATTTACCATGCCATACAATGATGTTGCAATTTTAGGTGATTTTAACTCTAACATTCTTGTGGAATCATCTCTTAAGGATAACATGGCATCTCTAGGACTTACTCCAATAAATACAACTATTCCCACACACTACACAAACACATGCAGTACACTACTCGATCATATATACGTAGGAGACATGTCAAAAGTCAATCTATACGACCAAATTTCTGCAACGTGCTTCTCTAAACACGATTTAATCTTTACAACATATGAATTTCTTCTTCAACGTGAGGATCAGTATTACTCTTTTCGAGATTTTAATAACTTGAATTACAACGTATTGTATGCAAATCTCTCACAAATCAATTGGAGTAGCATTTACTTTATGACCTCGGTTGACGAACAATTGTCTTTTCTAGAAGACAATGTACTACAATTATATGATGAAACTGTCCCTTTGAAAACAAAAATAATTACGGCGAGAAATAAACCTTGGTTCACCTCTAGTATTCGACAATCAATTGAACGTAGGGATTTAGCTTATTCCAGGTGGAAACGTTTTAGAACATTACAACTTAAGGCTGAGTTTCGTTCTGCTAGAAAAGACGTTAATACTCAAATAAGAAATGCAAAATCTGTTTTTTTCTCAAGACGATTTATTTCCGCTATTGATTCTAAACAAACTTGGAAGACTATTCGAGAAATAGGAATTGGTAATGTTGAAAAGAATAATAATTGCCCTATTGATGCTAATGAACTCAATAGGATTTTTACGGATATACCAACAATACCAACAAATAACCACTTCTACAACAACAATACATTTGTCAACAGTAGCAACTCCTTTTCCGAAGACAATATGTTCGAGTTTTCTTGCGTCAGCCAATCTGAGGTTCTTACTAGCTTCTTGACAGTTAAGTCCAACGCTATTGGATTTGATAACATACACCCAAAATTCTTTAAAATTTGGTTACCATCTCTTTTACCATTTTTTACTCATTTTTTCAACACCATCATTACATCAAGCTGCTTTCCAATGAAATGGAAGCACGCAAAAGTTATTCCACTTCCAAAGTCTACTACAGAATATCGTCCGATTGCGACACTATGCTTCCTTTCAAAAGTTCTAGAAAAGCTTCTGCACTCACAAATAAGCGCATACGTACACAGAAATTGTCTTATTAGTGATATGCAATCCGGTTTCCGTCCCAATCATAGCTGTGTGACTGCCTTGGCTGATGTGTCAGAAAATATAAGACGTGAGTTAGACTGCGGAAAAGTAACCTTTTTGGTGCTTCTTGATCATTCAAAAGCCTTCGATACTGTAAACCACTCCACACTATGTATGAAGCTGAACCGTTTTTTCAATTTTGCGCCAACATCAACACATTTAATTTCATCATACCTTACAAACCGTACTCAATCAGTGTTCATTAACAATACATCATCGAATCCGGTGTCACTTATGAGAGGTGTACCACAAGGATCAATATTGGGACCACTTTTGTTCTCCATATATGCAAATGACTTGCCGCAACAAATATCCCATTCCAGCGTACATATGTATGCGGATGATGTACAGTTGTACCTAAGTGGCTCAGTTAATTCAATCAACGCAAGCGTGGGAAAACTCAACCAAGATCTGGACACCATATATCGTTGGGCTACTGCTAATGGCTTATGTCTGAATCCTAAAAAATCAAAATGTTTGGTGATACACAAAGGAACCATAACCCCGCATATCGAAGCTGAAATCCTTATAAATGGTCAGAAAATTGAAATTGTACAATCAGCGAAAAATCTTGGATTAGTCTTCAACAAAAATTTAACCTGGTCTGATCATATAAATTCACTTGTATGTCAAACTTATGTGAAATTAAGAACGCTTTGGGCAACGCAGGTATTTACACCTTTAAGAGTCAGGATACTTCTGGCAAAGACCTATCTTATTCCGGGACTTACCTATGGTTGTGAACTCTTTTCTAGTTGCGACTCTATAAGCAGAAATAAGCTTGATGTTTTATACAATAACATCATTAGGTATGTTTACGGGTTAAGAAAATACGACCATGTGTCTGCTTTCGCAAAAAGCTTATATGGAGTATCTTTTGAAAACTTACTTAAGATAAGGGTACTAATACTTATACATAAAGTTATTTATACAAAAAACCCGCAATATATGTATGCCAAAATTCAGTTTGCAAGATCGAATAGGGGCAAACTAATCATCATACCAAGACATCGACATTTAGTTTGGGAATGGCAGTTCTTTATCCATGCCGCTCGTCTTTGGAATACAATTCCACATGAACAACAGCTTAATAGCAATGCAATGCATTTTAAAACTTTTTTGTTTAATTTTTTCACTTAACCATTTTCCATAGATTATGTGATACATATATGTAATTTTTTATTTTTATTTTTTTTATTTTTTTTTTTTTATATTTTTTGTATCTATGCTATTTCTGTTCGTAAATAATTATACTTACTTTTTATATAAACTTTATTATTATTACTACTATACATATAAAATTTTGAGATTGTTGATCCCTTATCCACATATAATCCTGTACTATAATTAAAAGACTTGGTCTTGTTGTACAGGATATCAATAAATAAATTAATAAATAAATAAATAGGTTTATTAGAAATAATAGACCTCTATAAGCACATAATTTTTAATTTGGTGATTTCTTTTTATACCCTATACCACTATGTGGTTTGGGTATAATGACTTTGTGCTGCTGTTTGTAACAACCAAAAATATTTGACCTAGACCCATCTTTAATTATACCGATCGAATCAGAATCACTTTCTGAGTTGATTTAACAATGTCCGTCCGTCCGTCTGTGTGTCCATGTTAACCTTGTAATCAAACTGCAGGTCGCAAATATGAAGATATTTTGATGAAATTTGGTATATAAGCTTTGATCGGCCATGGGATGAACGCTATTGAAATTGGTGAGAATCGGTCCATGTTCAGACCTAGCTCCCATACAAATTACCCATATGAAATCGACATAAATTGCCATAAGATCCAAATTGTCATATAGGTCTTACTCAAATTGGGTTTGTATGCGTTCATTACATCCATTAATGAGTAGTCCAAAAATGATGCCTTTGACCCCATATAGAGCTGCTTCCCGATCTTCACTTAAATCTATTAAAATAACAAAAATATTGCACTGATTCTTCTCAAATTTTGTTTGTATATATTTTTGCAAAATACAAGAGACTTTACCAAACATGATCAGGACCTAGTCCCTATATAGATATAGCATCCGATATGAACTTTTTCATATCTGCAACCAAAAAAATGAATAAAAATCCCACTCAAATTTGGTTTTTGCTTATTTTCTATGTCCAGTTAGTTGGGCCTAAGAGATAGGGTTTCTAAACGCATGGTATAGGGTATCGTATAGTCGGTCTAGACCGACTATAATTTTCTTACTTGTTAATTTTACGTTATTTCTCTACATTCTCTTATCAGTGGGTAAGAGGAATTTTCAATTTTGGCAAAGTAATTGTTATTAATCCTTGTTATGAAATCGATAATTTTTTCATAACCTGTTTCTTCATGAAGAAGATTTGTAGGATACCTCCAGGGCTTTTTATTTATCATTTTAAGACATTTGTTTTGTATAATTTGTAAGGTGGCAGTTGGCAGCGTCACTCCAAATAGGAAACGCGTATGTTAATATCGGCCTTATAACACTTTTGAAGAGTAGATTTTTGTTTTTGGGGTTTAGAAATGACCTTCTATTTAGTAGTGGCCATAATGCTTTAAATGATTTTATAGCTTTTTGACACGTAGCCATAATATGTTGTTTAAAAGTAAGTTTTTTGTCCAAGACAACCGAGATATTTGACATGATTAAGTTCATTTATGGTATTATTTCCAATATGAAGATGACGTCTTGGCAGTCTTTTGGGAGATTTGTTGAACGGAAAAATAATTGCTTGGGTCTTGTTTGGATTAATTTTGATTTTCCATTTGTGAAAATATTTACTGCAATTAACAAGTCCCTTTGCCATTTTCTTCAGGAGTGCACTTGTAAGTTTGTTTGAAGAAATTAACGCAGTATCATCTGCGTAGTAAGCAACTTTCATATATTTCGGAACTTTGAAATCGGATGTATATATCGAGTAAAGCAATGGCGACAAGACTGATCTTGAGGTAACCCTGTGGTGATGGTTTTTGGAGAAGATGTTTCATTATTAATCACAACTTTAAAGCTTCTGCCGTGAATGAAATCTGAAATAAGTTTGCATAAATATTTTGGTATATTTGCATCAAGAAGTTTAAATACTAGGCCATTATGCCAAACGGTGTCAAACGCTTTTTCGATATCTAACAATATTAGACCCGTTGAACGTTTATTGTTTTTATTGGTGATTATTTGATTTTTAATTCTGTTTATTTGGTGAGTAGTGCTATGCCCTTTTTTAAATCCAAAATGTTCTTTAGCAACAATAGAATTGGTCGTTACAAATTCACTAAGACGAGAATGTAGTATTTTTTCAAATATTTTACCTAAGTTACTTAATAAACTAATAGATCTATAGCTATTTGGGTTATTTTTTGGCTTACTAGGTTTGTTGATAGCTATAACCTTAGCGTTTTTGAAATGGTTTGGGAAATAGTTGAGTTCGATGCAGCTGTTAAATATTATAACTAGTAATTTTAGAGCTTTGAGTGGTAGTTTCTTTAAGAGCAGGTTGGGAACATTATCAAAACCAGGAGATTTTGAGGGTTTTATTGATGAGACAATATTCATTACTTCTTCTAGAGATGTATTAATTGCTGACTCAGCACTGGGATTTTCTTCTTAAAATTATTTACTGTGGTATTTATTACTATATCCGCTGAGTGGTTGTAATTCGAAGTGAGGTTATTTGCTTTGACAAATGTATTTGCCAGGACTTCAGCCTTGTCCTTATCAGATGTTATCCTTGTATTTCCAACCTCAAGGTGAGAGATTTGATTTTTTCCTTTCCCTCGCAAGTTCCTGCTTATTCTCCAAAATGATTTATCACCTGGTTTTAAATTGGATAATAATTGACACCATTTCTTATTGCGTTCCGAATTAATACTTTTATCAATCATGTTACTTAGAAACTTAGTACATTGATTATAAAAAGTTTGCTCTGCTATATTTGAAGATCGTTGGCTTTTTCTTTTAAAGCTTCGTCTTAGTTTAATATATTTCACAGTACTTTCTGGTAATGTGTAATTATTTTGTTGAGTTATTTTTGGCTGTAGACGCATCCCTTGCTTCGAAAACTACATTTATTAATTTTTGTATTTCCTGATCAATTACTACCTTGGTATTGTATATATCCGAATTTAACGTGATTTTATTGTCTAAAAAATTCATATAAATGTTCCAGTTGGTTGCACTATAATCATAGTAATTGAGGTCAACCTGCAAGGCCATTGATCTTTTAAGTGTACATATAGTGGGGCGATGGTCTGATGTTATTTCGTAATCCATTGTTTTTACGTTTATATTTAAAGCGGTATGGCTTAAAATAATATCGACTGTGGATGCTTCGCGATTGTGTTGATGGGGGAATAGGGTTGGACTATTAGGATAGTGTATGAAAAAATTGTTTGATTGTTGAGTGCGATTCCTGCTGTATTATTTGAACGGCAATTCCAAGAACAATGTTTGGCATTTAGGTCACCAAAAACTATATATTCTTTGGTGGAAGGTGTCAGGTTCAAGATATCAGCACAGAAGTTATGGGTATATCTTGGTGAATATAACGAAGATACAACAATAGGTCTATTATTTATAATAACTTCAATTGAGATGTTTTCGATTGATGAAGTGTTTGATATAAAGAGGTTTTTATGAGCGACAGATTTATGAATTAACAGAACTACTCCTCCTCCTCTTGCATCTGTTCTGTCACTTCTATATAAATAATAATTTTTAAAATAGGGTCTATGATTTTCTGAAAAAAATGTTTCATTCAAAGACGCTATTTTAATATTTTCTCGTTCAATTAGTATCTCAAATTGTTTTAATTTAGAAAAGTTTGAAATGCCATTAGCATTCAAGTGAAGCATTTTGAATTCGTTTAAATTATTAGTATAATCCATGGGCGTATTTTACCATTGACATTACAACTTTGATTTGTTGTACTTTTGAAGTGCACATATGCAAATCATCCATAGCTGTAGTGAAAATATCAAAAAGCTCATCGATGCTAAATAAATCGTTGTTTGTTCTCAGCTGGTTAGCATATGTGGCTTTGCTGTTATTTATTGTATTATTATTGATGTTATTATTACAATTTCAGTTGTTGTTTCTTAAATTAGGGAAATCTCCTACCTTTAATTGAAATGAGTTATTTTGTTGTTGTTGTCTGCTATTGTTCTGACTTTTAGAAGTTACTCTTGTTCTAGTTTCCAAATAGAGAGAACGTAACGGACAATTGATGTCGTTTGCAGAGTGATCAGTTCTCTCTTTTCCTTGTTTTTTGCAATTAAAGCATGTAAAAACAGCTGGTCTTTTTTCATTTGTGTTAAACGGACACACACTTGTATGATGTTGTTCTGCACATATCATACACGCAGCACTACGATGGCAATGTTCACCGCCATGGCCATACATTAAGCAGTTCCAGGATTGAGTTGGTTTATTTCTGGATCTAGATTTGTATTTTTTCCAAGAAATTATGATATTGGAAATTGTCCTTACATTTTTTAAGGTAGTTGGGTTAAAATTTTTACAAACAAATTGAACTTTGTAAACAGCATTGTTGTTCGAACTGAATTTGGTGACTATTTCAGCCACGGACGAAGGGGATAGGTTGTAATTTTTTAACTCCTTGGAGATTTCCTCAGAGCTAATGCGGGGTAAACCGTGTAAAAAGGTGGTATATAACCTATTTTCGTTGGAGCCATAAGAATGAAACTCCTCCATTTTATTCTCTTTAAGTATTTGCTTGTAGCATTCGTACATTTTATTACTAGGAGCAAAAATTTTGGTACCAATTGAAGTACGTTTGAAAATGCAATCCTTACCAAGCAGCTTTTGTATTTCTGTAAATGAAGCGTTAGCTTCTACAACAATGGGTGGAGGTTTGTGTTCTTTAACATCGTTAATATTTGATACGGGAGTTACGTCCATAATATCATTGAGGCCAGCAAGCAGGCTAAATCTGTTGCTTGAAGTTGACGCAATGTTCGGGTTAACAAAACCCGGAGGAAGTTTTGTCATCTTGTTGGCAAGGAGCTTTCTTTTTGATGAAATTTGGCCCCTCGAGCCATCGCTAGATTTTTTATTCCTGTTTTAAGCTGGATTGTCTACCACGTGAGTTCAAATGAGATCAAGAATAGGCAATTACAAAAACAAAAATATACATTTGTTTTTAATTTTAAACAGTTGTACCCTAAGCGCTTTAATTTTTTACACGACCGTTCGTAAAGAGAGTTAGATTCGAACTCACAACTTCCAACAAATTCCTTGGAAGACATATCAAAAATAGTCTGTCTCTAAAAGAACACTATGACATCGCAATGCGGTAAAAATAGCAACTTCAACTAAAACCGGTATAACTTCTCAAATCATATTAAAACTCACAAAGTCGTTGGTTTTTTCCAAATCTCAGTATGCGATCTCATCAATGGCATATGTACACATTAATAAAAAACTAATTTCCAATTCAAAATCAACTAATTCGGAGAAGTTTAAGACTCACTAAATCATCACCAATAGAGGCAATAAATGCTCTATCTGCCAAAACAACGCTCGCAATATCTAGCCGCAAATGAATTACTCAGACTCAACCTGTCCAACTTAACCATAAACAGCACATGCAAATAAATAAAGTTGTTGTCACAAACATCAGATCCACACCGTAAAGGTTAGGTCAATCATGGATCTCTGCCAAGTTCCAAAGGATTCCGTTCCTAAAGAAAAACTTAAAGCAGTTTATCTCGAAAATATCAATATGGGCTACTGACGCGTCAGTTCTAATGAGTCCACTGGCTGTGTAGTGTGTAACATTTCCAACAAACAGGAAATGCAATTTGTTCACATAGTGTGAACCCTTTCAAAAATTGTTTATGTACAATACATTTGGCAAGACATATGTAAATTTTTCAATTAGAGCAGGTTCTATTTTGGCATGACAACCATATGAAAATATAACACTGCTTGTGGCGAAAGAAAAAAATTATAAAGAAAAAATAAATTGTTAAATATTAATTAACAATTAAAAAATATATAAAATATATAACTTTATTTTTAACAATAAATTTTTGTAAATTCACAAATTAAATCAGCTGTTGTTTACATTTAGAGGTTATGTCATCCGAAATACATATGTACGTTTGAACATAAAAATTATGAATCGTATGTAAAACGCCAATTTTGACACACACACGGAATTACGTATGGATCGTAAAAGTGAATTTACATATGGAAAATACACATAGTGTAAACACACCTTTACCTGTACGAATTTCACAAACAAAAGAAGTCAATTCAATATTTTCATTGATATAAAACAATTACTCAAATTCATCGAAAGAAAGTAAACAATTTAGACCATCAAACTCACCGTTTTTTTTACACACACTAATTTGTACAATCAGTCCTCAAATATAGTATACTCGACTAACCCTATCAAAGGTGACAGAAACCAATCACAAAAAAGAAAGTTGTAATTCTTTTCAATTAGGACATGTTCTATTTCGACGTTAAGGTGCTATTACACGAAGTGTTTTTTACATATGTACTGTCACTTTTTTTTATCCATATGAAATTCTTCATGTCTGTCAAAATTGTCTTTTACATACGATTCATAATTTTTGCTATCACACGTGCGTATTTATTTCCGTATGACATAACCTCAAAATGTAAACAACAGCTGATTTAATTTGTGAATTTACAAAAATTTGTTGTTAAAAAAAAGGTTATATATTTTTTAATTGTTAATTAATACTAAGCAATTTATTTTTCTTTCAATATTATTCTTTAAAATTTACTCTGTTTTTCTTTCGCCACAAGCAGTGTTGTATTTTCATTTGTTTGTCATGCAAAAATAAAACCTGTTCTAATTGAAAAATGTACATGTGACTTTCCTCATGTATTGTACATAAACAATGTTTCATATGTATCACACGACGTGTACAACTTTTGTTGTGGGAAAATTTGACAGTACATACATATGTAAAAAACACATCATGTAATAGCACCTTTACAAAGACAGAAACAGCTGTTGCCACGTTGAAACGTCAGATATTAGATCTGTTCGTTTACTTTCCCAGCAAAAACCAATAAAAACCGAAATTTCAGAGAGTAAGAAAAATTAGTTCTCAAAAACATAAATATCCAAAATAGTAAACGAACAGCAATTTGTAAAAATTTGCAAGTTCATAAAAATTGTAAACACGTTTGAAAGTGAAGAAGTGAAACTCTAAAATAAAAAAATATATATACCTTAATTAGAAGAATTTATTTTATTTAACACGTAAAAATATTCATTGGACGTCCGTCCGTCTGTGTCCATGTAAACCTTGTAATCAAACTGCAGGTCGCAAATATGAATATATTTTGATGAAATTTGGTAAATAAGCTTTTATCGCCCATAGGATGAACGCTATTGAAATTGGTGAGAATCGGTCCATGTTCAGACCCAGCCCCCATACAAATGACCCCTATGAAATCGACATAAATTGCTATAAGATCCAAATTGTCATATAAATCTTACTAAAATTGGGTTTCTATGCGTTCATTACATCCATTAATGAGTAAAAAATGATCCCTTTGGCCCCATATAGAGCTGCTTCCCGATCTTCACTTAAATCTATCAAAAAACAAAAATATTGCACTGATTCTTCTCAAATTTTGTTTGTATATATTTTTGCCAAATACAAGACTTTTTACTAAACATGTTCAGGATCGGTCCATTTTTGGGCCTAGTCCCCATATAGATATAGCATCCGATATGAACTTTTTCATATCTGCAGCCAAAAAAATTAATGAAAAATCCCACTCAAATTTGGTTTATGCTTATTTTCTATGTCCAGTTAGTTGGGCCTAAGATATAGGGTTTCTAAACGCATGGTATAGGGTATCGTATAGTCGGTCTAGGCCGACTATAATATTCTTGTTCATCTGAAATTGTTTGAAATTTTCTTTTAAACTTTCATGCGTGTCTACACATTGAAATTTTTGTATTGAAATTCAAGATTTTTTCATGTTTACTTTATCATTTTATTTATTTATTTTATAATTTTATATCATTAAAATTAACTTTATTTCAAATTATTTTCTTTCTTAACACAAATGAACATAAAAATAAAAGAAAACGTAAAATAACTTCACTTTGAAAATTACGAAACAAGAAACAAAAGAGAATTTCAAAGTGCATGAAAGTATGTACCGCCTGCTATTCTTCTCTCCCGTCTCACCTATAAACTCAAGACTTTCAGGAAGAAAACTTTCATGTGTAAACACACTCTAAACGAACAGGATACAGTAAATTTTGTGATAATTTGTACAAATTATTACAAATTATCACGTGAACGAACAGAGCTATTGTAAACAAATAATGGTTTTGCAGGCGCAATCAAAAAATATGTTAAAATCAGCTGCTCAAAAAATTTTCGGTTGTAGGCCGGCACTTTTATTAAAAAGTAAGTTGGGGCGATTAACCAATTTAATAATTCTAAATTGTATATTTTTAAAGATTTAAGAAACACTTGCAAAATGGCAGACGAAAAATTAAAAGCTGTACCGAGCGTTGACATTGAACAAGGTATCTTTAAATATATTCTCATTAAAGTATATGGCAAAGAAACGTCGGATGGCGCAGAGCCAAGTAAAATGATTGTTAGAGGTTATCAAGACTGCCAATGGCACTGTAAGTTTTAATACATTCATTAATGCATACAATTTATTAAAATTAAAAATTTCATAGCTGATATTTATGAACGGGTTAGTACTTCCTGTCAAGGCTTAGGCTTGGATACAGAGTGCTTGGGTGGTGGTAGAATCGAACATAATCCAGATGCTAGACTTTTAAAAGTTTATGGATATTCTCAGGTTAACATACATTTTTTTATTGTAATAATTGATTGTTTTAATGTTCCTTCATGTTTAGGGTTATGGAAAAGCGGATCATGCTATAACTAAAAAAATCTTATTAACTAAATATTCCGATTATAACATTGAAGTATCCGATGAAGGCTATTGAATATTATTTTAATAAAATATATTGTAATATTGTTTAACTATGTATTTTTTTTTTTTTTTTAAATATGTCTGTATTTGAATATATTCTGCTAAAGAAATATAATCAAGTAACAGTACAATGAACTTAAAAATTTCGCATACGTATCAAAGGCGTCCTGCCATAAGGACGTATCCACCATTCATTAAATGGAAAAATAGCTCAAAATTGGTCTATACGCCTTTATGGCAGCAATCCCTCGATATAAAAAAAATATATTTTTCATTTAAAATTCATTCAATTTAGATTAATATTACGAAATATTAAATTCGTATTTAAAAATTTGTATTTAACACTGTCAATCAAATCTATAATATATTTTCAAACCCTTTGTTCAGTAGAATCATTACCTAAATATAATCAAATAATTGCCTAAATGAATTCATAACTATTAAATTCGTATTTAAAAATTTGTATTTAACACTCAATCAAATCTATAATATATTTTCAAACCCTTTGTTCAGTAGAATCATTACCTAAATATAATCAAATAATTGCCTAAATGAATTCATAACTCATTAGTTCCAATCTATTTCAGAAAGAATTATAATTTTTTCCATCATTCATTTTGAAATGATTTTTTTGTACATGTATGTATATTATTGCTGCCAGACTGACTATTAGAATCTAAAAAATACATTTGCAAAATCATCATTATTTAAAAAAAGCTGCGAAATTAATTATAGTCAAAAATTATTCCTATACATTAATACAATGGCTCCGGCGAAAAAGAATTATAAATGTGGTGATTACAATGCTAATATTGGGAATTCAGGCTGCATTCAATGTGATGGGTGCTCGTGTGCGCTAATATTCCTGAAGATGACCTTGATGCATTGAAGGATGTTAAAGTACTGTCTCATATATGTAGCTCTTGTAAGCTTAGTCTTTGCTCAGGCGGCCAGCGGTCACTGCGTGATGACATAAATTCTAAACTTGATGGCATAAATTTTAAATTTGATGACATAAATTCCAAAGTTGATACCTTGAATATAAAAATGGATCGTGAGCGTGCCTCCATTAAACAAGCGTTTGCTGATGTGATTGCCGATCTTAAAAGTGAGATTTCGATTAGCGTAAGTTCTATTAAATCTGATGTGCTCGACTGCAATAAGCTGATACGGCAAGTGGAATCTTCCACGGATATCAGAATTTTGTCATTGGAGGTGGAAAACAATATGATTTATAAGAAATTAAACCGTGCTGATGTGGTGATTGGTGGCTTACCAGATGGTCTAAAATCCATTACTGAGCCTATTGTTAAGATAGGGTCGTTTTACGACATACCAATAACACTTCAGGATATTAATTACGTTTGCTACATTAATTTTAAAAAAGCGATATTGGTTAAATTTAACAGTGTATTGCTGCGGGTTGAGATTATGAGAGCTTATTTCCATAACATGAGGGCCCGTCCTCTGAAAGGTTCTGATATTGTCTTTGATCCCAATGTTTCTAAGTTGGATCTTGATCGGCGAGTGTTTTTAAATGATCATTACTCTCCTGCTGTTGGCAAATTAAATTCCCAATGTCGTAAGCTGCTTAAGAACAAAATCATAAGCAAATATAAGGTAATAAATTCAGATAAGCCTAAAGCTAAATTGACAATGATTAATGCCGAGATACTTGAATGTGATGCCTTGATATGTACTGCGTTGTTGACGGGAGGTGCTGTTGTTGTTGCTGAGTAGTTTTTCGAAATCATTACAGCTTTATTTATAGTTCTTAATTTTTTTTTTCTCTTTTTCGATTTTTTTTTTTTTTTCTCATATATTTTATTTTTGAATATAATTCAGTTTTATGAATTGTTATTTACTGTGTAATATGTTAATTTTTTAAAATTCTTTTTGCTTATATTGGCTCCCCATAGTAACGTTTTTTTTTGCTAATTTTGATGTGTTTTAACAATAATATGGGTCCTGTAATTAGTGATAGTTCATATTTGGATTCGGTATTACAAACTCACTTAAGTCATTTTAAAGTGGCCCACTTAAACTGCCGGGGCATTAGGCCGTCTTCCAACTCTGTAAAGATAGATGAGCTCAAATTTCTTCTGAGAGATAATGTGTTCGATGTGTTTGCTGTCTCGGAGACTTGGTTGAACGATAAAGTCTCAAATCGGGCAGTGGATATTCCGGGTTATAAGTTTTGTCGTAATGATCGTTCATCTGAATTTTTATCTAGAGGAGGGGGTGTTGGAATTTATATCTCCAGTAAAATTAAGTTTAAGACAATCTTCAAAGTATCTGATGCGGGTGTTTGTGAGTCTCTTTTCATAGAATTATTTTTTGGTTGTATAAAAATTTTGTTTGGGGTAGTTTATCTACCAGGTGGTAATCTGGACAATTTTGAAAATAGACTTGGTGAGCTTTTTTCGAAATATTCCAACATTATAGTGGTTGGTGACTTCAATTGTAACCTATTTAATGTTACTAAGGGTAACTTGTTTCGATCCCTATGTAGGAGATTTGACCTATTCATTTCCCACAATTCTAAACCTATTCATTTTGATATGGCCAACAATTCCACCTCACTGCTAGACTTTTTCTAAGTAAGCAATATTTCCTTGATCTCCTTTTCGGATCAGATACAGTGCCCATCGATATCCGATCATGCATTAATTTAGTTTTTTGAATACCGCGATTTTAGTAACATAAATTGGGATGGCTTATTTTCCTTGTTGAATGATTTTGATTCCTTTGAGTTTTTTAATACTGGTGATGTGGATAATAAATGCTCTTTACTTTGTTCGCTTTTTGATAGTCTTATTGCTTGTGTGCCTGTTGTGAGGAAAATACTACATAATGTAAGAAATGTTTGGATGGAGTCAAGAGATATTGTCTTAGCAAGATCATTGAGGGATTTAACGTATGCTGCTTTTCGGTCTGAGCGTTCAAATCAGAATTGGTCAAATTATTGTAGGCTTCGTAATAGGGCTAAAAATGTGATTCGGAGAGAGAAAAGGAGGCATTTTTCTAAAATTAGGGATTAGATTCTACTGGTTTGTGGAGAGTACTGAGGCGTTCTGTGTTTAGGGGATGATGATGTGGTTTGGGATGGTGATGTTGAGGTTCTTAATAACTTTTTTACAGGTGGTATGGATCTGGGTAATCAAGATCATGTTGACCTTGATGATTTGGATGATGTTGCTGAGTCTTTTTCTTTTCGTTGTGTGAGTGAGATAGAACTACTAGAAGCCCTTAATAAAGTGAAGTCAAAGTCGGTTGGCATTGACGGAATTCCTATTAAATTTATAAAAACATTAGTTTCCGTACTTATCGACCCTATTTTGAACTTGGTAAATACTATTCTCATCACATCGAAATGTCCCATTGCTTGGAAGACTGCTCGTGTTGTTCCCATTCCTAAATCGAGAGTAGTAAATAGTCCTGATGATCTAAGACCCATTTCTTTACTTCCTGCACTGTCTAAAGCTGTCGAGCGTCTCCTTAAAGATCAGATACTTCAGTTTACATCTAGTCATATTTATGAATCTCAGTATGCTTTTCGTCAGAGTTACACTACGACCCTTTTACTTCTTAAACTCACTGATGCTATTAGAGAAAATGTGAATAGTGATAAATTGAGTATTTTGATTTCACTTGATCTCTCTAAAGCCTTCAACTCTATTAACCAAATGAGAATGTTATATAAGCTTAAATATGAATTTGGGTTTTTCAAATTCGGCTTGTAAACTAATAATATCCTATTTGAGTGGTAGATCACAGTTTGTGGTACTAAATGGTCTTAGATCTGGCTTACTTTCTCTTTACTCTGGTGTACCTCAAGGGTCCCTTTTAGGTCCTCTATTGTTCATTTTGTATATAAATGATTTCCATGTGACTACTGACTCAAGGACCTGTGATACGTTCATATTTGCTGGTGACGTTTTTTTGCTATTTAAAGGTAGCCGCTTTTTTTCTGATGTCTTAGAACATAACATAAACCATTGTCTGGAATGTGTCTCACAGTGGGCTTTGACAAACTCATTATCCATAAATTCTTCTAAAACTAAGGCTATTATGTTTGGCCCTACTAATCGATTCTTAATTGACTTTAATATTTTCTTAGGTGAATCTGTGCTTGAATTTTGTAGTCAACTAAGGTGTTTAGGGGTTGTGCTTGATAATAAGCTGTCTTTCAAACCCCATATTGATGCTTTATCTGGTAGAATATGGGGCTCATTGCGTAGGATTTATTCCATTAATATTTTGCTACCCTTTCGAATCAAGTTAAGATTAGGTCATTCCCTCTTGATGTCGCAGGTGTTATATGGACTTGAGGTGATATCAGGTACAATTGGCATACATTTGAAAAACTGAAATGTATAGTCAATACAATTGTGCGATTTATTTATGGTGTGGGAAGACGGGTTCATATATCGAGCTATGTTCATCGCTTCCTTGCATGTTCATTTGAAAACTTTGTTAAATACCGTAATTTAATTGTATTTCATAGGATCATAAAAACTGGCAGACCTATTAAATTATGTAATGTATTTATTTTTTCACGATCTACTAGAAACCCTCAAGTATTTATTCCTAGGATTGTGAGGTCTTTGTTTGAAAGGTCTTTTGTGGTCAGGGTGGCTCGGGTTTGGAACCGACTGCCTCATGAGCTATGTATTTTCTCGCAGTCGAACAATGTCTTTCGTTTAAAACTGCTTCAGAACTTTGCTAGTTTTGTTTAATATTTTTGTAGCTATCGCATACATTGCTAAGATTGTGCTACTTCTTTTGCTTGTTATTCTTTTCTTGAATTTTCTAATTCATTTAAAAGATTTTTGTTTGTTAAAAATAAAGTTATTAAATGTGAATTGTGACAATTAGAGTTAAGTGCATAATAATAGTAATTCAACGAATTCATTTTAAAAATTTAGACGCCGTATTCGACATCGAGTAAAATCAATCGAAGTTACAAATTTCGGTTTATTATTTAAAGAAGACGGACAAACGTCAGACCTAGTTTCACTCTTACTCTTAACTAGGTGCCATAATTGTTAACTGTGACAAAGTAAAATTATTCTATTTTATTCTGGATTATAAAAGAAATAAATTCTATCGAAAAATTTCGATAACGAATGCGAAGATTAGTCCACAGAAATTATTTACTGAGCACCGTTATTAATCACCCCTATTCTGTAAGTCGTCATGGTCGTCACTTTGAAGTCATCACATTGAGTCGACTCGACATCACCTCGTTGCTAAGTTTATATTATCTAGAAGTGTATACCGCTAACGTTTTTTTTTCACTTTTTACCGAATATCGAACTCTGCGATTGTTAAACGACAATCCCAAACTCTACGCATCTAGCGACTAGATGCAATTTCTTCGGGTTTGTTTTATACTTTTTTCTCCTAGTCAATAGCTACAATTGTGCCGAAGACAGGAGAAAAAAATTCCAATTGGTAACCGAGATATAGCCGTGGGAAAATTGTATGTTCTTCGGGAAAATCAAGTTTTGATCAAAATATAGATAGGCCATAAAATCCGGACAGCAGCTGAACTAGCGAAACCCAAATGGGGTTTTAGCATCTTAAGAATATTTTAGACAAAAAATTTCGTAACTGTCGCAACATATGCAGACAACACGGCAATTTTTATGTTCTAGTGAATCTTCTTCAGAAGCTTCTAGAATCATACAACTGCAACTTGATAGTCTTCACCATAGGCTTACAAAGTGGAATATTGTACTTAACACCCAATAATCTAGCCATGTCACGTTTACAATAAGAAGAGTAATTGTCCAACAGTGTTCCTCAGTGGAACTGAAATACCTAGTGTTCATACTGTAAAATATTTGGGTCTCAATTTACACAGAGTGCTTACATCGAAAGCTCATACAATCGCTAAAAGAAAATAACTACACCTTTTCCAATTGCATTTCAGAAAAAATCAATTGTATTTCAGAAAGTATCAATTGGATTTCAGAAAACATCAATTGAATTTCAGAAAGTATTAATTGTATTTCAGAAAACATCAATTGAATTTCAGAAATTATCGATACACAGTAGTCATATCTATCCACTGTAAAAATCTTACGTCGATTTTTCTAGTCTTTCGCAGAAAAAATACAGTTGTAACCCTCTTTGTGCTAAAAGAGTATCTTCTTTAGAATCCACTAAATAGACATATTTTGAGTTGCACCCAAAAAACTTGTTATTTTTGATGATCACTGAAAAAATCGCAAAAACAACTACTGTTGTATACTTATTATTCGCAATTCTTTACAATGAAACCACTGTTTTTAAATTTTATAGTAAATATTTAAAAAAAATGTTTAAATTTGTAAATTTTGAGTTAACTCACTTTAGCGGTACAGGTGCGATATATGAACATATACATACGTTGGTATGGAATGCCATTAAAAAAATACATGAGTCCAAAAACATTGTTTCCAAATGTAAATTAACCAAATCAACTGGCAATTTTAGGCCGTCCGAATATTACACTATCTTGAAGACGTGCTGCATCAACATTTGTTATTAGGGCCTCCCTGTCTTTACTTATCTGAGCTTTATGCATATCGTCTGAAAGTGAAACAAACCCTTTTATTGATTATTCTTTAGTGTATATAAATACCATAACACTATTTTTTTATGAAAACATACATTTGTATACCACCCTGTGAGAGAATAACGGGTCGACTTGATTTCTAAGTTAATTTAACTTCGTCCGTCCGTCTGTACGTCTATGTAAACCTTGTAACCAAACTATAGGACTAATGGAAGATATACATAAAAAAGAAGAGAAAGATATAGTCAAACTTGCGGTTAGGTGAATTATTTGGGGAACTCCAAACTTCGGCACGAACTCATGATCCTACTATGTGGTAAGGGTTACAAAATTTACCATTAAATCTAAACTAAAGCTGGCTCGAAAAAGCAAATTAGATTTACAACAAAAAAAAAAGCTTCGTTTTTAATTCACTTAAAATTTATATCAAACATGTTTTATATGTTCCATAACTTAAAATATTCGAATATCATTCCTTTATATAGATTTTATGTATCTATAACAACATCATGAACATTTTGCATATGATCATTGAATAAATCCCTTCTCAAAAATATATGTTGACAAATGACACAAGTAAAAAGAACTTGCTCTGGTTCTTCGGTTGTAATTTTTTGCTTTTTCTGAGCCTGTGTGGGATTTTCTTGCGATTCATCGCCACCTGAAGCATTTGTATGATGGGTACGAATATGCATTTTAAGTGTGTACTTATCGACAAAAACTTTGCCACAGTATTCACAATTATAACGTGGACGATCTTCCTGATGGGTTATCATGTGCCGCTTGTACGTACGTTTAGTTTTAAAGGATTGTCCACATACGGAACAAATTAGAGGATTATCCTCGGCTTCATGTTGGAGACGGTGATTATAGAATATTGTTGTTTGTGTAAATGACATGCCACAACGTTCACATTGATGCTGATTCTTATTGAAATGTACCTGCATGTGGCGGATAACATTTACCCGACGTGCATATGATTTTTCACAAAAAGCGCAATCATTTTCAGTTTTACCATTATGTATGTTCATGTGTAGAACTAAATATTCATCGTTCCGTACATGTACTCCGCAAATATTGCATGTCACTCGGTTTTTGTGGTCCTTGTTAAGATGATACTCAAGAGCACGTTTGTTCTTTAACTTGAGATTGCACACCGTACATGGATAATTTTCAGGTTTACTTTTTTTTTCAGAGTCAAGCTCTTGTTCTCCATTAGTCGATGTGGGTTCATCTATAATTTCTATTACTTCTGTGTCAGCATTGTTGTCACTTAACTCATTGTCATTATCGTCGCGAATATCAACGGGACCAAAATCATCATCTGCATCGTCTTCGTCCTCATCGTCATCATTGTCACCATCGTCATCAAATTCATCCATCGAATTATCTTCAAATCTTTGTTTTGCTTTTGATTTTGCTATTTTAATACCTTTTATACGTGCATTTATCTTTTCACTGAGACATTTTTGTACTTCCAGTAGCTCTACAACATAGCAATCGTAACGTACCAGTTCCTTGTAACATATCGTACACACTCGTGCCCTCGCTGGCACATGAAATTGAACTTTGAGAACTCTAGAAATATGCCTGATGATATCAAGTATCGTTTTTTGCGATTTTGGTGCCTTGGCTTTATACACTTCGTCGCAGTACAGTGCTCTATAATCGTTTTCCTGGCAGATGTGGCACTTTGGAATAAGAATTTTTTCCATTTTTTTATACTATAAAAATTTTTTCTTAAATTAGTTTAACAAGAAAAAATTTGTTTGGTTTTCTACAATTCTTCTCAATGTTTGTAATTCATCTTGAAATGATAGCTTATCCATATCACCCATTTATACACACATAAAAATGGCTTTGAAATATCTAATGTTGGTTTTTATGGGTTAGTTTTTTTGTACTCAGTATAATGAAAAAAATTTTAATTACAGTACTTCACGGATAAATGCTGGCTTAAGTCTCGTTTAGGTGCACCTCTCCGATCCGTTCCAAATTTTCACCACTCGGTCCACTTCTTAATGCGATTCCAGCAAAATATTTTTTTTTTGGCGGAACCCCATATTTCCCGAGTTATAGACCTCCAAAGTTTTGACATTGATTTCGATATAACTTGAACAATTCCAATCGGACTTTAGCAATATATATATCATATGAAAGCTTATTGAAGTACCTTTAATTTGATATCAAAAAGTTCGAAATCCATTAACCCATTATGGACCAAAATAATTTTCTTTCTTTTTAGGATGCAGTTTTTTGTAAATAATTCATTTTATTTCAATAAAACGCTATTACAACAACAAAATATATGTTAATTAGTACATTCATAGGATTAACAGCTTTTATTTAAGATATTGTTTGACCTTTTAACCCTTTGTAATCCGGAGATATTAGGGGTACTACTTTGTATTTTTTATTGCACAAATAACAAAAAACCATAACACTAAAAACAACACTTTCTTACAAAATTCGATTTTACAATTCTAACTAGAAATTGAAATTTTTTTTGCTACATACATATTTTGTCCTCCAGGACCGAAGATATTATTGACTTTTAATCAGACTATTATGAAAATTTTGTTGGAAAATTCCCTTGTGACGTACGCAGAAAAACTTTATTCAGCGAAGCCACCTGCCGTGTCCTACTGGAGAAGAAAACCCTTAAGCGCGGCCGCAGGCCGCCACGCAGAAAAACTTTTGTATGCAAAGCCAGATTTCAATACTTAACTTTAGTGTCTCCGGGAAGACATAAGACAAGATAAAGCTATCATGGCCTTATCTCACATGGTATTAAAGCATCCCCTCATTTCTTCTCCGCCCTATTATGAAAATTTTGTTGGGAAATTCCCTTGTGACGTACGCAGAAAAACTTTATTCAGCGAAGCCACCTGCCGTGTCCTACTGGAGGAGAAAACCCTTAAGCGCGGCCGCAGGCCGCCACGCAGAAAAACTTTAGTATGCGAAGCCAGATTTCAATACTTAACTTTAGTGTCTCCGGGAAGACATAAGACAAGATAAAGCCATCATGGCCTTATCTCACATGCTATTAAAGCATACCCTAATTTCTTCTCCGTCCTATTATGAAAATTTTGTTTTAAAAATCACGCGATTTTCATAACCCCCAAATCAATATTAACACTTCAAAAAAACAACAACAATTAAGAGTCAAAAAGTCATAATAGACACCAAAAAATAGCTTGTGATCCCTACTTTTATTGTAAATGTGCAAATACATACCTTATATACGTAATTTCGTCTGATAATTACAGCTTTTCACAAAAAACTCTTTACCAAAAATGCACAATCTTGAATAGGTTCACAATGGGTTAAAGGATTTCGAACTTTTTTACTTTGAAATAAAGGCAATTTAATAAGCTTTCAAATGATACATATATTTCTCAAATCCGATAAGAATTATTCAAGTTATATCGAAATCAATGTCAAAACTTTGGAGGTCCATAACTCGGAAAATATGGGTTTCCGCCAAAAAAAAATTTTTTTTTCTAAATCACCTCAAATACCCCTATTTCCAAAAAAAAAAAAAAAAAAATCGGGGTGGTGCACCTAAACGAGACTTGTTCCTAAATGCTTCCCGCTTAAGAAGGTTTCACTCTTAAGTAATTCTAAAGTAATTCTCTTAAGTAATTCTAAAGTGAAACATCCCGCTTAACTTCGTTACTCTCATAAATGGGTCATACATATCGCACCTTAAATACAAAACAGTCACAACTCAAAATTTTCAAATTTTCAGGAGAGGCAAATAACTGTTTATGTAAAAATTATTGTTTTATTTAAAGAAATGTAGTTTCATTATGAAAAATGTCCATTTTGAGGAAAGTTTTGCTATACCTTTTTTTAAATTTATGTTGTGTTTGTGGAAATAAAATATAATTTTGAGTTATGACTCTCCGACTGAAATTTTTTCATTTGACTAGTGATATTATCTCAAGTTGTGCGCCATATATAACGGCATTTTTCTTGTTAACCCTTTCGCTACAAGTTTTTCCTGGGTTGCTTAAAAAATCCAATTTTTTCGACTTTTATTATTATTGGCCCTGGGAACAACAATCAATACTCAATTTTTAAAATTATTTATCCTATATGTGATTTTTGGAATGTATCCATATGGATACAAATTTCGTGTATGGTAAAGAAAAATGCTAGTATATTATGTTTTTTTATAATTGTGGTTTTATTTATTTTAGTAGTTTTAACACATAAAATTAAATTTTTTTTCAATAAAAGCATACACTGTATATACTTACATGCACAAACTAAAAATTATAAATCTAAAGTTCATATAATTACAATAAATTTAGACAAAAATAACACATAAATCTATATTTAATACATAAAATATATATAATCTGAAAAATAAAACATCTTATCAACAATTTATTCATTTGATATATAATGGAATTCCTTGAAGCAATTTCTCGATCCATTGGGAATGCACAGAAAAACATTGCACTTTGCACACTTGTATAGTTTGTCCTTTACATCCTTTGACTTTGCATTTACCTTTATCCGTCGAGTGTTCTGGCCAATGCTGATTTCCGTCAAATCGAACAGAAATTGAAGGTGTAGCTTTGCGTTTCTTATCGGAGGTCGTTGGTATGATTGGAATTTCCTCATTTTGGCATAATGCTGGGCGTCCACGCTTACGAGAACATGCCTGTTGATTAGACCGAGCTAGAAGACCATGCGCAGTATCGTTACGAAAGCTTAGTAAGTCCATATACTTATTTTTCAAATTATTGTTTTCGTAATCCATTCTATACTCTAACCACAAGTTACATACAACTAAATCAATGAAGTGGTCAAAAACCTTAAGAGTCCACTTTCCAGATCTAATCGAAATTCTATATAAAGAAAGGAGAAAATCCATTTTGTCTACTCCTCCCATATTGATGTTGTACTCTGATACAATTTTTGGTTGTGTTATTTTAAAAGTTTTCTTTTTTTCAGCACTAAATCGTGACACTTCGTTGACGGGGTCATGGCCATGGATTGATGACACGAGTTGCACAATTCTCCCATCAAGCCATCTAAGAAGAAAAATATTATCTGCTCTTTCTATGCAGAAGTCAGAAGTTCCACGGCCTTCTTTTTTCAAATTCTTTTCAGACTTAAAATCAATTTTGCCGAATCTATTCCCTCTTATAGTACCTGTAGCCCAAATTCCTTTTTGGCGTAAATATAATACCAAATTTAGAGTTGTAAAATAATTATCAAAATATATTTTATGATTTTCTTCCTCAGGAACAGTTTTTACAAAATGAATCACAATAGCAGAGCAAAACCCTAGCTTTGAGCCAGTTAATATTGTTCCTTTTCCCTGATATATCTCAAAATCATAAACTATGCCTTTGGAGCTACAAAGGCAAAATATCTTCATTCCCCATTTGATGGGTTTTTTAGGCATGTACTGTCTCAGAGTGGTTCTTCCTTTAAAAGGAACCATCATCTCATCCACACAAAGATTTTCAACTTTTGGAATAGCGTACGATTTTTTTGTAAATATATTTATTATAGGGCGAATTTTGTAAAGCTTATCGCTTCCTGATTAGTCTATTGTGAACTTTAACTTATTTCGAAAAGAATGGAATCTATTCCTGGTCATATTTTCTGGGAATGATGGTATTACGGTGTCCATTGTCCAATACATTTCCAAACGCGGATAGCCAATGGTACCAATCAATATTTCTAGAGCTAAAAATTTTAAAAGTTCTTTAGTTTAACTGAGAAATTTCCCATATTTAGTCATTGATGCCTGGTTTGTTGAAGATACAAGTTGTTGAAGAAAGTCTTTTGTAAAGTACTCCAAAAAATACTCGACAGGCAATTTAATATTTTTCTTTGGGTACGTTTCAGAAAAAGAAGTCTCTGGATTAGTCCAAGAAGCTTTTTTTCCAACGGAATTGGTCAGCCTTTTTAAGTGATTGTTGATCTCATATGGACCTTCTCTAGAAAGCTCTTTAAATAAAAAGCTGTTATTATTATCAAAAGCATCTTATAAGTTGTTTATAACTTCAGATTCTTCCGACTCTTCCAAGTCAGAAATATCGGAATCAGCAAAACTGGCTAAAATTTTTTCTATTTCAGAGTCCTTAATTTTTCTTGCCATTTTCTAAATAAATTTAAATGGTGTCAGAGCTAAAAAAAAAGAACGTCTGCATCAAAGCAACATTAAACGCAAAATGATTTTATTTGTATTGTGTGTATAATTTTTACAATCACAACATACGTTTGTATCCATATGGACACATACAATGTTTAAAAAATCCGCAGAGCCTTTTTTCGTTATAAAACAAAAAACTGTAAATGCAAAATTTTAAAATAAACATTTTTCTTTATGACTGATCAGTTTTGAAAAAAAAATATGGCCCTATATATCTGTAATTTGTAAAATAAAAAAACCTTTTTTTACAAAGAAAAAAACAATAACAAAAAGGTTTTCTTAAAATCGCTATATTTTTCTCAGTTTTGTAAATATCCAAAAAGATGTTTATGAAAATTATTCACAAAACCTTAAAAAACAATTATACGTCGATATCCAAATCGATTCATTGATTTTGAGATTGCTAGATGACTCCAAAGTTGAGTGTATCCATACGGATACAATGTAGCGAAAGGGTTAAAGAAGATAGTTATGAGAAATAAATTTTTGCAGTAGTTAGAAATGTGTACTGTAAATTAATTTATGGAAAAACCTCATTTTTGGAAAATTTTGAGTTGTGACTCTTTTCTATTTAAGGTGCGATATGTTCAAAAAAACAAATTTTCAAAAAAAAATTCAACGGTTTAGTGCATAAATAAACTGGCGAGTACAAAAATGTGTTTGTTATCGAAAAGCCGACAATAAAACAAAAAAATCATTTTTTCGTTCAATGAAGAAACTTATCGAAAAAATCGCAACGTTATCCTATGTTTTGACAATGCTGCACGTTATAAGCAAGCCGATTTGTCGCATGTACGAATATAGTAGAATATTTACCTTCTGATACCACTCCGATAGCTCAACCTCTTGACCAAGGAATAATCAGATCAATTAAGGAATATCGTCAAAATATAATTAGAATGAAATTGACAGCAGGCGAATTAGGAAAAACTGTTGAGGAATTTAAAAAAGCTATTACAATTTTGACAGCCTTGCATTTAATAAAAGCGGGCTTGGTGGCTGGTAAAACCAATTTGTATTCAAAATTGTTTCAAATAGGTAAGTTCTTTACGCTAGTTTGATAATGGCTCTGAAAATCGAAGCGAGTCACAGGAATTAATTGAAATAGTACAAGAATGGAAGAGTTATGAATCTTCACAAGGATATGAAAACTTTGTAAGTTTTGATGATAATTTATCCTGCGTTGGACCTCTTATCGATGAAGAAATTATCGCAGATGTTATTCAGAACGAAGGGCTGTTGTCTAGTGAAGAAGAAGAAAATGATGATTTCAAAGGAGCTTACTCTGTACTGGATGTTTTGAAGTCGATGCATGTTCTTCGCAGGACATTTGTGCCAGATAATAAATTTATGCATGAATTTTAACTTTTTAAGAATTTCATTTTTCTCTATGTCTTAAAATAATATTTTCGAAAATATATTTGTTATTTTTTAGTCAAATTATTTTAATATGTATTAATTTGAATTGAATAAAACGATGACCTATTATATGTAGACTCAAGTGACGTGTTTATTGTTGTTTCTTTTCAATAAATAAGTAGTATATTAATTTAAATTACATTTTTCATATCTGAAGTGTGGGCGCAGCTAAGAGAGAATTCTGTTATGTGAGTCAGTAACGCATTTTACCAAGATTTTTTTAAATGCGTCAGTAACACATTTAACCGAAATATGTATGGGATTATTGATGATTACCAAAAGGGTTAGCGAGTAATAGGTATGTGCAAAACGTATTAAGAGTGTGAACTATTTTAAAATCAAAAGAAAATGTTTTAAAAAGGGTGGAAAAACAAATTTCGGATACAGAAATAGAAAAACGATAAAACGGGCAAAATCACCGCATTCGATATCGAAATTTTCGATCGAAATTATTTTTTTATATTCCAAAATAAAATACTAAGAATAATTTTACTCTGTCACAGTTAACGAATAATGGCCCCCAGGTTAAGAATAAAAGTGAAACGCGGCGAAATTCCTATATGCCTGTCTCTTTTTTATATTTATTGTATGCAACACAGTTTTTTTAAGAGCACTGTTACACGCATAACCAAATTTGAAAAAAAAAATTTTATGATGTAAAAGCTAAGACTAAGATTGATCGTACACGGTTTCGGTTTTTAACCGAGACCTAATTGATTATTTGTATCTTAGGGCAATTTAAGTCGATCCCATATCGGTAATTTGTATGGGGGCATGAACATGAACATAAACCGATTTCAATACCGTACATGCGATGGTCGACAAAAGCTTATCAGCCCAATTCTAAATATTCCCAGGGAAATGAGTTCCCGGGGTATTCATTTTTCCAGAGAATAAATACTCCTATTCTAAACAGGCGGGGAGAAGAATAATATGGGAGAGAGAATTTCGATTATTCGTAGGCAGCTGTTTTGCTTCAGTTGTTTTGTTTTGTTTACAAATTTAAAAATTTTTGTGGAAATTAAAAGTAAAACTTTTTTTAAATCTTTAATAAATTAAAAATAAATACAAAAAATGTTCAGTGTAGCGTTTCTGATGGTAGCTGAAGCAGAAGAGCAGCTGCAGGACAAGACGGAGCAAAGTATGCAACATCAGGGTTGGCTTGCATTGTGTTTAAAAGAACATGAATATGTTTTTTGTTTGTTGCTTTTGACCTGAAAGCAACAGTAATGCCATAATAATATTATTATACAAAATTTTAAATGATATATATTACTTTTTTTCATAAAACTATTAAATACATACATTTTTCGCAGCACTCCCTCTCAATTTTTTGGCGGAATTATTCCCAAATTATTCTCCCTTTTATTGACATTCAGAATAGCTCCTTTTTTCCCGGGGAAGAGATTCCCATTTTCGAAGTTCTTATAGAATAAGGGTAAGGGGAAAAGAGAAAAAATTCCCGGGGAGATTTTATTAAGAAATAGGGAAAAAATTCCCAGGGAATTGTTATTGAGAATTGGTCTGTATAATTTAAAAATTTCATCTAAATATATTCATATTTGCCAGCTGCAGTTTGATTACAATGTTTACATGGAGACCCAGACAGACAGGACGGTTTTACATTGATAAATCGACTCAGAAAGTTATACTGAATCGATAATAATAATAAAAGTTGCGTCTAGATCAGATACCCTGCCACAGAGTGTTATAGGATACAAAAAAAAATTGTTGAATATGTAATGTTTGAATATTTTGATTTATAAGAAATTCAATATTCTTAGTAGGTAATATTTATAACATATTGCAATGTAAAATATATTAAAAACAAGTAAGAAAATTATAGTCGGTCTATACCGACTATACGATACCCTATACCATGCGTTTAGAAACCCTATCTCTTAGGCCCAACTAACTGGACATAGAAAATAAGCAAAATCCAAATTTGAGTGGGATTTTTATTAATTTTTTTGGCTGCAGATATGAAAAAGTTCATATCGGATGCTATATCCATATGGGGACTAGGTCCAAGAATGGACCGATCCTGATCATGTTTGGTAAAGTCTCTTGTATTTTGCAAAAATATATACAAACAAAATTTGAGAAGAATCAGTGCAATATTTTTGTTTCTTAATAGATTTAAATGAAGATCGGGAAGCAGCTCTATGTGGGGCCAAAGGTATCATTTTTGGACTACTCATGGATGGATGTAATGAACGCATACAAACCCAATTTGAGTAAGATCTATATGACAATTTGGATCTTGTGGCAATTTATGTCGATTTCATAGGGGTAATTTGTATGGGGGCTAGGTCTGAACATGGACCGATTCTCACCAATTTCAATAGCGTTCATCCCATGGCCGACAAAAGCTTATATTCCAAATTTCATCAAAATACATTCATATTTGCGACCTGCAGTTTGATTACAAGATTTACATGGACACACAGACGGACGGACGGACGGACGGACGGACGGACGGACGGACGGACGGACGGACGGACGGACGGACATTGTTAAATCAACTCAGAAAGTGATTCTGATTCGATCGGTATAATTAAAGATGGGTCTAGGTTAAATATTTTTGGTTGTTACAAACAGCAGCACAAAGTCATTATACCCAAACCACATAGTGGTATAGGGTATAATTACTATTTTTATACCCTATACAACTATGTGGTTTGGGTATAATGACTTTGTGCTGCTGTTTGTAACAACCAGAAATATTTGACCTAGACCCATCTTTAATTATACCGATCGAATCAGAGTTGATTTAATAATGTCCGTCCGTCCGTCCGTCCGTCTGTGTGTCCATGTAAAGCTTGTAATCAAACTGCAGGTCGCAAATATGAATATATTTTGTTGAAATTTGGTATATAAGCTTTTATCGACCATGGGATGAACGCTATTGAAATTGGTGAGAATCGGTCCATGTTCAGACCTAGCCCCCATACAAATTACCCCTATGAAATCGACATAAATTGCCATAAGATCCAAATTGTCATATAGATCTTACTCAAATTGGGTTTTGTATGCGTTCATTACGTCCATTAATGAGTAGTCCAAAAATGATCCCTTTGGCCCCATATAGAGCTGCTTCCCGATCTTCACTTAAATCTATTAAAAAACAAAAATATTGCACTGATTCTTCTCAGATTTTGTTTGTATATATTTTTGCAAAATACAAGAGACTTTACCAAACATGATCAGGATCGGTCCATTTTTGGACCTAGTCCCCATATAGATATAGCATCCGATATGAATTTTTTCTTATCTGCAGCCAAAAAAATTAATAAAAATCAGACTCAAATTTGGTTTTTGCTTATTTTCTATGTCCAGTTAGTTGGGCCTAAGAGATAGGGCATGGTATAGGGATAGGGTATCGTATAGTCGGTCTAGACCGACTATAATTTTCTTACTTGTTAAATTTAAAAAAAAAAAATAAATAAAAACATAAAAAGGAAAAAACCAAATATATGGGGAAAACCCTAAGCCGAAAACACTGATATAAATGCACGTCCACTTTAATGAACCGCTATTTATGTACGCAAAATAAACTGCAAAAAATTGTTAATGATGCTTAATGATTTGTAAGCTCAATTAAATGACAAAGAGTAAATAAATTAAAACCAGGACCTTAAAAGCCCGTTAGATTAATTTCTAAAAAACTCATAATAATATATATTAAAAAAGGTCGAAAATAAACTCTAATTGATTAAAACATATATGTTCCTTAAATTCAAAACAATATTTACTTTATATATTATATGTGTCACATTAATATCTGAACACTCAATAATTCGTAATAAGAACTGATTTATAATAACTGATCTCTAATTTGACAATTTTGCTCTTTTTATATATTTTAAAAATAACGGTAGGAACGTGTTTTTGAATAATAAGAAATAACGATTAAATAACATAAATATGAAGCAAAGAAAATAGTTGATAATAGGTATTAAAAGAAAATATTTGATAATAATATAATAAAGAAAATAGTTTATAATATATAAAATATAAATTGTTGTTGATGTTTTTCATATCCGAAGGCAAAGATATTAATAACAATGCCACTCATATTTGGTTTATGCTTATTTTCTATATCTAATTAGTTGAATATAAGTGTTTATGTCTCTATAGGGTATCGTATAGTCGGTCTAGACCGACTATTATTTTCTTACTTGTTTTAATATGTTTTTATAAATATACCTACCGTTATTGCACCAAATTTTTAAATGAGTTGAAAAATATTTGGATACGTGCTGCGCAATTAAAAATCAAAATAGAATAAAATTGTGCTCAATTTTCTAGGAAATCCGACATGGTAGGAATCAAAATTAAAAATTAAAAATTAAAAATTAAAAATTAAAAATAAAAAATAAAAATTAAAAATTGAAAATTAAAAATTAAAAATTAAAAATTAAAAATCAAAAATTAAAAATTAAAAATTAAAAATTAAAAATTAAAAATTAAAAATTAAAAATTAAAAATTAAAATTTAAAATTAAAAATTAAAAATTAAAAATTAAAAATTAAAAATTAAAAATTAAAAATTAAAAATTAAAAATTAAAAATTAAAAATTAAAAATTAAAAATTAAAAATTAAAAATTAAAAATTAAAAATTAAAAATTAAAAATTAAAAATTAAAAATTAAAAATTAAAAATTAAAAATTAAAAATTAAAAATTAAAAATTAAAAATTAAAAATTAAAAATTAAAATTAAAAATTAAAAATTAAAAATGAAAAATTAAAAATGAAAAATTAAAAAATTAAAAATTAAAAATTAAAAATTAAAAATTAAAAATGAAAAATTAAAAATTAAAAATTAAAAATTAAAAATTAAAAATTAAAAATTAAAAATTAAAAATTAAAAATTAAAAAATAAAAATTAAAAATTAAAAATTGAAAATTAAAAATTTTAAATTAAAAATTAAAAACTAAATATCAAAACTAAAAATTTACAATTAAAAATTAAAAATTAAATATAAAAATTAAAAATTAAAAATGAAATATTAAAAATTAAAAATTTACAATTAAAAATTAAAAATGAAATATAAAAATTAAAAATGAAATATTAAAATGAAATATTAAAAATTAAAAATTTGAAATTTAAAATTGAAAATTAAAAATAAAAAATTAAAAATTTAAAAATTAAAAATTAAAAATTAAAAATTAAAAATTAAAAATTAAAAATTAAAAAATTAAAATTAAAAATTTAAAATTAAAAATTAAAATTAAAAATTAAAAAAATCAAAAATTAAAAATTAAAAATTAAAAATTAAAAATTAAAAAATTAAAAATTAAAAATTAAAAATTAAAAATTAAAATTTAAAAATTAAAAATTAAAAATTAAAAATTAAAAATTAAAAATTAAAAATTAAAAATTAAAAATTAAAATTAAAAATTAAAAATTAAAAATTAAAATTAAAAATTAAAAATTAAAAATTAAAAATAAAAAATTAAAAATTAAATATTAAAAATTAAAAATTAAAAATTAAAAATTAAAATTAAAAGTTAAAAATTAAAAATTAAAATTAAAAATTAAAAATTAAAAATTAAAAATAAATTAAAAATTAAAAATTAAAAATTAAAAATTAAAAATTAAAAATTAAAAATTAAAAATTAAAATTAAAAATTAAAAATTAAAAATTAAAAATTAAAAATTAAAATTAAAAATTAAAAATTAAAAATTAAAAATTAAAAATTAAAAAATAAAAATAAAAATTAAGAATTAAAAATTGAAAATTAAAAATTTTAAATTAAAAATTAAAAACTAAATATCAAAAACTAAAAATTTACAATTAAAAATAAAAATTAAATATAAAAATTAAAAATTAAAAATGAAATATTAAAAATTAAAAATTAAAAATTTACAATTAAAAATTAAAAATGAAATATAAAAATTAAAAATGAAATATTAAAAATGAAATATTAAAAATTAAAAATTTGAAATTTAAAATTGAAAATTAAAAATTAAAAATTAAAAATTAAAAATTAAAAATTAAAAATTAAAAATTAAAAATTAAAATTAAAAATTAAAAATTAAAAATTAAAAATTAAAAATTAAAAATTAAAAATTAAAAATTAAAAATTAAAAATTAAAAATTAAAAATTAAAAATTAAAAATTAAAAATTAAAAATTAAAAATTAAAAATTAAAAATTAAAAATTAAAAATTAAAAATTAAAAATTAAAAATTAAAAATTAAAAATTAAAAATTAAAAATTAAAAATTAAAAATTAAAAATTAAAAATTAAAAATTAAAAATTAAAAATTAAAAATTAAAAATTAAAAATTAAAAATTAAAAATTAAAAATTAAAAATTAAAAATTAAAAAATAAAAATTAAAAATTAAAACTAAAAAATAAAAATTTAAAATTTGAAATTAAGAATTAAAAATTAAAAACAAAAGTTATAAATTAAAAATTAGATATAGAAATTTAATATTAACCCTTGGTAACCCTTACTTTATGGCAATATTCATATAATTAGGCCCAATTCAGACAACGATTTTTGACGACACGCTTTTTCTTAATTCTCTTTTGAAGCTGCTTCCAAAAACCTATTGCATTCATACGATGATTTTTAGATTCATGTAATTTTTTTATCTGCTTTAGTTTATTTTTCTCATTAAGAAAAATATATGAATTAATGTAAATTCGGATTATCTTTTTTTTCAGTTCAATTTATTTGTTATATATTATTTACATTATTTTATTATAAGATTTAATCTTTTTACAAATAATGATTTATTACAATTTTTCACAATATATACAAAAACCTATTTAATATTTAAATTATTAAGAGTAGAATCTTAAGAATATCTAATCAAATAGCAGAACGTATTAGTATTTAAAAGTTTTAAGTAAAAACTTATTCAGTTTAAAGAAATTATGCATAAATATTAAAATAAATAAAAATGTAAGCGATTCTTGATCTCACTGAAGTGGCCACTTCAAAGTACGAAAAAGAATAAAACGCAACAAAAAAAAAAAGAAATGAGTGTAAAGAGAAATATGAAAAAAGTTTTGAAAACATGAAATTTTTTTTCCTGAAACTGTTTGAAATTCTCTTTTAAACTTTCTTCCATGTCTACACACTAAAATTTTTGTATTGATATTCAAGATTTGTTCATGTTTACTTCATCCTTTTATCTATTTATTATATCATTTTATTTAATTAAAATTAAATTTATTTCAATTTAATATCTTTCTTAACACAAACGAACATAAAAATTAAAGAAAACGTAAAATAACTTCACTTTGATAATTTCGAAGCAAGGAACAAAACAGAATTTCAGAGTACATGAAAGTATGTACTCCCTGCCATTCTTCTCTCCCGTCTCACCAATAAACTCAAGACTTTCAGCAAGAAAACTTTAATGTGTAAACCGGCACAAATCGTGTCTTGCTTCTCTGCACCGTTCGCCCACAAACAAAAAAGACGTCGAAAAACAACGTCGTCACAAGTCGTCGTGTAATCACAGCCTTATAAACATACTGTGATGTAAACTATGTATATCATTTCACATTTTGTGAAGGCGTTTTTTAGAATTAAACATACGGAAATATTATTGCTTTAAATAAAATGAATTTAATTTTTTTTAAAAGTGTGCTTATATAAATATAAATTTTTATGGAATATATTGTATGTAGTCAATTAACAATAAGCATTAAGTCAGTTTAAAGGGTAAATGATTCGATTTTAATAACATCATTAAAGGTGTTATTACACAATGTGTTGTTTATATATGCACTGTCAAATTTTCCCACAACAAAAGTTGTACACATCGTGTGATTCATATGAAACATTGTTTATGTACATGGACATTTTTCAATTATAACAGGTTCTATTTTGGCATGACAAACATATGAAAATACAACACTGCTTGTGGCGAAAGAAAGACATGGTAAATTATAAATATTAATATTGAAAGAAAAATAAATTGTTTAATATTAATTAACAATTAAAAAATATATAACTTTTTTTTTAACAATAAATTTTTGTAAATTCACAAATTAAATCAGCTGTTGTTTACATATAGAGGTTATGTCATACGGAAATACATATGTACGTTTGAACGCAAAAAATTATGAATCGTATGTAAACGACAATTTTGACAGACATGCGGAATTTCATATGGATAAAAAAAGTGATAGTACATATGTAAAAAACACATCGTGTAATAGCACCTTAATAAAAGGATCTATTCTTCAAACTGTAAAGCTGCGTTCGCACTATGTGTTTCTCTTATTTTTTTAACACGTGCAATTTGTACACATAGTGTGAACCCTTTCAAACATTGTTTGTTCACACGGACAGCAAGATTAACGGTTCGCTCTCCCATTCGTGGTACGCGCCCGAATCATGATTGAATCTACATGATTCGCTATACAAAATTTTGAGAGCGAATCTACTTGGTTCAAAATGAACTTAGTTGTGAACCTAGAAACATTGAGTGTCGTCTCCAAGTTTGAACTAGCTGTCTTAAATATATAAACAAAGAAAAAACAAAAAATAATTTGTGCAATAAAATAAATAGAAACATTTAACAAATAAAAAGTATATATTTACATATATATATATTCAAATAAAAATGTTAAAAATTAAATAGTGAAACGTAAAGTGTACAAGGATGTCATCAAATATTTGCACAAAAAATATAAACGTCAAAATGAAACAAGAACACTCGTCTGAACACCGAGGTCCACAATCATGATTCAGAGAGCGAATCAAGTGGTTCATTTTGCCGTCTGAACATGCTATAAAACTCAATTTACATATGGAAAATACACAGTGTAAACGCACCTTAAGGAAACGGAAATATTATTAATCAGAACTGAAAGCAAATAATGTTAAAAAGTAGTGTGGTTTTCTTTGTTTAAATAATAACTTAATGCTATTTTGACATAGTTGACACTGCCTTCTGAGATGGTTAGAATTTCTGCAGAAATATGTACCAATCGAATCAAAAAAATCATTACATTAATTATATTTACCACGCTTTTTAACTAGAAAGACTTTTTCTATTGTATAATTGTTGCACTTGTATAATTGTCATGTTATTGTTAAGGTGCTATTACACGAAATGTTTTTTACATATGTACTGTCACTTTTTTTATCCACATGAAATTCTTCATGTCTGTCAAAATTGTCTTTTTACATACGATTCATAATTTTTGCTATCACACGTGCGTATGTATTTCCGTATGACATAACCTCTAAATGTAAACAACAGCTGATTTAATTTGTGAATTTACAAAAATTTTTTGTTAAAAAAAAGGTTATGTATTTTTTAATTGTTAATTAATACTAAACAATTTATTTTTCTTTCAATATTAATCTTTAAAATGTACTCTGTTTTTCTTTCGCCACAAGCAGTGTTGTATTTTCACTTGTTTGTCATGCAAAAATAGAACCTGTTCTAATTGAAAAATGTACATGTGACTTTTCTCATGTATTGTACATAAACAATGTTTTATATGTATCACACGATGTGTACAACTTTTGTTGTGGGAAAATTTGACAGTACATGTGTAAAAAACACATCATGTAATAGCACCTTTAGTGATAAATGAATTATTTTATGGAGAATTTGTGAATCTGAAAAATTTCAATTGATTTTTAATTTTTATTTTATAAAATGGTTTTAAAAATGATGCAAATTTTCATAAAAGCCTAGAAATAATAATAAAATGGAAATACAAATTTTTTGGATTGCTTTTGTAATACATCAGTGTTTGCCTTTAATTGTTTTTATATTTATTTCTGTTACAATTTTATATATTTTTTTTATAAAATAGGTGAGTTCAGAAGGAATGTAAAATATTCTTAGCATGTTAAGAAGAAAATATTTGACAAAAAATATTAAATAAGATTAGTTGTTGTTTATAACTATCAATAATATTTTACACATCCACATCTCTAATACAAAATCGACTCTAAATCACTTAGTCAATATACGACTTTCGACAGTGCGTGTTTTCTGACGTGTAAACCTGGTATGGTAATAAAGGTACTAAAGGTCACCATTATACAAATAAATATTTAGATGCAATTTTGTATATAAGCTTTTATCGGGTACATGTCCTGTATAGAGCGACTATTTCTTACCTGTTTTTATTATTTTTGTTTTTTTTTATTAAATGTATCCTTAAATTAACATATTACTAGCTAATTCAGATAAAAATACATTAAAATTAGCTTTTCTTATTGTTAATATCTGGACTCTTTTAGCCAAGAATCATTTGAATTATCGTATGACTTCTAAGGTCTGAAAACATTCTTATAGGGAACAAACTTTGGGTATTATAACTCTACTCTAGTAAAAGAAAAATAATGCGATTTTTCAAATAGTAACTAATTATTTCTATAGAAGACAAGATCATTGTTTTTATAACAAGAAATTGTAACAGAAACATTAACATTTTTACAATTATTTTTATCTGAAATGCTACTCTGAAAATATCGAGCTGGCGATAGCACCCAATAGTCATAAATTTTACCATCACTATTATCTAATATCTTGAAAACAATTCAATCGTTTTGAAACAATAAATTGATCATATTAAGAATAACGTTATTCATAGTATTACTAAATACATGAAGAGTTATTTGTTTTAAATCATTAATAAGTCAGTCAATGATAATACTTTTTAAGAATTTATTCGAAAATTTCCCAACATATTACAGCTACAATTTTTACATAAAAACTATGATATCAGCTACATTTTCGTAATTTTAATTAAGATTTAAAAACTTTTTAAATAATTATAATTTTTATTATTACATTTTATTTATTTTATTGAAATATTTAGTAAATTATAACTTAAAAATCTAAAAAGACACAAAAGCCGATCGATAACTACAGATCTTCTAAAAGCTAAATACAAATTAGATCGATTATATCTCTCGTCAATAAGACTATCGTTAAAAAAGTTAGGAAGTTAGCACCCTGACCTAATATAGGGACAAACATAATAGCCTTAGTTTTAGAGTAATTATTTAATGTTGTGCAATAAGCTGTAGTAGGTAACATATAAGCCATAATATCCTATGTTTTGAATTTGTAAATAAACAATGAATAATTTAGAAACATCTATTCTGTTCTGTTCCTTTCAGAAAATATCATAGCACATATTAAATATATGGAAAATATCATAGCAGGGTGGTTTCACAAATACATATTTCTTCGGCGGCGGTTTGCCGTCACAAAAATATCAGCTTTGATGTTTGCATTAACGGCTGTGTTTTCGTCTCCAATAATAGTGAAGGAAAAAGTGAAGTTTTGATATTAGTGCAGAAAAATTGAAATAGTTCTACGATTCAATTTGAAAATTTAAATTTATCATGGAACCTGTTTTATGCTTTTTGTGTACTAATGATACCGTTAAAGATAACACTGATTTTTATGATGTGCAATCTTCGTTTGTGCCAGCATCGCAGAAGCCCCTCCAAGTTGTACTACAACATTTAGCAAATTGCATCAAATATCAATTAATCTTTCAAAATGAAACTTACGTTTGTGCAGAGTGTTTTAAAGAATTGTGTGATTATGATAACTTAATGCTGAATCTACTGACGTCTCAGCGGCGTCTTACAGGTCTTTTACAAAGTGCATTGACTGACAAAACTGCACAAGAACCAAGAACATTGGAAATGGATGGAAATGACAATTCCATGGATATTGAACTAGAATTTCAATATAATGATGATCCAAATCTCGAGGATGCGTTCAACCCCAATCTTGATACTAAAGAAGAACTAATTGAAATTGAAGACGATGTTTTTATTGAAGAAGATTCGACCGATTCCACAACATTGGGTGTTAACCAAGCGACGACGTCAAATGATTTATTAGACCCAGCAATCTCTGATCGTAAGCGTAGCAGTCTAGAGTGTGTTATATGTGGAATGATAATGAAGTCCAAATTTCTACTTCAGAATCATATGATCGAATATCATAATGCAAAACCACAATACACATGCAAAATATGTGGTGTCTCCCGGAAAGATGAAGAATATCTTGAGCTGCACATGAACATACACGAGGGCAAAACAGAAAATGAATGCCGTTATTGTCCTAAAAGATTTTCCCGTCCCGTTAATACTTTACGTCATATGCGCATACATTGGGATAAAAAGAAATTTCAGTGCGAGAAATGTGGCGAACGTTTTTCGCTAGACAATATGTTGTATAATCATAAATTGCGACACGAAGCTGAAGAGAACCCACTTATTTGTGGCATTTGCAATCAATCGTTTCGATCTCGAAAGACATACGCACATCATCTTCTCATACATCAGGAGAATCGACCGCGTCATCATTGTCATATTTGTCCAAAATCATTTACAGAACGATATACTCTTAAAATGCATCTTAAGACACACTGGGATCTAGTTAAACACGAAATCCCCACAAGCACGGTGGTTGATGATAGTAATTCATCACACCAACTTAAAGAAACTGAAACCGAAACGGATGAGGCAATTGGTATATTGGTTGAAAATGATTTGAATAATTATGATGGTGAATATAATTGTGTCATTTGTAATAAAAAATACGAAAACAAAGATTATCTCGAACAACACCTACAAGAAAACCATGATGTGATCCTCAAATAAATTATATAATGGTTTCTATATTTCCTTTTAAAATTATTCAAACACAATATTTTTTATTTTTAAAAATGATATAATGGGGTCATTCTTTATAACGAAATGTTTTAAATTTATATAAATTTTTTTTTTTAATTATTTCATTTTAAATAAATTGTCCACTTTTATGCACAAGGCGAGATGCCTACAATACGGCCCTGGTAATATCATTCATTCACAATAAAGCGAAACAAAGAACAAGGCAGTAGGCGTAAGATTAAATGAGTGGTTTTTAATATCATTGTTAAATTTTTCAGTTATGTATTTTAAGGTTTTTTATTATATTACAACAATTGAATAAAATAAATTGTGTTCATCAGAAAATTTTAGCAAATTTAGTTTTATTCATCCCGGAACATCTATAAATTTTATTTCCAAATTCAGGTAACCAGCCCATAAGCTTCAAATCGTTTGTGTTATTCCAAACAACTTGAAGAAACATCTAGCTACGTATTTTCAAAACCATCGATCAAGCTTAAATTTAGGTTTCTTTTATTAACATTACAAGAGAATGAGTGTACGGTAGTCATGTTATTGGTTTTTAACCATTTTAATCTTTTGTTATAGATAATATATTTTTTTAATTTATAAAATTTAGTTTTACGATCTTATCCTATCAATGTGTCCAAATTTAAAATATGGCTTATAAATAAAACGAAAATTTGTCCATTTCCTAAGTGAAATTTATATATTTTTTTTAATTTTTACAGTAAAAAAACAAAATAGCAAACATTTTTATGAGTAAGGAATATAGTTAGGGTTATATAGTTGCAACAAGGTGACTATAAGAGTTTTATCAAATACTAAAAAGTCGACTAATCAACTATAAGGAGATTATTCAAAATTGCACAGTTCAACAAACATTTGCAGGTATTCAAGTTGCTACGGTTTAGTTAGTTTAGTTCAAGTTTGGTGTGGATAGAACCGTGTATATCCGTAAAATTTCTTGATTTCGAGTTATTGTACCTTTAAATTAGAGAAAAATTGTATTTGTTGGAACAAATAAGTGAACCACACAAGCCTATGCAGCTATCCTAAAAAATCTCATAACTACTCTCTATGTGTGAAGAATAAAAAGATCAAATTAACCAGGAGTGAGAAAACTTTGTTCCGACCGGCGTGGAAATAAATACCATTAAAAATTGTAAAATAGAAGTGTTTTACTGGAACTATTTTATGGATTAACACTTAAATGCAGTAAAGGTGCTATTACATGATGTGTTTTTTACATATGTACTGTCAAATTTTCCCACAACAAAAGTTGTACACATCGTGTGATACATATGAAACATTGTTTATGTACAATACATGAGGATAGTCACATGTACATTTTTCAATTAGAACAGGTTCTATTTTTGCATGACAAATATGAAAATACAACACTACTTGTGGCGAAAGAAAAACAGAGTAAATTTTAAAGATTAATATTGAAAGAAAAATAAATTGTTTAGTATTAACAATTAAAAAATATATAACCTTTTTTTTAACAATAAATTTTTGTAAATTCACAAATTAAATCAGCTGTTGTTTACACTTAGAGGATATGTCTTACGGAAATACATATGCACGTGTGATAGCAAAAATTATGAATCGTATGTAAAAGACAATTTTGACAGACATGAGGAATATCATATGGATAAAAAAAGTGACAGTACATATGTAAAAAACACTTCGTGTAATAGCACCTTAATATTTACGAAACTACGAAAAAAACAAAGAAGTGAAACAAAACAAGAATACCAAATTCGTGAATAAGGGATGATTTAAGGTGCTATTACACGATGTGTTTTTTACATATGTACTGTCACTTTTTTTATCCATATGAAATTCCTCATGTCTGTCAAAATTGTCTTTTACATACGATTCAAAATTTTTGCTATCACACGTGCATATGTATTTCTGTATGACATAACCTCTAAATGTAAACAACAGCTGATTTAATTTGTGAATTGACAAAAATTTATTGTTAAAAAAAAGGTATATATTTTTTAATTGTTAATTAATATTAAACAATTTATTTTTCTTTCAATATTAATCTTTATAATTTACTCTGTTTTTCTTTCGCCACAAGCAGTGTTGTATTTTCATATGTTTGTCATACAAAAATAGAACCTGCTCTAATTGAAAAATGTACATGTGACTTTACTCATGTATTGTACATAAACAATGTTTCATATGAATCACACGATGTGTACAACTTTTGTTGTGGGAGAATTTGACAGTACATATGTAAAAAACACATCATGTAATAGCACCTTTAATAAAGTGTTGTGACATTCGGGATAAAATTTACTAAAAATGGATAAATAACCGCAATAAGAAAAATGAGTCCGATTGAAAAAAAAGCTTTATATGCGAGTTGGGTTGCAATAAATTAATGAAATTATGGTTAAAACAATAACAATATTAATGACATAATAAACAATTTCAAAAAGGAGAAAACACCAAAAATTTGGGATAAAACACAAAAAATTCGATATTTCCCTATTAAACTAAACCAAAGAGTTTAAGGATTAAGACAGATAGATCTGAAATATAATGGTTGTTACATTACACCTATTTTTACTGCCTTTATCAACTTGAGTTTGGAAACCTTTTTTTCTTCAAAATTTTAATAACATCGATTATACGCCGAATTTATAAAAGTAGTAAGAATTCGCAGTTAGATTGAATTTACGAAGAGTTTTGCTTTTAAAAAGGAAAATCATTAATTAACTTCCTGGTAATTTCGCAAATCATATAAACATATCCCTTAAGGTGCTATTACACGAAGTGTTTTTTACATATGTACTGTCACTTTTTTTATCCATATGAAATTCCTCATGTCTGTGAAAATTGTCTTTTACATACGATTCATAATTTTTGCTATCACACGTGCATATGTATTTCCGTATGACATAACCTGTAAATGTAAACAACAGCTGATTTAATTTGTGAATTTACAAAAATTTATTGTTAAATAAAAAGGTTATATATTTTTTAATTGTTAATTAATACTAAACAATTTATTTTTCTTTCAATATTAATCTTTAAAATTTACTCTGTTTTTCTTTCGCCACAAGCAGTGTTGTATTTTCATATGTTTGTCATGCAGAAATAGAACCTGTTCTAATTGAAAAATGTACATGTGACTTTCCTCATGTATTGTACATAAACAATGTTTCATATGTATCACACGATGTGTACAACTTTTGTTGTGGGAAAATTTGACAGTACATATGTAGAAAACACATCATGTAATAGCACCTTTAATGAAAATAATATCTCATTTTCAACATACTACTATAGTTGCGAATAAAACACGGTAACATTATTCTTAACAACTATTTAATTAATTTAATTTAATATTTAAATCCGTTACTTTCTCTTCGTTTCTATAATATGACCTCTTGTTGTTCTTCGCATTTAGAATATTGAACAATTTATTGAATTGTTCTACGAAGAAAAGCGTCCCACAGTGGTATGGCTACATACATACATTTTTGTGCAAAAACTATAAGGACTGGTCCTAGATCATTAAAAGTTGGCAGCAATTATTATATTGACTAAATGAAGAAAAAAAATGGAATTTCACCAAAATCGGCCACGCCCACCGCCCATACAGTCCAAATTGATTTTTTCGCATAAAATTTTTCCTATCCAAGCGAAAGTCTTCCAGTTTGGTACATACACTCTCCATCAAACTTTGCAAACTGGCCTTCATTTTTTCCTTGAACATCTAGGTTGATCATCAGCAAGTGATACTTCAAATATATGTATGTATCTAAAAAAATTTGTTATGGTATTCAAAATTCACAATAAATGGTTTTTCTTTTCAGAACATACTTTTTAACCAAGCATAATTTTTCTTTAAGAAATGCGTATTTTTTTTGGTGCGTTCATAAAAGTGACTAAGAAATCGCTTCTGAATTGCTTTTCGCACTATTTCGATTTCATTAATCGTAAGCACCGAGTTTTTTGCTTTTATAAAATCGGTTAATAAATCAACATTATTGCCGCAATTAATAAGTATTTTACACAATTCACTATATGGTACAGAAAATGAACTCATTTTAATAATTATATTTGACAATTTTATACAACAAAAATAGTTGCGTACGTTAATCAAATCATTGGTTTTGTTTTTCTTATCTCGTTATGCACTTTTTTGGAATTGCTGTCAATTATTTAAAAATTTTTCTTATAATTGATAACTGCAATATCATTAAAAAGTTTAAACCTAAATGTATGCAACACATTTTGTTACAAACCTACGCTGCAAAATTCGTGACCTTTTTCAGAAAATTTATAAGTTTGTTAACCGATCGGTGAAAGTCGGTGGATTTTTTGGGTAAACTCAAAGAATAGACTCTCGCCCTTCATTCTGTTGCAGTAAGGACACGGAGGTAGCCGGAGCTAACTTCTTTTTTTTTTCAATGAAAAGTGCAAATGCTGAATTTTGTAAGGCCATTTTAATTTGTGTCATATCTACTAAAGTACTTATGTGATCCATATAACTTTTTTTTTAAACAAAAAGAAGATACTGTACTTCAATAAAAACGACATAAAAATGTTAGCAGCTAAAATATCTTAGATGCATAAGCTACTTAGTTGCATGAAAATTTTCATTATTTCAGAATTTTCCAATTGTATTTCAAAATTGTCTAAATGTATTTCAGAATTGTCGAAATGTATTTCAAAATTGTCTACATGTATTTCAGAATTGTCCAAATGTATTTCAGAAAATTCTAAATGTATTTCATAAATTTCCAATTGTATTTCAGAAAATTCCAATTGTATTTCAGAAAATTCCAATTGTATTTCAGAAAATTCCAATTGTATTTCAGAATTTTCCAATTGTATTTCAGAATTGTCAAATGTATTTAAGAATTGTCTGATTGTATTTCAGAAAATAAAACTTTTTGTGCCTTACAAAAATAATGAATATTAAATATGTCGATACTTGGAATGATAAAATAAAAGGTGAAGTAATGCGCTATTAATTTTTCAGTGGAATTTTAATTTGAGTGCCTTGTAATGTTTAAATGCAGTTATATAGTAAATATTTGTAATTATTGTTTTATGAATTTTTAAAGGATCAAGAAGTAATTCTATAGCTCGTTAATTTAATAAGGAAAATTATAAAAAATATTTGTTACTTTAGGAGCGTTAAAATTTTAAAATATTTTTTCTTTATCAAAATTTTTTTAATACAGGATATTTTCTTTTTTTAGGAGCCCTAAAAGTTACGAAATTTTCATAGTACTTAAAGTAAAATTTTTATATTCTATCGACCAAACTTGCGTAGATATGCTGTGAGAAAATTCCACTACTTGTTATATCAATGTATGTACATATTGTATCACAATAGAAAATATGTAGTTACCTGTATAACTAATTTTAGGATGTTACTATCAAAAATACTATTGGTACGGGAAAATTCAACTATTTTTATGTCCTTGTATTATGCTAGTAGGTCGTGTCGAACGTTGTTTTGCCCTAGGCCATTTTGGTAAAGGTGCTATTACACGATGTGTTTTTTACATATGTACTGCCAAATTTTCCCACAGCAAAAGTTGTACATATGAAACATTGTTTATGTACAATACATGAGGAAAGTCACATGTACATTTTTCAATTAGAACAGGTTCTATTTTGGCATGACAAACGTATGAAAATACAACACTGCTTGTGGCGCAAGAAAAACAGAGTAAATTATAAAGATTAATATTGAAAGAAATATAAATTGTTTAATATTAATTAACAATTAAAAAATATATAACTTTATTTTTAACAATAAATTTTTGTAAACTCACAAATTAAATCAGCTGTTGTTTACATTTAGAGGTTATGTCATACGAAAATACATATGCACGTGTGATAGCAAAAAATATGAATCGTATGTAAAAGACAATTTTGACAGAAATGCGGAATTTCATATGGATAAAAAAGTGACAGCACATATGTAAAAAACACATCGTGTAATAGCACCTTAAATAAATAGTTTTTTGTGTTCATATAAACTATTCCGTTTGCATAAACAACAATAGTAATATGTGGTCTCCAGTTAGATGATATTAAATGTTTACTTTTTATGGAATGTGCCATGCCCACTTAACCGATGCCGCTCAATTTTGGCTCGTTTACCCACATTTATAACCAATAAACTCACACCATGTGCTGATAAATATTTACTATGTTAAATATTTACTCGTGTCCAATCGCGCCCATTTTTGGGTCGAATACTCATAATTATCACTAATGGACGCATAAAAAGTTTCAAGAATCTCGCTATGATAGATATGTGATGATAAATTATTATATTGTATGGGACGAAAAGGTACCAACGATGTTGTATACACGAGTTTGGAAGAAAAGATCTTAGATCCAACTTTGTGTGGTCATAACTGAATAGATGGATATAATTTTTCTGTAACATTTTGTTGTTCAATAAGTACTTTTTGCTCAAATGAAAATTCAATTGTTTTCCGAATAAATATTTATTGTACTTTTTTAATATTTAAATATTCTATTGATTTTTAGATGTCATTTGTTTATTTCAATTATTTTAAATTAAACTGCATAATGCAGTTCCGTTTTTTAGCTCTTTTTCAATTCCCAAAAATATTCTTAAGCTGCGTTCACACTACGTGTTTTGCTCGGGTTTTTCTTATTTTTTTTGCTCGTGTAATTTGTACACATAGTGTGAACCCTTTCAAACATTGTTTATGTACAACAGATTTTGCAAGACATATGTAAATTTTTCAATTAGAGCAGGTTCTATTTTGGCAAGATAGACATATGAAAATACAACACTGCTTGTGGCGAAAGAAAAACAGCGTAAATTATAAAGATTAATATTGAGAGAAAAATAAATTGTTTAATATTAATTAACAATTAAAAAATATGTAAAATATATAACTTTATTTTTAACAATAATTTTTTGTAAATTCACAAATTAAATCAGCTGTTGTTTACATTTAGAGGTTATGTCATACGGAAATACATATGTACGTTTGAACGCAAAAATTATGAATCGTATGCAAAACGGCAATTTTGACACACACACGGAATTACGTATGGATCGTACAACTGAATTTACACATGGAAAATACACATAGTGTAAACACACCTTTATACAGTCATTTATTTTGTTTTTCTTAATATGTTTGCTTAAGGTACTATCACACGATGTGTTTTTTACATATGTACTGTCAAATTTTCCCACAGCAAAAGTTGTACATATGAAACATTGTTTATGTACAATACATGAGGAAAGTCACATTTACAGTTTTCAATTAGAACAGGTTCTATTTTTGCATGACAAACATATGAAAATACAACACTGCTTGTGGCGAAAGAAAAACAGAGTAAATTTTAAAGATTAATATTGAAAGTAAAATAAATTGTGTAGTATTAACAATTAAAAAATATATAACTTTTTTTTTAACAATAAATTTTTTTAAATTCACAAATTAAATCAGCTGTTGTTTACATTTAGAGGTTATGTCATACGGAAATACATATGCACGTGTGATAGCAAAAATTATGAATCGTATGTAAAAGACAATTTTGACAGACATGAGGAATTTCATATGGATAAAAAAAATGACAGTACATACGGTCAGTCACAGTCAAAGTGAGCCACCCTAGATTAGAAAACTTATGTTAATAAATTATTTATAATAATGTTGGGACATAATTAATTTTGTTTCTGTTTCATAAAGCCAATATTAATGTTCTAATTCAAATCATATTGCCATTCCTGTTCTTACTTATAAAGCAGAAATTGAAGAAAAACAATAAACAACGAAAAAATGAGCATCACAGTTAAAGTGAGCCACTAATTGTTTTATTTGTTAATATAACGGTAAATTTGTTAGGAATGTTAAAAATTGAAAAAATATCATTGATCATGCTTTAGTTGTGCTTTATTAAGCAATTAGTGAAGATGGCTCGGCAAACAAGTGTTGAAATTAGACAACTTATTGTAAAACTGTACCAGGAGGGTAAATCTCAAAGGGGCATCGCTACAACTTTAAACATAAGTCGAGGAACAGTTCAGCACATCATTCATCGCTTCGATAGAGAAGGAAGAATAGAAAATAAGCCGAAGAAAAGCAAAAGAAAGGCGTTTTCAGAGAGAGACGAGGCATACATTGTAAGGGAGATTAAGAAGGACCCTCATCTTAGTGCTCCGAAGCTGTCCCAAATGGTTTATGCACATCTGGGTATCGATGTGAATCCAGAAACCGTTAGACGAGTTCTAAGAAAACATGGATTTACTGGCCGTGTGTCTCGGAATAAGCCATTTATAAGCCCCAAAAAGCAAAAGAAACGTTTGGAATTTGCACGAAAATATGTGGTGAAGGATATCAACTTCTGGAAAAAGGTAGTATATGCCGTTTTAACATGTTAATAACATTCAAAACACGTTTTTCTTAGGTTTTATTTACAGATGAAAGTAAATTTAATTTATTTGGGTCAGACGGTAAGCAGATGGTATGGCGGCAAAAGAACACAGAGCTTCAACTTAAAAATCTAACTCCTAGAGTAAAGCATGGTGGTGGCTCGGTTATGGTCTAGGGCTGCATGGCAGGAAGTGGTACAGGAAATATACATAATATTGAAGGGGTTATGAATAAATATGATTACATCGACATTTTAAAGAAAAATGTCAAGCCCAGTGTGCAGAAATTAGGAATCGAAGGCGACTTTTCTTTCTATCAAGACAATGACCCCAAGCATAAGTCATATGTTGCGCAAGAGTGGCTCCTCTATAACTGCACCCACATATTGGAAGTGCCACCACAGTCCCCAGATTTAAATATAATTGAAAATTTGTGGGCCCGGCTTGACCAAAATGTACGAAAGCACAATATATCATCAAAAAAGACCTTTTAGATGCCTTACATGCGGAATGGGTTGCAATAACGTCTACATACACATGCAAGTTGTTGGAATCAATGCCAAAATGACTGCAAGCTGTTATATCTGCCAAAGGGGGTCCTACAAAATATTAAGAATATTTACTTTTAAATTATGTATGAACTGGCTCACTTTTACTGTGAAGCATATTTGTGAATTTTTTTTTTTTATATATTTTTTTCTGTTATTAATAATAACAACAACAACAAAATAAGCCGAAAATATACTTTTGTGTTCAATTAATAAACTTATATATAATGAATTTAAAATAAGTGCAGTTTTCCACTTTTTTGTTATCCATAATCTCTTTTTTAAATTATTTGCGGCCCTGGCAGTATCGGAGTTCCTCAAAAAGTTCTATTTAATAAAGAAAAAGAATAATAATAATTTCATTAATAAATATTTCGTATATAATATTTAATAAAATAAAAACATAAAGCAAAAAGCAGCATCGGAAAGCAGTATTATCAGAAAATGCTAATTAATAAAAAAGAATAATAAAACTTATATTAATAATTATTAAAGATATAATAATATTAAATGATATTAATATTATATATGGCCCTTGGTAATGTTATCACTTTCGTCTTCTATTTACAATTGGCAAAGTAATGCAAATCGGTTATAAAATGTTGAGGAAATAGCATTTTCGTTGCCATACAAATTGGTGACATCAATCGTAGATGGAGAGGATGCATTGTTGTTGTGATGGTTCTAATAAAAGGCGATTGTTTCGGAACAATGTGTGTAAAAAGAGATTTTATTTAGTAAGAGTTTCTTACAGGAAGTATGAAACAAGAAGAAGGGAAAAAAGAATGTAATAATAATAGTTGCAGAAAAGTGCACTAATTAGACCAGCTGTTTAAAGTTATGTTTAAAGATATATGTTGCCAGATTTTATCTACCAACACCTCCACTAAAGCTGGCTAGAAATTTGTAAGTCCTAAAATCTTTGCGCATTTCAAATGTTTTTCCTTGGTGACTGGTTTTGTAAGAAAGTCAGCTGCCATATCATCAGAACATTTGTATTGCAGCAAAACGTTTCCATCAATAACTTTATCTCGCAGGAAATGGTGACGAACATCAATATGTTTAGATCGTGCATGGTAAGCATCATTTTTAGCTAAGTTTAAGGCACTTTTGTTGTCGCAAAAAATTATAACTTTATGTTGATTGTTGTTAAACAGTTCATCTTGTAACTGGCGCAACCATTCAGCTTCTTGAACAGCAGTAGACATAGCCATATATTCGGCTTCTGTTGTTGAAAGGGCTACAGTTGATTGACGTTTACTATTCCAAGAAATAGCACCTTGTTTTGTGAAAACATATCCCGTACATGAACGCCTATCATTTACATCACCAGCATAATCAGCATCACAAAAACCATACATATTCGGATTTAACTTTTTAGAATATGTCAGTTTTACATTTATTGTGCCTTTGATGTATCTTAAAACGCGTTTTACAGCAGTCCAATGGGAGTTATCAAAATTGTTGTTAAATTTGCTAAGATAGTTTACAGCATAAGCAATGTCCGGGCGAGTTCCTTGCACTAAATAAAGTAAACTGCCAACAGCCTCTTGGTATGGAATATTGCTAAAGTTTTGTGTTTTTGATTTTGGATTTGTAAGTTTTGTATTTGTATCAAACGGTGTTGATATTGGATTAGCATCTATCATATTAAATCGCTTCAAAACTTCTTCAATATAAACTGATTGATCTATGTGTATCTCACCTTGATTACGATTTCTAGTTATACGTATGCCAACACAGCTTCTGGCCTCCCCCAAATCCTTCATCAAAAACTTTTGTTGTAGACCTTTTTTAACATTGATTTTAAGTTGTGTGTCGTTGGAAAAAATCAATAAATCATCCACATACACAGCAATATAAAACATTTTGGAGTCGCCCACCTTGAAGTATATGCAAGGATCAACTTTTGATTGTTGTAAACCCATTCCCTTGAGGGCTTCATCCAATTTTCGGTTCCACTGACGGCTTGCCTGCTTTAAGCCGTAAATGGCTTTGTTGAGTTTGCAAACTTTACCTTTAGGATTGTCACTAACACCTTCCGGAGGTTCCATATAAATATCCTCGGCCAGGTCACCTTGGAGGAATGCTGTGACTGCATCCATTTGCTCAATATCAAGATCATATTGAGTTGCTGTTGATAATAAATATCGAATTGAAGTGTATCTTACGACAGGCGAGTACGTTTCTTGGTAGTCAATTCCTGGTTTTTGGGAGCAGCCTTTAATTACCAACCGGGCTTTATACCTCTGTATATTACCATTTTCATTACGTTTTCTTTTAAACACCCATTTACATTTAATGGGTTTAGCACCTTTAGGTAAGTCGACTATTGACCAAGTGTTGTTTTCTAATAACGATTTGTATTCACTTTCCATAGCTTTTTTCCACTGCGCTGCATCACAACTATTCATGGCATCATGAACAGTAAACGGGTCATCTGAGTCATTAACTTGTACTGAATACAAATGGTAGTCTGGCATGTTAATTGGTTTTGGAGTACGTTGTGAACGACGAACGTTTTCGGCATCTATAGGAACCATTGTTGAATTATGTTCACTGGAAAGAGTGTCATCTTCAGGTTCGTAATATTCGGATGATTCATCGCTGTTTTGATCAGTTGCAAAATCTTCAGAATTCGAAGTTTCATCGTCATCATCATCATCTTCGTCGGTGTCAGCACTAGTAGCCTCCACTTCATCGGCATCATCAGGTTTTAAAAAACAAAATTCTTGTTCATCAATACGACCATGTTGTTTTTGATTAAAATCATTTTCGAAAAACACAACTTCACGGCTTTTTATTACACGCCAACCATTTGGGTCTAGCAACCTGTACCCTTTGGTGTCTTCGCAGTAGCCAACAAAAACTGATTCCTGAGCCTTGGAGTCCCACTTTTTTCTTTTTTCTTTGGGGACATACGAAATAGCACGGCAACCAAAAACTTTAAGATGACTTACGTCAGGTTTTACGCCAGTCCATATTTCTTGTGGTGTAGTTTTTTTATTTGCAGCAGAAACGGAGCGATTTATAACGTAAACGGCATTTGCAACGGCTTCAGCCCAAAATTTTTTACTCAAACCAGCGTGAAACAGCATGCAACGGGCTCGTTCAACGATCGAGCGATTCATGCGTTCGGCGACGCCGTTTTGCTGGGGGCTGTACGGCACTGTAGTCTGGTGTTGTATGCCATTTTTGTTCATTAAAAATGACATTTGCCGGTTGCAGAATTCTGTGCCATTATCCGTACGCAGACATTTTATTTTATGGCCAGTTTCATTTTCCACTTTTGCCATAAAAATCTCAAAAAATGTCGGTACCTCCGTTTTTGCCTGCAAAATATAAAGAAAAACTTTACGCGAAAAATCGTCAATAAAAATCAAAAAATACTTAGCTCCACCAATCGAATCTTCCTCCATCGGCCCACACAGGTCCGAATGTACGAGCTCTAGCAATTTTGTAGTACGTGATTTTGACGTTTTAAACGGCCTTCTTGCCATTTTGCCTTTTATACAAGGAACACAATTTTCGGTTGATTTTGGCGTAAACTCCATACCAGTTACCAGCTGTTTTGTTTTTGTCAAATCTGCATAATTCAAGTGACCCATACGAGTGTGCCATATTTCAGGGTTTGATTGAGTTACCGTCATACACTTATGATTTTCATCACTTACGTTTACTTCGCCATTTAATTTAAACATGTTGTTTTCTTCTTGAGCTGTTGCCACCACGATATTATCTTTCAATATTGTACATTTGTCGTCTTTAAACTCCACTACAAAACCTTTTTTTAGCATTTGGCGTACGGATAGAAGATTAGCTGTAAGACCGGGTACATATAGTACGTTGTGGACAGTTACGTCCAAACAACCTCCGTCGTTGTTGATAATATTAATTTTAACATCACCTACCCCATGTACGTCCAATTTGTGTTTGCTGGCAACAAAAACTTCTTCTACGTTTGACTTTTTGATATCAATGAACCAATTCTTTTTCATTGTCATGTGCATACTTGCCCCGGAGTCAACGTACCACTCATTGCCGTTGATGGCTCCTGTAGCAAAAACTGTACAAAAACCGACTTGTTTGTTATTGTATTTTTGCTGTTTAGTTGTACGACAATCAGCCGCTTTATGCCCGTATTTGTTGCAATTGTAACACCGATAACCCCTTTTAGCGTCAGGCTTCTTTTTAGTTCCTGAAAAAAATGCTGCACCTTCGCTATTTGATTTTTTTACATCTTGTAACAGCTTTGTTTTTATAGAATCGCAAGATATTTTAACACCTGCACTTTCTATACCCATTATCATAGGAGCGTATTCCTCGGGTAAACCGGCCAGCAGAAGTGTGCCAATCCACTCATCGCTTACCGGCATGTCGACTTCCTTTAACTTGTGTGCCGTAGACACAATCTGGCTTACATATTCCTCAATATTTTCAGATGTGGAAAAACGTGTTGTTGTAAGCTGCCGTAACAAACCAACTCTTCTAGTCAACCCAGAGTCCTGAAATGCTGCTTTCAATTTGTCCCATACCTCTTTGGAAGTAGTGGCATCTTCTATATGGACGTAATTTAGTTTGTCAATTAACAAAATAATTTTTGTCTTGGCCTTTGTGTCAAGTTTAGCATTCATTCCCGCTTGTGGATAGTTGCCCTGAACCGTATCCCACAGTTCCTCATGTTGCAGCAAGTTCTTCATGGCAAAAGACCATGATGAGTAATTTTCACGGCCAAGCAACTTCTCAATATTGAAACTCGTAGCTATCGACGACATTTTTTTTTTTTAAAAATCACTTTTAAATCTCATAAAACAGTTTTACACAATTGTTTTAACAATAACTGGGCCCATAACCTGTTGTGATGGTTCTAATAAAAGGCGATTGTTTCGGAACAATGTGTGTAAAAAGAGATTTTATTTAGTAAGAGTTTCTTACAGGAAGTATGAAACAAGAAGAAGGGAAAAAAGAATGTAATAATAATAGTTGCAGAAAAGTGCACTAATTAGACCAGCTGTTTAAAGTTATGTTTAAAGATATATGTTGCCAGATTTTATCTACCAACAATTGTCACATCTTCGCCTTTTCCCTTTATCACATTTATACATTTTGCATCGCCACACAGAATGCAAGTGTCACCAAGGACCATATAAATGGTCACTCAAGGCCGGTGGCCGGTTGATTGTCGCCACTTCATCATCCGCCTCCAATGGATCCTTTCACTCAACACAAGTTGTACAAATAATATGTTGTAGAAAGTTTTATTTAAAAAGTTTTTCTTAACAAAATTCTTTGACAAAAATACGTCTTCTCGTTTGAAAAGTTTTCCAACAAACGAAATAGGGTCTTAATAGAATCATTTTTGGTTCTAATCCCCATAAAATAGTTAAGTCCGATAATTTCTCTTAGTCATCACAGTATAACTGGAGTTTGTAACGACGCAAAATCTGCTCTTGCCAGGGTGAGCTCAGTCGCGTCCAGGGTCGTTACAGAAAAAAAAGAAGTTCGAAGTTATTCGCGGGAGGGAAAAAAATAGACATCAGCTTCAACGTTATAAAACTTAACACTTTATTATGTAGACAAACTCGTTATAATTGTATAGTATAATAATATGTTGCACCCGGAGTAGAAGATAGAAATAAACAAAGAAAAAAAAACTTTAAGGCACCAATTTTAAATTTAACATGGGAACACAGGCAAGCGACTTCAGCATCTATTCTTGCTGCTTAGATATGTTAGACCAGTGTACATGTATGACTTCAGCATCTATACATGTAACCAACTCTAACATAAATATTCCCTATGTATCAGTTTAATGGTAAGTTGCCAGCCAGCTAACTTACCTTGGTGTCTATCACACGACTGATCATTTTCTGTTTGCTGTTTGGCTTTTTATAGTCACAGCATGGTGTGATAAACATACGCGAATGTATACGTACATACAACGAACCCCACCGACCAATCAGAACGAAGCTGACGTGTCATAGTTAGCGTCACTTAGTTGTTAATTTACGTATGCAACCAACTGGGTTTACACAAGACGTACAACTCTTGGTTGAAATCTTTACTGTCAATGGTGGTGTTAGAGGTCGTTGTATGTAACTATTAAAATCATACCGTAAGTACCGGGTGCAATTATAAACAATGATAAACATACATGTAGGTGAACGAAATATACATATAAGGGAAAATAATATAAATATATATATATGTGTGTAGTATAAATGAATAACATAAAGGGGTCTAAATATAAATATTCCTTTATATTATTCATTTATAATATATGAACGTAATATTAATATAAATCTAATAATATAAATATAAACAGAATACAAGACTATAAATGTTCATTTATAATATGCTGTAGGCACATAGTTTAAATATACGAGGGTATATTATAAATGAATTGGATACATGAATTTTATATGAATGTATATAAATGAAGACAAAATATAAATATACAGCAAATATAAATATACAGAAGATACGATGTATTTTGAATATACATACGCTGGTCGGGAACGGTTGAGAGATAAATGTGGGGACCAAAACGAGGGTCGACTTTGGTCCTTACACGCCCTCCCTTCGTCGGGGTCGGCTGTGGTTGCCTGTTTGGGTAGGTTGTCGCTGTTCGTTCCTCTCGTTGACGATGATGGTGGGGGGTGGTGTTGTCGTGATGCCGGTATATTAGTGCGTGTCATTTTCATCGTCGGCATTGTTGGTGGGTTGTAGTGTTGTGATAAGTGTATCTGATTTGATTTTAGTCGGTGCCGGGGCCAGAGGATGTTGTTCGTAGGGCCTTGACAGTCACACCCCCTGACGCTCTGAACTGTAACCGGTATTTGCCAAGGCGGTGTAGATCGATTACCATTTGTCTTCGGCCGGTTAAGGTTGGCCGTATGGTAAGGATATGGGGCATCAGTAGCTCCATGACGGCTGGAGAGATACCCTCTGCAGTAATGTCGGTGCTAGTGGACGGGATATTTTGGTTTTGGTCCCGTATCCATCTTTCTACCGCATTTTGATCACCGGTGGATGTACAACTGGGTGGTAAGAGCTGTGTTACTTCGGGTGTTGGAGTGGTGGTTACATCGGCTATATTGGGAGATTCCGATTCGGGCAGTGTGATTACAGTTTCGTGGGTGATGTCTGTAACCAGTGTGACCATTGATGAAGGTTCAATAGCAGAGGTCGTGTTGGGGTTAGTCGATGCTGGTGTGGTGGCGGGTGGTGATGTTGGAGCTGATGTTGCGGGTGAAGATGATGATGATGATGATGATGAGGATGACGATGATGATGATGATGATGATGATGATGATGATGATGATGATGATGATGAGGCGACGGTTGGCTGGGACACATTTGCCGGTTGTTCGGATAGGCCGTTGGTGCCCGTTTTCTCAGAGATGGACAGACTGTCAAAAGATTTCATGGTCTCGTCCCATTCGCCTGGTTTGGGAGGTTCTGAAGTAGTGGCGGTAAGTCGGCCGTGAAGATATGCTGGGGTAGAAGTTGTCGGTGACCGTGGGTTCCAAATATAGGTATCCCTTGGGTTACTATTGGAGATAAAAGAATCCCATAACCTAGGTGGGGATCTTGTGTGGAGGACGAGTGGCCCACACCCCCCAATCGGTGGTGTGTTTCCCACATCAGGTCCCCGGCCGGGAACGGTTTTACGTTTGGGGGAGTTGTCTGGTGATACCTCAAGTGCTTGACGGGGCGGTCGTCGGGTTAGATAGCGATAGTGGACTGTTCCCTCCACCAGAGTGAGGTTCCCGAGCACTGGTCGTTCACTTTCTTCGGTCTCCATTGATATTAGTACCCGCTTGGGTGGGTGGTACTCTTCTTCAGTATCCGACGAAAGGGATATGGTTTCCGGTGGCACTTCAGTGGTGGGAGAGGTTGAACCAATTCGGAGATCGATTTCGGTTGATGCGATTGTGGAGGGTGACCGGTGTGGAGGTAGTGTGGGTGAGATTGGAGTGTGATGCTCCGCCGAATTACCGGGGCTGATTGTAGGTGTCTCGTCCGACGAGCTTTCGGTACTCAGATCGATTTCGGCAATTGGCGTCAGGTGGCGAATTGCGTCTGGTTGTGCCATGTCACCCAATGATATAGCCAGACTGGATGATGTTGACGGTTGCGACGAGGTATCATCTTCCTCATTTCTGTCTCCGTACGGCTCGTATCGATCGGTATTGGCTAGGAAAGTGGGTGAACGATCAATACCCTCAAACTCCTCGTCAGTGTCCACGAACCATGGTGGGCTGAGATTGACCTCGTTTATGATTGGCGGCTGGTGCCTTTGATGAGTTGGCAATTCAATAAAACGGCGAGGTGGTGTTGGGATATTGTCCAGATCTTCGATGGCGAATTCTATTGGGTTGGCAGTGGTTGGTGGAAGATCGAGTTCCCTGAACGGATGAGCTACTCTTGGGGTGGCTGGTAACGGGCTGACGATGGCCGTGACCGGAATTAAGCGTGGCATCCGGATGGGTGAGAGGTAGGAATTAGATGATGTTCCTGCTGCTGAAGGTATGGCCGGGGGGTTTGTTGTTTCCGGGAGGTCTGCGGGGGTGTTGTTGTTGGCCCCGCGCGGAGGTATGACCAGAGCTGGATCATAGGAGCCATCTGGTCGGGTGAGGACGGACATGAACGCTTCTAGGCTGGGATTTCGCAGGTTGAGTGGCCGTACCACACATCTCATGGCCGTTTCCTGGCTTGGTCGTCCTCGGCGGGGAATACGTGGTAGTTCGCGGTCGAGGAGAATGGTTCGTCTTCCCCTGGATTGTTCTTCCGCTAAGCGTTGGCGGAATCTCTCTTTTGACATCTGGTAGCGTTCTTCTGCCATCGTAAATTTCTCTGATTTTTATGGCCGTTTAAGTGAATGCGTTAACGAAGTCTATGGAAGATATAAAAGATAGGTGGCATTAGACTAAATATATAAAGAATTTTTATTGTCTGTTAAAAAATTAAACATTTTGTAGCAATTTGTCGGATTCGTCGTTGGCCACGAATGGCTTTAGTTCGCTAATGTGTGCCGTTCGTATGTCGTTCTTTTCTTGGCCCATCAGTTTAACTATAACTGAGGATGGCAGGGCGGTAATGGTATAGGGTCCAACAAACTTTGGCGCTAACTTCGCCGCGAAGTTTTCAGACGCCTTCGACAGTTGATGTTGTTTGACCAAGACTCGCTGTCCAATCGTGGGTTTCCATGGTCTCCGCCGCAGATTATAGTACCGTCTCTGATCTTGAGCCGCACGGACCAGGTTGTTTCGTACAATCTTAAAGACGTCACGTAATTGCAGACTCTTTTCGGTGGGGTTCCACTTGGTGGATCCGGTCCCCACGGTGACTTCGTCATATAGTGCACGTGGCAGCCTGGGTTCGCGACCTTGGGTAAGGAAAGCGGGTGAATAACCAGTAGATTCGGATGCGGCGGTGTTGATGGCCAACGAAATTTCGGGTAGCAGGTCATCCCACGTGACGTGTTTATTCTTGGTGAACTGAGATATCATCGTTTTGATGACGCGGTTTGTCCTTTCCGTCGGATTTTCTTGGGGGGTGTATGGTGCTGTAAGCTGGTGTTCGACCCCAAGATCTTTTAGGAAACTTTTGAAGATTTTACTGGTGAACTGGGATCCGTTGTCGGTTATTGCCATCTTTGGTACACCGAACCGTGCCAGAATTCGTTCCCGGAACGCCTTTATTAATCCCTCGGAGGTGGCTTTACGTTGTGGTATCAGCTCCGTCCATTTAGAAAAGCGGTCGACGATAACCAATAACATTGTGTTGCCGTGTTTCGATCGGGGTAGTGGCCCCACGAAATCTAGGCAAATGGTGGTCCATGGCTCCTCAGGTACCCTGGTAAGCATTTCACCGGCTGGCTTCTGTTGACAGACTTTGTATTGTTGGCAGGATTGGCAGCTTCGTACATAGCGGCTGACATCTCGGAAGAGTCCCGGCCAGTAATACCGATTACAGATCCGATTTATGGTTTTTCGGATGCCGAGATGCCCTGCGGTGGGGTCATCGTGATTTTCCCTCAACACGCGTTCTCGTTGTGGGGTTCCTACACAAAGTTTCCACGGTTGGCAGTCTTCGTCGTTGTGGTTCCTGGGGAAATGTCTGTAAAGCTGATTGTTAATTAACGAAAAGTCTGAATATTTTTGAGGGTTATTTTTAACCGCATTTATTTGTTTTTCCAACCATACACAATTCGATGGGTTGTTACCTGTAACCAGTCGCTGGAATGTTTCTAGGGGTTGCCGCGATAATGCATCGGCCACGGTGTTTTGTGCGCCTTTCCGGTATTGAACGTGGAAGGTATATTGTTGGAGCTCTAAGGCCCATCGAGCCAACCGGCCTGTTGGTGTCTCTATTGAATTGAGCCATTTGAGGGATAGGTGATCGGTGATGACGGTGAATGTATACCCCTCTAGGTACATCCTCATTTTCCTTATGCCCCACACTATGGCCAAGCACTCCTTTTCGGTCGTGGTATAATTTTTTTCAGCTTGGTTCAGGTGGCGGCTCGCGTACGCTATGACTCGTTCTGCTCCGTTCAGCTGTTGGGTGAGGACAGCACCAAGGCCAAAATCGCTAGCGTCGGTTTGTAGGGTGAACGGCTGGGAGAAGTCGGGGCAGGCCAATACCGGGGCTTCTGTCAATTTTGCTTTCAATGTTTCGAACGCTTTCTGTTGATCGTCTGCCCACTTAAAATGTTTCCCCTTCTTCAGTAAGGAGGTTAGTGGCTGAGATATTTTGGCAAATTCAGGTACGAATCGTCGGTACCAGGAGGCGATGCCTAAAAATCGTCGAACGTCGCGGACATTCTTTGGTGGGGCCATCTTGGTGACTGCGGAAACTTTGTCGGGGTCGGTTCGGATTCCATCTCCACATACAACATGACCCAGGTATTTAATTTCCCGTTTGAAGAACTCACACTTTTCGGGGTTTATTTTTAAATTCGCCTTTCTTAGACGCTGGAACACCTCCTTCAGGTGCTTGATATGTGCCTCCAACGTTTGGCTGGTAATGATGATGTCATCAAGATACGCAAACGCGTGGGGTTCCATATCCGGGCCGATAACGTGGTCGAGAGCACGTTGGAATGTTGCCGGGGCCGAGTGGAGTCCGAATGGCATAACCTTCCACTGATAAAGGCCACGTCCCGGAACGGTGAAAGCGGTGAAGGGTCTGCTCTCTTTAGCCATGGGAATCTGCCAGTACCCATTTTCTAAATCGAGGCAGCTGATATAACGCGCTTCTTTAAGACGGTCGAGTATGTGGTTGATACGTGGTAGTGGGTATGCGTCGGGGATGGAGCGTGCATTTAGTTGGCGAAAGTCCATGCACAGTCTCCAGGAGCCGTTCTTTTTCTTGGCCAGCGTGATGGGGAAACTGTACGGACTATTTGAAGGTTCGATACATCCCTTGGCCAGCAGATTATTTATTTCGGCGTCAATTACGGCTTGCATTGCCGGATTCCGGTTGGCGTACCGAATTTTTATCGGTCGGTTGTCTTTCATATGAATCTGATGTTCGGTGAGCCTAGTCGGACCCTTCACCATTTTGAACGCCTGTAGTTCCTTTTCTAAAAAAGCATCAATTTGAAGTTGCTCTTCCGAGCCGGAATGAGTAGGTGGGTAAATACAAGAATTGACATTGGATACACTTACCCGGTCCGAAACGGTCGTGGTTGGGCCTTGGGCATTGTCCCGGCTGGTTGCCATACAGGGATGGTCCACATGGATATGGTCGTCTTCCAGGCAGAGTGATAAATGTCCAAATGAGACGGTGGTTTTAAAACGCTTCAGCAAATCCAACCCTATGATCATTTCTTCGAGGGCTGCTGGCATGATTAAGAAAACAACTCGTTGGATGGCCTGATCGACCATCACTTGGCACTCGATGGCATACCGGATTTGATTCGTTGATCCATCGGCGAGTACGACTTCCAGCTCTCTAGGTGACCGTGGGTGGTTGGCAAAGGTGGTGTCAGCCAGGTCTTTGCTGATGTAGTTACTGGTTGCTCCCGTAACGATCGTGGCTATTATGGCAATGTTCCCAAATTGTACATCGGCACTGAGCCGATTATCTTCACACCGTAGGCCGATTACTTTTATATGTGGGTGGCTTTGCTGTTTAGAGACACGACTCACCATCATTCTGTGTTGTTCATTTCGTCCGCCGCGTGAGTTGTTATCGTTGGGGATGCTTTCGAGATCGTCGGCCAAGGCTAATACTTCTGCGAGGTCAGAGAAATCCCTTCGGCGAATGTACCATAAATAATTTGGATGCGAATTTCTGAAAATCCGCTCAAGCTGTTGGGCTTCGGTCATCTCCGTATGGCGCATCAGGTTTTGGAGCGCTAGGACGTAATCTTTGAAAGGCTCTCGTGGCCGTTGGCATCTTCGTCGGATATCATCTTCTAATTTCTCAAAGAACCGAGCTGGAAGGAAAAATTTTAAAAAGTCTGCTTTAAACGCTCCCCAGGAGCCCCAATGCCTGTTGTTGCTACGGAACCATATTAATGCTCGTTCTTTAAAAAACTCTGGCATGGTTCCCGGTAACAACGATTTATTAACGCCATACATCACGGCCATCTCTTCAACTCTTTCAATGAAAATTAAGGGGTCCTTGCCACCATCATACCTGACTCCCCACTTGCGTACACAATCGATTATGCTCACCATCTGTAGGTTATCCCGTTCAGCTGAGCGAGCTTCCGGTGTGGCAATGTCTGCTTCGGATTTAGCCTGACTGTGTGCGGACTTGGCTGGACTGTTGTCTCCGGAAATGGTGATCTTGGGAATTTTAGCCGCTGGTTGGTTGCTGGTGGTGTATTTCTCCTGTAATTCAAGGAGTCGTTTCATCCGGTCGGATGAATGTTCGCCACCTACAAATTGCGCCAGTTGTTTTCGCATCTCCTCTACCCCACTTGCCGGTTGAATGTCGAATTCGTGCAGGCAGGTCAATAGATCATCCTTCCGCAGCGAGTAAGCCCACGAGATCCGTGACATGGTGATTAATTTGGACGGGAAGGAAATTCGAAAGCTTTGAAAAGATTGATTAGTATTAAAAATTTATTATTATAATTTTTTTCAAAATAAGCAGGGTGAAATTTAATCCTCCACAGTGATGGTAGTTCCTTTCCACGGTCGCTGATTAATTTTTCTTCCCGGCCACTTAATTCACGGAATAATAAAAAAAAGTTTAAAGTTTTTAAATTGTCCTCGACCTCCAAATTCACGATATTGGTTTTTTAATAAAAGAAAACAGTTTTTTTTTTTTTTTTTTTGTAAGTGTTCTAATTTACCGCGGTCACTAAATCCACAAGGTGAGATATTTTTTTCCCGGTTTATTACACGCCGACACGTCACGACCTTCACGGGCAGGTTCTTTTATTTCCGTCGGTAAATTCACTTTATGATTTCCGTTGACACTTTGGAAACTTAATATTGTCCCACACTCTCACGAGGCCGTATTGTTCTGTTCAGGTTTATTATTTTATTTCCGTAATTGTCTACCGACGGCACCTCACTGATTTTATTGTTCACGGGTCACTTTGTGGTTCTATATTTTTTTTTTTTTTTTTTATTATTTATGTTGTATTTTTAGGCTTTAGCATTCCGGTTTACAATTTCACGACACACACATTTACGTTAAACAATTTAATTTTATTTTTTTTTTTTTTTTTTTTTTTTACTACACCAGTTTGTTTTGTTTCACGACACAACTTAGTTTGTTTTGGGCACGATTATCCAAAGTTTTGTTTCTTTTTATTCCGAAATTTTTAGAGAGTCCCTGCTCGGGCGCCACTGTAACGACGCAAAATCTGCTCTTGCCAGGGTGAGCTCAGTCGCGTCCAGGGTCGTTACAGAAAAAAAAGAAGTTCGAAGTTATTCGCGGGAGGGAAAAAAATAGACATCAGCTTCAACGTTATAAAACTTAACACTTTATTATGTAGACAAACTCGTTATAATTGTATAGTATAATAATATGTTGCACCCGGAGTAGAAGATAGAAATAAACAAAGAAAAAAAAACTTTAAGGCACCAATTTTAAATTTAACATGGGAACACAGGCAAGCGACTTCAGCATCTATTCTTGCTGCTTAGATATGTTAGACCAGTGTACATGTATGACTTCAGCATCTATACATGTAACCAACTCTAACATAAATATTCCCTATGTATCAGTTTAATGGTAAGTTGCCAGCCAGCTAACTTACCTTGGTGTCTATCACACGACTGATCATTTTCTGTTTGCTGTTTGGCTTTTTATAGTCACAGCATGGTGTGATAAACATACGCGAATGTATACGTACATACAACGAACCCCACCGACCAATCAGAACGAAGCTGACGTGTCATAGTTAGCGTCACTTAGTTGTTAATTTACGTATGCAACCAACTGGGTTTACACAAGACGTACAACTCTTGGTTGAAATCTTTACTGTCAATGGTGGTGTTAGAGGTCGTTGTATGTAACTATTAAAATCATACCGTAAGTACCGGGTGCAATTATAAACAATGATAAACATACATGTAGGTGAACGAAATATACATATAAGGGAAAATAATATAAATATATATATATGTGTGTAGTATAAATGAATAACATAAAGGGGTCTAAATATAAATATTCCTTTATATTATTCATTTATAATATATGAACGTAATATTAATATAAATCTAATAATATAAATATAAACAGAATACAAGACTATAAATGTTCATTTATAATATGCTGTAGGCACATAGTTTAAATATACGAGGGTATATTATAAATGAATTGGATACATGAATTTTATATGAATGTATATAAATGAAGACAAAATATAAATATACAGCAAATATAAATATACAGAAGATACGATGTATTTTGAATATACATACGCTGGTCGGGAACGGTTGAGAGATAAATGTGGGGACCAAAACGAGGGTCGACTTTGGTCCTTACAAGTTAAGACCTCTTTTCTAAACTCATGGTATAAGATATCGCATAGTCGGGCTAGACCGACTTTTACCTTTATTATTTTTTTTATTTTCGCAAATTTTATATTTAACGTGGCCAACTATTTTTGATAAGAAAATAGGGCTTTTGAATGATATCTTATAAAATTAATATTTAATTTTAGTTAAATTACATTATGCAACAAATAATGGTAATGATAACACTAACGTAAGTATTGCTAATGATAATGACCAATGGCCATTTGTACTCCATATGTTTTCCGTATTTTAATCTCCGGAACGTGTATACGAAAAAAAATCATGTGAGTCCGATCACAGGGGAGATGTGTAAACATCTAGTACTTAAAGCAATCACTTATAGCAATCAACTGCAGGGGCTCTGCTAATATAAAAATATTTATTATTTATTATTTCAACTGGTGAATTTTTAATTTTTCGTTTTTAATTTTTCATTTTTTATTTTTCATTTTTTTTTTCATTTTTTATTTTTCATTTTCCGCTTTTCATTTTTTATTTTTCATTTTTGATTTTTCATTTTCCATTTTTAATTTTTCATTTCTTTTTTAATTTTCATTTTTTATTTTTCATTTCTTTTTCAATATTCATTTTTTATTTTTAATTTTTTATTTTTCGTTTTTAATTTTTCATTTTTTGTTTTTCATTTTTCATTTTATATTTTTTATTTTTCATTTTTTATTTATAATTTTTCATTTTTCATTTTTTATTTTTCATTTATCGTTTTTCATTTTTTATATTTAATTTTTAATTTTTTATTTTTCAATTTTTATTTTTCGTTTTTCATTTTTCATTTTTTATATTTAATTTTTAATTTCTCTTTTTTTATTTTTCAATTTTAATTTTTCATTTTAAATTTTCAAAAAGGTTATTACATACCATAATTTTTTTTCGCAGTACAATCATAAGTCACACCGATTTTGTCTTAAGGTGCTATTACATGATGTGTTTTTTACACATGTACTGTCAAATTTTCCCACAACAAAAGTTGTACACATCGTGTGATACATATGAAACATTGTTTATGTACAATACATGAGGAAAGTCACATGTACATTTTTCAATTAGAACAGGTTCTATTTTTGCATGACAAACAAATGAAAATACAACACTGCTTGTTGCGAAAGAAAAACAGAGTACATTTTAAAGATTAATATTGAAAGAAAAATAAATTGTTTAGTATTAATTAACAATTAAAAAATACATAACCTTTTTTTTAACAAAAAATTTTTGTAAATTCACAAATTAAATCAGCTGTTGTTTACATTTAGAGGTTATGTCATACGGAAATACATACGCACGTGTGATAGCAAATATTATGAATCGTATGTAAAAAGACAATTTTGACAGACATGAAGAATTTCATGTGGATAAAAAAAAGTGACAGTACATATGTAAAAAACATTTCGTGTAATAGCACCTTTACGCTTACGTTGTTTTTGTGATTGTATTGTGAAATAGATTTTTACCCTCTGCGCGTATAGATGTTTACACATCAAAAATTGTGTTGTTGTCGTATCGCGTTTTCTTTGCGTCGCATTTTTTGTATACGATTTGCAGTGTGTCACGGAGAAATTAATTTACTTTATTTTCGTTGTGTTTTCACTTTAAGGTGCTATTACATGATGTGTTTTTTCCATATGTACTGTCAAATTTTCCCACAACAAAAGTTGTACACATCGTGTGATACATATGAAACATTGTTTATGTACAATACATGAGGAAAGTCACAAGTACATTTTTCAATTAGAACAGGTTCTATTTTTGCATGACAAACATATGAAAATACAACACTGCTTGTGGCGAAAGAAAAACAGAGTAAATTTTAAAGATTAATATTGAAAGAAAAATAAATTGTGTAGTATTAATTAACAATTAAAAAATATATAATTTTTTTTTAACAATAAATTTTTTTAAATTCACAAATTATATCAGCTGTTGTTTACATTTAGAGGTTATGTCATACGGAAGTACATATGCACGTGTGATAGCAAAAATTATGAATCGTATGTAAAAGACAATTTTGACAGACATGAGGAATTTCATATGGATAAAAAAAGTGACAGTACATATGTAAAAAACATTTCGTGTAATAGCACCTTTAGCGCTACCACATTTTCTTGAAAATTAATAAATTTTTTGCCGGTTTACACATGAAATTTTTCTTTCTGAAACTGTTTGAAATTCTCTTTTAAACATTCATACGTGTTTTCACACTGATATTTTTGTATTGAAATTGAAGATTTGTTCATGTTTACTTTATCATTTTATCTATTTATTTTATCATTTTATTTCACTAAAGTTAACATTATTTCAATTTATTATCTTTCTTAACACAAACGAACATAAAAATGAAAGAAAACGTAAAATAACTTCAAATTGACAATTACGAAGCAAGAAACAAAAGATAATTTCAGGGTACATGAAAGGGTGTACCCTCTCCATTCTCCTCTCCCGTCACACCTATAAACTCAAGATTTTCAGCAAGAAAACTTTCTTGTGTAAACACACACTAAGTGCCATTAAAACCATCAACTTTATTTTCATATAAACCATGTAAAGCCCGGTTCACACGAAGCAATTTTTGTTGCTCAACTTGCAATTCTCTTTTAAAGTTGCATTAATGTTCGCACAGAGAAAAATTGTTTCAAGCAATTTTCGTTTTCTTTTGCATCCAAATTCTTACATATTTGAAACTTCATTTTATTTAGTTTGTGTAAAAAAATTTATTATTGGTTCAGAGTGAAAAATCAATTTGTGTGAAAAAATGGAAGTACAAAATTTAAAATTGATAAATAATGAAAAAAATAATAAAATAAATGAAGTAATAATAATTTTTCACAGCGAAGCAAAGAATAAAAAGATATATCAAATAATAACCTGCAGCTAACTTCGTGTTTAAAATTAAGAATGGCACAACAAAACGAGTTTCCGAGTACAAGCAACTCCGTACCAAATACCACTCTTCTTTCCCCTCTCTAGGAAACTCAAAAATTGCGCAGCAAAAATTGCTTCGTGTGAATGGGGAGGCTACCCGTTTTTCAGGGGGTCTAATCGTTATCGAAATTTTTGGATCGAGACTGTTTTTATTTTTTTATTTTCCAATATAAAATACTAAGAATAGTTATGCTCTGTCACAGTTAACGAAGTATGGCCTCTGGTTAAAAGTGAAACGAGATCTGACGTTATCCGTCTTCTTTACATAATAAACCTGTTGGTGAACATAGCATAGAAATATGGGATGGTGACAGCCAATACAATTCGATTGGTTGAAAATGTTTGGGCTGCCTCCTACATCGTTTGTCTAAATATTAAATAAGTTTCTACCTAATGGGAAATTATTGTTTACCATTAAGGTCACATCACATAATTTACCCATACGTCGTACTTCTTTCATTAAGATAATATCACACGATGTGTTTTTTTACATATGTACTGTCACTTTTTTTATCCATACATATATAATTCCGTATGTCTGTCAAAATTATCATTTTACATACGATTCATAATTTTTGCTATCATACGTGCATATGTATTTCCGTATGACATAACCTCTATATGCAAAAACAGCTGATTTAATTTATGAATTTACAAAAATTTATTGTTAAAAGTAAAGTTATATTTTGTATATATTTTTTAATTGTTAATTATTATTAAACAATTTATTTTTCTTTCAATATTAATCTTTATAATTTACTGTGTTTTTCTTTCGCCACATGCAGTGTTGTATTTTCATATAGAACCTGTTCTAATTGAAAATGTACATGTGACTTTCCTCATGTATTGTACATAAACAATGTTTCATATGTATCACACGATGTGTACAACTTTTGTTGTGGGAAAATTTGACAGTACATATATAAAAAACACATCGTGTGATAGTACTTTTAGAGGAAAACGTTCGGTAATAAATCTTCGTGTTTATATTGGTCATCTTCAATGTTATCTCCCAAATCCATGCTTCTTAGATAATGGCGATGTAAAGGTGCTATTACACGAAGTGTTTTTTACATATGTACTGTCACTTTTTTTATCCATATGAAATTCCTCATGTCTGTCAAAATTGACTTTTACATATGATTCATAATTTTTGCTATCACACGTGCATATGTATTTCTGTATGACATAACCTCTAAATGTAAACAACAGCTGATTTAATTTGTGAATTTACAAAAATTTATTGTTAAAAAAAAAGTTATATATTTTTGAATTGTTAATTAATATTAAACAATTTATTTTTCTTTCAATATTAATTTTTATAATTTACTCTGTTTTTCTTTCGCCACAAGCAGTGTTGTATTTTCATACGTTTGTCATGCAAAAATAGAACCTGTTCTAATTGAAAAATATACTTGTGAATTTCCTCATGTATTGTACATAAACAATGTTTCATATGTATCACACGATGTGTACAACTTTTGTTGCGGGAAAATTTGACAGTACATATGTAAAAAACACATCATGTAATAGCACCTTAAGTAAATTTTTATATATTTTCAATGAAATACTTTGCGTTGAAAAAATGTTTTAATAAACTATTTGTTCTCCTTTTGCTTTGTTTTTAAATAGGTCTACGAAAATACATTATGAAAACTGTCCCCTGGGCATTATGACATTTTTCATTCAATTTTTTTCGATTCTCTTTTGTAGTTGCTAAAGGTGCTATTACATTATGTGTTTTTTACATATGTACTGTCAAATTTTCCCATAACAAAAGTTGTACACATCGTGTGATACATATGAAACATTGTTTATGTACAATACATGAGGAAAGTCACAAGTACATTTTTCAATTAGAACAGGTTCTATTTTTGCATGACAAACATATGAAAATACAACACTGCTTGTGGCGAAAGAAAAACAGTAAATTTTAAAGATTAATATTGAAAGAAAAATAAATTGTGTAGTATTAATTAACAATTAAAAAATATATAACTTTTTTTTTTAACAATAAATTTTTGTAAATTCACAAATTAAATCAGCTGTTGTTTACATTTAGAGGTTATGTCATACGGAAATACATATGCACGTGTGATAGCAAAAATTATGAATCGTATGTAAAAGACAATTTTGACAGACATGAGGAATTTCATATGGATAAAAAAAGTGACAGTACATATGTAAAAAACATTTCGTGTAATAGCACCTTAAGTAAAATCATTTACATTTAAACTGAGGGTAAAGAGAAATGAAAAAAAACCATGAAAAACAAAAATCGTGAGTATTTTCTACCTCGATTACTTCTCTGCCCCGTTCGCCGACAAATACGAAGTGCATGCCAGTTTCATGGCAGGATTACATGGAAAATTTCATAGTGTAAACAAAAAACTAACTTCAATGTTGATGTCACTTTCACGCAATTATTAGCGCACTAATTAATATGGCATCACTTTGTGACAATTGTGACTTACCGATTTACATTATTTTTTGTTTATCTGGCAACCAAGTAAACACAATCAGAAGAATAAACACAAGATTATTAAATTATTTTGTTTAATTAAAACACTTTAACAGTATATTGTAGATATGATTTAGTAATACCTTCGAAAAAGTCCGTTTTACAATTGCTGAGATGAAAAGTAAGCATGTTCACAATGAACATTTTTTATACTTGTTTGCTTTACTTATAAATTCTACTTTTTCAGTTTGATACCCTCACTTCGATTTCCTATTGTTTTTTTTTTATAAATGAGCAAACGTAATTGAAACGTTAATTGTACTTACATATAAACCATGTCTTCCCATGCACTTACTAAAATTGATCAAAAAGAATATTTAAAAAAATATTTATCTGGTGATAAAGAAAAGAAGAAAAAGAAAAAAGATAAAAAACGGAAAAATACTGAAAAAGTAAAAATTATAGACGATGATATAAACCATCTGGATTACGGTTTACATATTGATGAAGAATTGCTATTGACCGGTGATGATGCACCTCAGGTAGTGGGAGAATATATTCAGGAAACAGCTTCTGAATCTCAGATACCAAAATGGAAAAGTTTTGGAGTGAAAGAAGAACCCATAAATGTAGGAATTTCAAACAAAAACAACGATAGAGATTACTGGGGAGGACGTAAAAAGGATGATAGATTTATATCTAATAAGCTGTCGAAAAATCAATCGCCTGACAATTCACCGCCACGTAGAAAAGATGGAAATCGTAATTCACGCTCCTGTAGTCCGCCGAGGAAACAACATTTGAATTTACCTCCTAGAATATTAAAAATGGAAAAGACCCGTACGCAAAATAATTACTCAGATTATTCTGCAGGTACTGAAACCGAACTTAAACATCGGTTAGATCGTAGCATAACTCGAAAGTCGCAAATTAAACGATCTCCAGATCGCACTTCAACAAGTCATAGGGAACGTTTAAAATCTCCCGATCAGTCTCCTTCAAATAGAAAAGACTGTAGAAATTCGGAATATCGATCACCTCATAGAAAGAGAAGAGATTTGACTGATCTGTCCCCCATTCGCAGAAGAGAGCCACCTGACCTAAAAGAAAATTCGGATCAATCATCTCCAGGAAAAGCAAATTATTTATCCGATAAAGAAATGAAACGATTTTCAGATCAAAAGTCATCACCTCAAAATAGATATTCAGATCAATCTCCCTCTAGAAGGGGTAGAGATTCAGTTAAAAGTGATAGAAAGCGATCGTTAAATCAGTCACCACCAAGAAAAGGAAGAAGACTATCACCAGCTCAATCACCTTTATATCGAAGAAGAAATTCAAATCTGTCGCCAAGATGGGAAAGAAATGGAGTTTCGACAAGTAGAGAAGGGCAACGATCTCCAAATCAATCAAATTTACACCGACGAAGAGATTCCGATCAATCACCACCAAGAAAAAGCAGAAATTCTCCCAGTGGAGGAAGAAAAAGATCACCAAATAAAGATGGAAAGTCACCAACCAGGGGTAGTAGTAATTTACCTTTATTACATGTAAAACGTGAAAAATCTTCCTCAGATTTATCACCTGTTAGATATATTAAAATTAAAAGGGAATCTTTATCGCCACCATCGTCTCGTACCAAAAAACTTTCAAGATGGGAAAGACAAGAACCGAAGAAAAGTGTATCACCACCACCCTCCCATAAACACAAAGCCACTAAAACTTTAGAAGGTAAAAAGGCAGGGTTACAAGATGCCCATGCCCTACACAAAGAAAGTTTAGAAAGACGCAAACAAGAAAATATACTATTTGAAAAATTGTCTTCGGACATCTCAGGGCGCAATGCGGAAATACAAGTGCGATCAACCGGACGACAGGGACGCAGAGCTAGAGAAGCGAAGGAAGAAGATCCCGAAGAAAGGCGACGTAAAGTTGCCCACGAAGAAAAGAAAAAACAACTATATGATCGTTGGGGCAAAGGTCTTAAACAAATAGAAGACTATAAAAATCGTTTAGCTGAGCAAGAACATGAAAGTAACAAACCTTTGGCCAGATATTCAAATGATGAAGATCTTGAACGACACCTAAAAGAACAAGAACGTCCCGACGATCCTATGTTAGAATATATGCGACAAAAACGTAAAGACAAAGAAAAGCTATCTGGTAAACCGCAAGTACCTATATATCAAGGGTCATTCCCAGAAAACCGTTTCGGTATACGTCCTGGCTATCGCTGGGATGGTGTGGATCGCTCAAATGGTTATGAAAGGAAATATTTCGACGTGCAAAATGAAAAACGTGCTCAACAAGATGAAGCCTATAAATATAGTGTGGAAGATATGTAATTTCATACACTTACATTTTATGTATTTATTTCTATGCTTGATGTATTTTTTTTTTTTTTTATTTACAAAAGTACAAGTTTTGTAAAATATAGAATATGTGAAGAAAACCATTAGATTTTTATTTGTGACCCATTTTTCAGATATTCTTAGTCTGAACTACAATGTATGCTCAAACTTGTAGTAAATAAATTGGTATTTAGATGAGTATTTGAATTACAATTTTAGAAAGCAATTGCAAATAAAGTCTTTTGCAACAACAAAGAAAAAAAAAACAATTTTATTTATACGACTATAGTTATATTTTTTATATTTTTTCTCTATTTTTTTTTTTATTAAAAAGAAAAAAAAATATTGAATGGATAAATTTGCGGCGATTGGTATAAGAAAAAAAAATCGGTTAGTCGGGGGTCACACAAGGTAATTTTTATTGCGCAACTTTTTGGCAATTCTCTTTTGAAATTGCTTTTATGTCCACACACGACAATTTCTTCAGCAATTTTACTGTTTTGTTTTATTTTCTTATAATTTGACATTTGTGCTCTAGTCGTAAAGAACAATAATAAAATTAAATACATACATAAATTAATTTAATTGGTTTTGTTGAAAAATGAATTCAAAAGAAAAAAATGAAATAAAATCCATAATTGAATTGATAGGAGAAGCAATTGATTTGGATTCTGAAGACAGCGACAAGGAGGACATATTGATTGGTTTGTATAATGTGTTTTGTGAAAAACCATATTAATTTGAAACTTTTTCAAGGTTTATCCAATTTGTGTGAAACAGCATCGTATCTACCTGTAAAAAAAACAAGGAAGAAATGGATAAAACCGTGGAGAAACGCAAGAGTGGACCACGGCTCATACTCCTTTTTAAGAAACGAATTATTGTTGACGGACGAAATGTCATATAAAAACTACCTTAGAATGTCTGAGGAACAGTTTAATTTTGTACTTAACTAAGTGCAGCAGGATATAAGACGCGCTGACACTCAAATGAGAAAGGATATATCTCCTGCTGAAAAATTGGCAATAACGCTGCGTTTCCTTGCCACCGGTATGTATTTGATTTTGAAAATTTAATTTATTGTATAAAACTATCAACATTTATTTTAGGTGAAACTTTTCGTAGCATAGACTACCAGACAAGAGTATCGAGGTCGAAAATTTCGGGTGTAGTTCCTGAGGTGTGCAAAGCAATTTGTAAGCATATGGCTCCAATATATTTGAAGGTATTATATCAGAAACGTTATTCCATTATAATTATATACAAAATAACATATATAGATATGCTTGGTTTCAGTTTCCTAAAACTTCTTCAGAAATCTGCGCGGACAGAGACAAGGTGGATTTCAGGCGCCTTTTTTCAGCGGATTGCTTACACAGTTTTCCCATTAAGCATTCGACTTGCCAGGATGCATCAGCTTGGTCTTCTGGATGTATTTCCTCCATTCGAGCTGTGACAAGATTTCCAAGCCACGCAAACTTTTTTTTATCTTTCCTTCTGTTAATCGCAGTCTTCAAGTCTTTCATTTCGTTCCGAAAAACATTTATTGAATTTGAGCCCTAGTTACATACATATAAAGTAATACAAATATATGCATACATATTTACATATATTAAATATCATAAACATACCGTTCTTCTTTTTGCCGGGGGTTCATCAAATGAACTTTCGTCCTGAGTGCTGCATATTTCACTTTCCACGTCCTGGGTTTCGAGCTGATTATCACATACAAATACATATATGTCAGAATAAATTAATTAAAAAAATTGTTTAATTACAAACCTCTATATTATTTATGCTTTCCCTTACGCCAGTATGTGTTTGCAGAAAATTAAGTTGCTGGAAACACCAAAGTTTGGGAACGTATATATCGGCAGACCCAGCTCCGCTTTTTTCTGACTGCTTCATTTTTCTCTGCTCTTGACTGAATTGAGTTCGTAAGTTCTTCCATTTTCTCTTTATGTCTTCCATTGTAATTGAGCTGGTCCCTTTTTGCATCTCCTTCAAAATATTATTGTAAGCTTGCGCCTTCTTGCCCCGATCTAAATATTCTTTGCATTTAACAAAATAAATGCAATGGTTTTCCTTTACCAAAGTTATTAATTTTTCAATTAAGTCCCGATTCCATTTAAAGGCCATTGTAATAAAGTAAACAATAATTACGAATTATTCACACCAAGAAGCGAAACACCAAATGAAAAGAAATGTCAAATATTCAACAAAAAAAAAAAAAAAAGCGAATGAGAGAATTGCTTGAAATAGCCGAGAACCAGCAATTATTTTTCCCTTTTTATTCCCCTCACCGCAAACATCTACAAACTCAAGAATTGCTCAACTAAAATCGTCGTGTGTGAACTGCGACTTAAGAGCTGTGGCATGCAAGTCAATTTACTATAACGTACCCATACTGCAATATATGAATTAATTTAAATTCAAATTATCTTTTTTATTTTTCAATTTATTTATTTGTTAAATATTTCATTATAAGATTTAATCTTTTTATACTTAATAATTTATCATAATTTTTCACACTATATACAAAAACCTATTTAATATTTAAATTATCAAGAGTAGAATGTTTAGAATATCTAATCAAATAGCAGAACGTATCAATATTTAAAAGTTTTAAGTTAAAACCTATTCAGTTTAAAGAAATTACGCATAAATATTAAATAAAATGTAAGCGATTCTTGATCTCACTGAAGTGACCACCCACTTCAAAGTACGAAAAAGAATAAAACGTAACAAGAAAAAAAGAAATGAGTGTAAAGAGAAATATAAAAAAAGTCTTGAAAAACAGAAATCGTTTTTGTTTACCCCTCTTGCTTCTCTACAAACAAAAATAGACGTCGAAAAACGACGTCGTCAAAAATCGCCGTGTAAAGGCCTAGTTAGCAACACGTAACCTTAACCAAACGTGTCAGCTGTTTTTTTCTGTGATACATATGAAAATATGAAAATACAACACTGCTTGTGGCGAAAGAAAAACAGAGTAAATTTTAAAGATTAATATTGAAAGAAAAATAAATTGTTTAGTATTAATTAACAATTAAAAAATATATAACCTTTTTTTTAACAACAAATTTTTGTTAATTCACAAATTAAATCAGCTGTTGTTTACATTTAGAGGTTATGTCATACGGAAATACATACGCACGTGTGATAGCAAAAATTATGAATCGTATGTAAAAGACAATTTTGACAGACATGAAGAATTTCATATGGATAAAAAAAAGTGACAGTACATATGTAAAAACCATTTCGTGTAATAGCACCTTTAATAAACAATTAATTATTTTTTTCTTTAATAAATTTGTAAACAATGTTTATTTATAGTGCCAGCTGATAAATATGTCTTATTGTGAATAATCCAATTGAGTAAAATTCACAATAGCGCTATTTTATCGAATGTGCGCAATAATACCAAATGAATATTCGTTCGACCAGTTAATTCGACCACAATCGAAAATTGAAAGTTGCTCATAATCTGTCACTACGAAAAAATTAGAAAAAAATTTTTCTCAATAAATTCAAAAATTTATAAGAAAAAATATTCATACATCTGAAATACTAATAAAAAAAAAAATTTTCATAAAATATATTATATTACAGTACTTGAATAAAAAAATAAATAAAAAAAAATAAAATAAATATTGCCCGTTGCCTGCCATACAACCTTGTTGACATACCCATTTGAAAAGCCCATAAATTTTTTTATCTATTAACATCGGAAAGAAATGGCTTTCTACGTGCTGCACGGCCATGATAATTAGATTTTTTTAATATTTTGCGAATAATATCTTCAAGGATGTCTTTGCCGAAGGATAACTAATTTTGGAAGCAGTAATTCTGGAATTCAGTTTTAGTGACGCCAAATAGTTCGCATTTCACGCTTAGTTTGTTTGGGAGAGTGACCAGAACGAGGTTTTTCAAAATTGAATAGTAGATTTATAGTTTTAGACGATGAACTGCACCGAGGAGCGGCATTTCATAAAAAGATCCATTTCATGAAAAGATTTACCCTAGGATAATTTTTCTCTCGTTAGCACCGATTTTTTTAATTTTGCGACTCATCTCAAAATATAATTTCCAAGAAAAATATAGTTACGTGAATTCATTTTTATACAAACAAGTTTTTTTTTTCCACTAAAATAAAATAGGTGTAAAAATCCTGAACGTCGTTGTATAATTCCTTATTGTAAATGTACGAATACTTTCTGGCAACTATAAGGCATACTGTGATGTTTGTGTTGTAAACAAAAAATTTAAGTAGAAACGTTCCGTAATTTTTTTTTGAAAAACATGTGATATCACCATGTGTAATGGTAAAAAGTTCGTAATTCAAAATATTTATTTAAAATTAAAAAATTTAAAATTTTAAAATTTTCATTTTCTAGCCGGTGTATAGGTTTATATAAAAATTTATATTTTTTTTATTGTATACAACAAAATAAATCACATTTACATATAAAACGAAATAATAAACAAGGAATACAATAGGAACAAGATAAATTTTAACATTTCAAAGACGAACACCCGTATTCATAAAAATTAATGTGTACTTCAAGTAGACTTTATCAACAAATTTTGTATGAAAAACAGACAATAAAGTCTACTTGAAGTACACTTTAATTTTTATGAATACGGGTGGAAGTGTTTAAAAAAAATTAACCTAGAAAAAATTGCATTTATCACATAAGAGGTATTGTTACACAGTAAACGTTACGCTTACGTACACGCATGACTGTGTAAAGGTATTCAGCAACTCTGTTCTCATTTTCGATTACATTTGTTATCGATAACAATTGTGAAAGCTAGAAGTGTAAAATAAATAAAAACAAATGAATTAGTAGGGCTGCCGTAACATAATATGGAATATATCGGGAAATTTTTAATTCATTAATTAATTCTTAGTATTATCCTATTGTTTTCCTAAATATCTAATCTATTCAGATATGATAAACCACCCAATACCTGTTTTAAAATTACGGCATCATGTATAGTTTTTAATATAAAGAAATTCTTTAATGTGCGAAAATCATTTTAGAACTTTTCGAATGCATTCAGTCCTACAATATTGTGCTAACTGAGAACTAAATGTGGTTCAATTTGTTTTTATAAATTTTTTTATTTTTTTAAGCCTAGTTCCGCGAAGCCTAATTTGGCTAGTTTTTTTTTTGCAGCGACAGACCAAAGCCTCTGGTGGGAATCGAACCCACGACCCCCGCATGATAGGCGAGCACGCTACCTACTCACATACCGGGGCGCTTAAATGGTTCCACAGTTGGAAATAGTGAACCATATTGATAATTATTGTATGTGCACTTCCATTGAAAAGTTAAGGGGAATCTAAATCTGATGACCAAATTAACGAGAAAGACCACTTTTTTAACTTTAAGATTAGAATATCTCAAAATTCTTACATTTGTCGGCTTGTGTTAGTATGTGTTCACACATGAAAGTTTTCTTGCTGAAAGTCTTGAGTTTATAGGTGAGACGGGAGAGAAGAATGGCAGAGCGTACATACTTTCATCTACTCTGAAATTCTCTTTTGTTTCTTGTTTCGTAATTTTCAAAGTGAAGTTATTTTACGTTTTCTTTAATTTTTATGTTCGTTTGTGTTACGAAAGACAATAATTTGATATAAAGTTAATTTTAATGAAATAAAATGATAAAATAAATAGACAAAATGATAAAGCAAACATAAGTCTTGAATTTCAATACGAAAATTTCAGTATGTAGACACGGATGAAAGTTTAAAAGAGAATTTCAAACAATTTCTAAAAGAAAAATTTTATGTGTAAACCGGGATTTAGTGAAGCAGCTTGATTAAAAAACAGAAATCGAGACAAAATATTTCTACGAAACGCATCTACTGAAACTAAAAACAAACAATATATTTTTTGTTGGAATTTATCCAGAGCAATATATACCTCAATTTATATATATTTATTTGTTATATACTTTAATTTTACTACTTTAATATTTATATTCACAAAATGATGCGGACGGATGCTTTCACACCTTAACGTTTTTTTATCCGTTACACCACTTTGTCGGTGTAACATGTTTTTTGAGACTTATATTATTTATCAATTGTCTGGCAGTCAGGTAAAACTATAGTTAAATTGACGAGTTTATATGGGAGAATTTTTCCACATAAATGTAGAATGCATGTATATAATGTGACAAGTTATAGCTAATATTAAAAATTAAATAATTCAAGAAGGTATTAATAAAAACTTTTAAGATAAAAAAAGAAAAACATAGGTAATTTGTTGTATTTTGAAGGTAATGAATTGATAAATATACATTTTACTTTTTTTTAACTTAGTGTGTTGTGTATTACCTTATCAACGAGTATGAACAATTTTTAGTACACACATTCATTACAGGAAAGTACACATACACTATATATCTTTTTAGTGTTTGTGTACTTAGAACACGTACACTATATCGTAGCGGTTGTGTAATTTTGAAGCGAACTCAATCAGTAAAAAACAAAAGTACACGAAACTTACCGTGAGTTAAGTATTATTTTCGGTCCTCCTTAGGTCCATATAGTGTTTTTATATTTACTCAATTTTACATGGAAACACTAAACACAAACACTAAAAAAAATCGTGTATGTGTACCCTGGATGTACGGTACGTGTAACGCACTGTTTTTATTCATTACCTGCTTTTAGTTTGCTTAAACAGATTTATGTCGTTGTCTTTTATAGAAGTTAAAGAAAAACTTGTTTCCTGTGTATAAAAAACTTGGTCAGTTAAAGAAATACAGAAATCCATCACTGCTTTGTTTGAAATGAGCGCGGCAGCCCTATTTAATACATTTTCTTTTTTTTTTCTTCCTGTAGTTTTGTTTAATTTTGTCATTCTTGTTTGGCAAGTGAGACGCGTGTTTTGATATTCTTAAATTTAAAGAATTTTGTTATAAAACTATAACAATTAGCGTTGAAAACTTTAACAAACAATAAATTCTATAGCAAAAGTGCCTTTAATAAATTAAAATTTTGACTTTTAAAAAGAAAAGTGTAAAACTACATATAAAACCAAGCATGTACATAATGTGTGAGTGCTATCTGAAAAACCACATTTTTGTCAATATAAACAAAGTGGAAGAATTTATGCTCATCGTGTTAATTTTGAAAATCATCTTGGTACAATATTTTACATCCATTTAAATTTTATCCATTATTACGTATTTTGAAGTATTATTAGTGGTTTTTGAACTTGGACGTAGAATTGCAAGGGCATGTTGTCCATCCATTTGGCGTTTGCAAAAAAAAGCTGGAAGAACGATAGTTGTTAACGAACAATAATAAGAATCATAAACCAAACTTTGCACAACACAATAACAAACTAAGTTCAAAACAACAACAAACAAGAAACATATTGAATTCTTGTTTTGTTCATTGGATCATAATTAACTTGTTCGGCTGATTGTTGAACTATGGGTGAGTATAATCTCCTAAAATCTCGAAATTTCTTATATAAATTGCAATCTAGCCTAAATCTTGCGAAGCAAAATTGCATTAATGAAATTGTAAATTTTAGTTTGGGACTGATAAATAAAAGTAAGAAATAACTATTAATTCTGCCCGAAAAATAAATATAAAGTGTTGAATTCGGCTATGCAGAATCTTTGATACCCTCCACCTAGGTTTTACGTTTACATTAATGTCTGGACTTATTGCGCTATTTATAACAAATGTAAACAAAATATTTTAGAAAAAGTAGACAATACAAAATTATTACAACAAACACAAAGAATTTTTGTTAGCATTTTTAATGGTGCCTCCACATTTTAGGCCGAATTTACCCAATTTTAAATACCTCAGATCTTTAAATAATGACAAACAATTTAATCCCACCAGGTAATGAGCTTGATTTCAACAGACAGAGAGACAAACGGATGGACGGACAGAATCGAGTTGTTACAGGGATCAAGAATATATATACTTTGCAAACGTAATGGCAAGCTGATATATACCCTCAGCACAGTTCAATTCCAATTATATATTCTTCCTTATTTAGAGATTTTAACAAATTTGATATTCACATATGAGATCTTATCTTTACATATATGTAGATATTGCAACAAATAATATATAGGATCTAAAGATATTAAATAGTTTTTTTTTTGTCAGATTTATAGTCATTTTTCAGACATATTGTAATTACTACTGTAATTAATATTAATTTTGTTTAAATGGTGCGTGGTAAAGAAGATGAAAGCATATATTTCAAAAATTCATAAATTAATAGGACCGGTTTCTGGCATTTCAGCCTTCATCAGCGATTTATTGAACATTGTGATAATTGTTATGTTTTTAATTGAATAGGGCGGCCGTGAGGTTTGAACCATGAACCTTCACATACACTCGTACTTGCACTTTTGGTCAGCGCTTTAACGAAAACTGAGAATAGTGGAAATTAGAAGTGTAAATATTAAAAAAATTCAAAAAATAACGATTGTTTGTTTGGACAGAGTTGTATCTTCTGAAATTAGTACAAAGTAAAGCTGTATGGTAGAAAACTGAATCTAACCACACTGCTCGTAGACCTGACTTTAGGTGAGTGTGTTAAAGAGCTGACCAAAAAGTGCAAGTACGAGTGTATGTGAAGGTTCATGGTTCAAACCTCACGGCCGCCCTAAGTAGATTAAATAGTTTTTATTTTATTTTTTTTTTTGATGATTTTTGAAGGAAAATGGGAGGAAAATACTTTTTATGATTTAATAAATTCAAATACTATATTTATGTGCTTATAGGAGGTTTATTAGAAATAATAGACCTCTATAAGCATATAATTTTCAATTTGGTGATTTCCTTTTAATTTTAAGTTATTTCACTACATTCTCTTATCAGTGGGTAAGACGAATTTTCAATTTTAACAAAGTAATTGTTATTAATCGTTGTTATGAAATCGATAATGTTTTCATAACCTGTTTCTTCACGAAGAAGATTTGTAGGATACCTCCAGGGCTTTTTATTTATCACTAGCTGTTTTCACCCGGTCTTGCCCGGGATCGAAAGGCCTTTGACTTGAAAAATGGTTCACTATGCTTATCAGGCGCTGAGTACTTAGTCCCCGATGAACCTTCCTCAAAAAAATTAACTTACTCCCAAAAAATTTGTATGGGATTGGGGAATTTGTTCATGTTGGAAAAATTCCCTATGTTCACTTTTTTTGGGGAACAAAGTCATGTTTTATTTCAATTAAAATTTTGTGCTTTTTTAATTTAGAACTTTTTTTTTATAAGACGCTACAGCAAAAATACTTAAAAAATAAGCTGCGAAACCGCCTCAAGTTTTTATACCCTATACCACCATGTGGTTTGGGTGTAATGACTTTGTGCTGCTGTTTGTAACAACCAAAAATATTTGACCTACACCCATCTTTAATTATACCGATCGAATCAGAATCACTATCTGATTCGATTTAACGATGACCGTCCGTCCGTCTGTGTGTCCATGTAAAGCTTGTAATCAAACTGCAGGTCGCAAATATGAATATATTTCGATGAAATTTGGTATTTAATCTTTCATCGGCCATGGGATGAACGCTATTGAAATTGGTGAGAATCGGTCAATGTCCAGACCTAGTCCCCATACAAATGACCCCTATGAAATCAACATACATATATTGCCATAAGATCAAAATTATCATACAAATCTTAGTCAAATTGGGTTTGTATGTATGTATTACATCCATTAATCAGTAGTCCAAAAATGATCCCTATTGGACAACTCTTAGTCATAGGCCCCATATAGAGCTGCTTCCCGATCTTCACCTAAATCTATCAAAAAAAAAAAAAAATTGCACTGATTCTTCTCAAATTTTGTTTGTATATATTTTTGCAAAATACAAGAGACTTTACCAAACATGGTCAGGATCGGTCTATTTTGGGCCTAGTCCCCATATAGATATAGCATCCGATATGAACTTTTTCATATCTGCAGCCGAAAAAATTTTCAGATCATTGCGATATTTTTGCTGAGCTGTGTTCGCGAGCGCGTTGCGTTTGGCAGCCACACCAGTGCTGCCGCGCAGTTGTTGTCAACCTATTTTAATTGCCAAATTATATTTTTCAGATCATCCGATATTTGAGCGCAGCTGTGTTCCGCGTCTGCGCGCCGCACGCCGCTTCCGCGCACCGAAATTATGCTATTGAAAAGAATACAGATTTTAAATACGTTTATTGAGAGCAGTATGGAGAATTTGTTCATTTCTTTTGGGGACCTTTTTTTACAAATTTGGGGAATTTGTTCATTTTTTGGGGAATGTGTTCATTGGGGGCTAATTGTCTATGAGAAAAACAGGGAGATTCTAAGTTGATACCTGCTACCGTAAGAGATTGTCCTCTTATGTACGTTATGTTAGGAACAACTTTTTGTACCATCTCTTGCAATGAAAAACCAACTTACAGAAGTCTTCTGGTAGGGATATTACAGTCGTTTCAAGAGTTTCACATTCCCTGGAGTTAGCTTGTCTAATCCGTTGGGACTGAAGGCATTGTTTAGTCGTTTCCGGAGTTTCACATTCCCTCGACTAAGCTTGTCTTCGCTGCTGGATTTCTAGACGCACTGGAGTAGATTCAGGCATTTCCGCTTCTCTTACAAAGCTTGTCTTGATCTTTGGGCTTCAAGACGTTATTTTTTTTTTTTTTTTATTTATTTAGCAATTTTGCTATTATATTACATTTGCTTAATATTAAATCAATGGATTTAATTACATCAAAACTTTTGTTTTACATAACCTATTATTTTGCTTTTAAATATAAAAAAGTAACTTTCATTCTTTAAATCTATTGGAATTTCATTATATAGTTTAAGACCATTATAAAATAATACATTTTGTAAATAATTTGTTCTACAAAGGTTCAGCCTAAAATCACACAAATTCGGTAAATTGTAGGGTTGAATGTCTGCTACATAAACTAACTGTTTTTGCATATAATTGGGTAACATTCCATTTTTCATTTTAAATATAAATATTAAAACATTCATCACAAGCCTTTGCTCTACCGAAATCCACTGCAATTTATGTAACATATCAATTTCGTGGGTTAACATATGACACTGAAGAATACATCTCATCCCTTTATTTTGTAACTTTTGAAGTCTTTCTTTCATCTGTTTGTTACCAAGAAATAATAAAGTTGAACAGTATTCAAAATGGGGTTTAACGGTGGTATTATATATATTTATAGCCGTGATTGCTGAAACTTTACTTCGAATTCTTCCTAAGAAACCAATTTTCTTAGAAATCTTTTTACAAATGTAGTTATAGTGTAAGTCAAACTTTAGGTTTTTGTCTATAATAATACCAAGATATTTTATTTCATCAACTTTCTCCATTGACACGCCATCAATTATAACCTGCTCGTCCGTTGATCCATTCATAATCATTATTTTTGTTTTATTTGTATTGAGTTTTAATTTGTTACCTTTTAGATACTTGCTAACCTCTGTTAATTCTGTATTCATATTACGCACACACTCCTCAGGAGTTTTACCACTGATATATATGAGAGCATCATCCGCAAACATGCATATTTTTGCTTTTTTCAAAACTTTTCCAAAGTCATTTATATAAATAAGAAATAGTAAAGTTCCTAGAACTGCCCCTTGAGGCACACCAATGTTGACATTTTTTATTGTCGATATACTTTCTCCACATTTCGTTCTTTGTGTTCTGTTTTCTAGATAACTTGTAAACCATTTTAATTCCACGCCTTTTACACCATAATTACGCAGCTTTTTTATTAAAATTTCTTTGTTAACAGTCTCAAATGCTCTTTTCAAGTCTAAAAAGACCACCACTATACAATTTTTATTTGCCACCTCTGTCTTCCATTGCGTTACCACCAGATTAAGAAGCGTTTCACAACTATGTTGGTGTCTAAATCCTGATTGAGTTTCATTTAATAATGTGTTAATTTCAAAGTATTTGTTTAGTTGATTGTACACTACTTTTTCCAAAATTTTTCCTATTGTCATCAACATATTTACCGGACGAATTTCTTGAGGGTCTTTCGCATTTTTAACCTTTTGAATTGGCACTATACAAGATTCTTTTAGACAATCGGGGAAATAACCTGTTTGTAAAGATGACACAATAAGACGATGAAGATAAAGTCCAAGAATATCAAAATTTTCCAAAAGCATTTTGACTGTAAGAAAATTGTGATCCTTTTTCCCATTCATTTTGTTCATTATACTTTTTAAAATATTTATGTCAATGATATCAAATTTAAAATTCAAATTCGTATTTTCTTGAATAATATTTTCATAGTTAACGAATGGTATGCTTTCGGCAATTTGATGTACACTATTTACAAAAAATGAATTTAATTCATTTGCTATTTCTTTTTCATTAGATATAGTTTTCCCATTTAGCTCTATTTCATTAATTTTAGAATTGTCTTTTTTTAACACCAGCGATTTTATGGTCTTCCACATTGTTTTTTGGTCCAAACATCTATTAATTTTGTTGTTAATATAATTGTTTTTTGCCTTTAGTAGTTCTGATTTGTAATTGTTTCTAAACTGTTTGTAATTGTTCCAATGTAATTCATTATTATACCATACAGCAGTCTGGTAGAGCTGTACTTTTGTTTCTTTCATATATTTTAAAGTATTATTATACCATGGATTTGTTGTACGAGTTGATATAATCTTAGTGGCAATCATTGGGCTTATGGCATCGTTTATGCTTTTTACTATTGTATTAGATAATTCATTACAAATGTGGTTTGAACTAACATTCATTATTTCACTCGAAAGTAGATTAGCACGGAAATTAAAATTATTGAAATACAATGACTTTATCTTTTGTCTTCTTGGTAATTCCACTCCATTTTTTACTGGAATTATAATTTCTAAGGACTCATGATCACTTATTTTAAATTTAAAATTAGTTTTAGTGTTTATATTTTCAATATTAGTTACTGCATAATCAATTAAAGTTGATGTGGTATTTGTTATCCTTGTGAATTGTGTTACAGTTTGTTTAAAAAAATTATCGGTTATGATGTTTTCCAACGTAATTTTATGTGAATTATTCTCATACCAATTAATATTAAAATCTCCCATTATTAAATAATTAACATTATCATTAATTTTTCCCATTTGATTTTCAAAAAAAGATATAAAAACATCTTCTGGAGATTCTTGATTATTTGGTGAACGATAAACACCTATTAAATTATATTTTAAGTTTTTATTAATAATTTCAATTTTCAACCACCAAATCATTTTTCCTACTGCAGTACATTCAATTAATTTAAATTGCCAATTTTTTTTTATATAAAAACAGACACCACCTGTATGCCTTGATGAGCTGTCGCATCGTAAAACGTTATAGTTTTTTAACATTATTTCACCATCGTCTATTTCCTTAGTAAGATGGGTCTCCGATAAACATACAAAATCAAAATCCTCTTCAACACACAAAACTTCTAATTGGGTTAAATTTGTACTTAACCCCCCAATGTTAAGATATAATCCATTTATAGAGTTTAATTGCTAATAAGCAATCCTTTCCGCTTCTTGCTTAGTTTTCCTTTGTACAATACGACAACTTGGACTCCTACAATCATGATTTACATTTACATCATTTAAATTAAGTCGTTCTCTGGCATTAACGCAATTGATACATTTTTCATAATTATTTTTACAGTCCTTATAAGAGTGTGCACTTTCACTGCATTTAGCACAAATTTGACTTTCACAGTTACAGTTTTTAGATGTATGGTTAAATCCCCAGCACTTGTAACATCTTAGAAGACTACGACTTTCATAAACAGGACACCGGTCCCACTCTATATTTATTTTACCTTTACCTTTTATTTTTTCAAAACCAAATCCATCAGTCTCAATCAATGCATTATAAATAAGAGGATTCTTATAAGACTTGTAAACTTTTAAGCATATTAAATGGTTACATTCTATATTATTTTGTTTTTTATTTGCCTCCACTATTGTGTCTTTATCCAACTCCTCGTTCATACCGCTTATTAATAATTTCGGATTTTTCATTTTAGGCATTTGAATTTCGTAATCGTTACCCATTTTCTCCTTGATTTCTTCTGACAAAATATTTCGGTCATTTTCATTTTGACATCTGATGGCAATCACTCCGTCGTTCCTTTTTGCTATTCCTTTAACTTCTAAATTAAGAGAAGATGGCTTAATTTTCTCTTTCATATCTTTCTCCGTTTTACCACTGTCTTGTTTTTGCTTTGGCTTTAAAATTACGGGCACACTGTTAATGTTTTTTTTTCAACGTACTTGCATATGTTTCATTATCGTTGTTTATTGGATTTTTTTTTAATTCGTTGACAATTTCTATTTTTGCTTCTTCTACTCGTTCATTAATTTCTTTGTTAATTTTATTTTCGCTTTCTTTTATAAGTTCAATTAAATTTTTATAATTTTCATTTGTGATTTTAATAAAATTTATGCATTCATCACATATAAACCTCATATTTGCACATTTCATGACAGTGCCAGACTCATATTCGGACAAATTATAGCATTTCAAATAAAACTTTTTCCACAAAATCCACCACATCGTATACCACTATTCCTACAGCCTATATTACACCTCCCACAGCTTAAATCCATGACTCCTCGCTATCTTCATCAGAAGTGTATAAATCGCAATAAAAATATATAGTAAATATATATCTTTATAAATTTGATTTTGATTTTTATGTAAAAAAATCCAAATATTATAGAGAGTTCAATAATAACACGTCCGTTTGCTTTCGCTACTCGCTACACATTATTGGGTTTGCTCAAGTGTTTCAGCATTTCACGACTCAGATTGTCTAACTCGATGAGACTCGATACGAATTTGGGTCTAATCAGGTTCTCTAGAGTTCTGTTTTGTTTAAGCCTTTTTGCATTTGAGGTTGTACGGCCTATATGCTATGCTTTCATTGTCAAGGCACAATTGCAAATAGTTATTTTTCCACCTTTACAACTCATTTATATAGTGAAAAAGATGAAATGGAAATATTTGTAATAGGTTGCTTTCCAATGTAGCCAAAAGGAGGTTGATTTAAAATCTTTATTTCATAATGGTGTAAACGCAAGAGTAGTAAGTAAAGAGATTTATGCACAAAATTTTTGGGAAGTCCATTGAAAAATTAAAATATGTTAACAAACACTAAAAGCGTATATAGTAAATTTAAAAAAGTGGGCGTGGCCAATAAAAGTATATGACGACCATACCTGGGATTTGAGAATAATGTGCAGTAAATTCGAGCGAAACCCATAAAAAATTATAAAAGTGATCGCAAAAGTAGGCGTGGCCGATAAAAAGCATGTGACCTTCCCTGTGGTACAGAGATTGTGTCTACCAAATTTCTGAGAAATCCGTTAACAAATAAAAATTTGTATAGCAAACAAATATACCAAAAAACAGAAAACGAATTGTATACAAAAAGTGGGCGTAAAAGTAGGTGTGGACAGTACGAAGCATATGGCGACCTTTCCTGGAGTACGTAGATCGTGTGTACCAAATTTCAGAGAAAACCGTTAACAAATAAAAATTTATATAGCGAACAAATATACCAAAAAGCAGAAAATGAATTGTATATAAAAAGTGGGCCTAAAAGTAGGCGTGGCCGATAAGAAGTATATGGTGACCTTAGCTGGAGTACAGGGATCGTGTGTGCCGAATTTCAGAGAAATCCGTTAACAAATAAAAATGTGTATAGTGAACAAATATGAATAAAACAGAAAATGAATTTTACATAAAAAGTGGGCGTAAAAGTATGCGTGGCCGGTAAAAAGTATATGGCGACCTTTCCCGGAGTACAGAGATCGTGCGTACCAAATTTCAGAGAAATGTGTTGAAAAATAAAAATTTGTATAGCAGTCAAACAAACAAACAGAAAATGAATTTCATATATATAGATTTTAAGACATTTGTTTTGTATAATTTGTAAGCATTGGCAGCATCACTCCAAATAGGACACGCGTATGTTAATATTGGCCTTATAACACTTTTGAAGAGTAGATTTTAGTTTTTGGGGTTTAGAAATGACTTTCTATTTAGTAGTGGCCATAATGCTTTAAATGATTTTATAGCTTTTTGGCACGTAGCCATAATATGTTGTTTAAATGTAAGCTTTTTGACCAAGACAATAAGAAGATGACGTCTTGGCAGTCTTTTGGGAGATTTGTTGAATGGAAAAATTGTTTGGATTAATTTAATTTACCATTTGTGAAAATATTTACTGCATTTTACAAGTCCCTTTTCCATTTTCTTCTGGAGTTTGTTTGAAGAATTAAACGCAGCAGTATCATCTGCGTAGTAAGCAACTTTCATATATTTCGGTACTTTAAAATCGGATGTATATATCGAGTAAAGCAATGGCGACAAGACTGATCCTTGAGGTAACCCTGTGGTAATTGGTTTTGGAGATGATGTTTCATTATTAATCGCAACTTCTACCGTGAATGAAATCTGAAATAAGTTTGCATAAATATTTTTGTATATTTGCATCAAGAAGTTTAAATACTAGGCCTAATGGCCAAAAGGGATGTATAAATAGCTGATTCAGAACTAGGATTTTCCTTCTTAAAATTATTGACTGTTGAATTTATTAATGTATCCGCTGAGTGGTTGTAGTTCGAAGTGAGGTTATTTGCTTGGACAAATTTATTTGCCAGGACTTCAGCCTTGTCCTTATCAGATGTTATCCTTGTATTTCCAACCTCAAGGTGAGAGATTTGATTTTTTCCTTTTCCTCGCAAGTTCCTGCTTATTCTCCAAAATGATTAACACCTGGTTTTAAATTGGATAATAATTGACACCATTTCTTATTGCGTTCCGAATTAATACTTTTATCAATAATGTTACTTAGAAACTTAGTACATTGATTATAAAAAGTTTGCTCGGCTATATTTGAAGATCGTTGGCTTTTTCTTTTAAAGCTTCTTCTTAGTTTAATAAATTTCACAGTACTTTCTGGTAATGTGTAATTATTTTGTTGAGTTATTTTAGGTGTAGACGCATCCCTTGCTTCGAAAACTACATTTATAAATTTTTGGATTTCCTAATCAATTACTGCCTTGGTATTGTATATATCGGAATACAACGTGATTTTATTGTCTAAAAAATTCATATAAATGGTTGCATTATAATCATAATAATTGAGGTCAACCTGCAAGGCCATTGATCTTTTAAGTGTAAGTACATATAATGGGGCGATGGTCTGATGGTATTTCGTAATCCATTGTTTTTACGTCTATATTTAAAGCGGAATTGCTTAAAATAATATCGACTGTGGATGCTTCGCGATTGTGTTGATGGGCGAATAGGGTTGGACTATAAGGATAGTGAATGAAAAAATTGCTTGATTGCTGTAGGTTATTGAGTGCGATTCCTGCAGTATTATTTGAACGGCAATTCCAAGAACAATGTTTGGCATTTAGGTCACCAAAAACTATATATTCTTTGGTGGAAGGTGTTAGGTTCAAGATATCAGCACAGAAGTTATGGGTATATCTTGGTGAATATAACGAAGATACAACAATAGGTCTATTATTTATAATAACTTCAATTGAGATGTTTTCGATTGATGAGGTGTTTGATATAAAGAGGTTTTTATGTGCGACAGATTTATGAATTAACAGAGCTACTCCTCCTCCTCCTCTAGCATCTGTTCTGTCACTTCTATATAAATAATAATTTGTAAAATAAGGTCTATGATTTTCTGAAAAAAATGTTTCATTCAAAGACGCTATTTTAATATTTTCTCCCTCAATTAGTATCTCAAATTGTTTTAATTTAGAAAAGTTTGAAATTTGAATGCTAATGGAAGCATTTTGAATTCGTTTAAATTATAAGTATAATCCATGGGCGTATACCACCAATGACATTACAACTTTGATTTGTTGTACTTTTGAAGCACACCTATGCAAATCATCCATAGCTGTAGTGAAAATATCAAAAAGCTCATCGATGCTAAATAAATCGTTGTTTGTTTTCAGCTGGTTAGCATACATATCATACAGCACATATCATACATGCAGCACTTCGATGGCAATGTTCACCGCCATGGCCATACATTAAGCAGTTCCAGCATTGAGTTGGTTTGTTCCTGGATTTCGATTTGTATTTTTGCCAAGAAATTATAATATTGGAAATTGTTCGTACATTTTTTATGGCAGTTGGATTAAAATTTTTACGAACAAATTGAACTTTATAAACTGCATTATTGTTTGAACTGAATTTGGTGGCTATTTCAGTTACGGAAGAAGGGGATAGGTTGTAGTTTTTTAGCTCCTTGGAGATTTTCTCAGAGCTTATGCGGGGTAAACCGTGTAAAAAGGTGTTGTATAACCTGTTTTCTTTGGAGCCATAAGAATGAAACTCCATCTTACTCTCTTTAAGTATTTGCTTGTAGCATTCGTACATTTCTTTACTTGGAGCAAAAATTTTGGTACCAATTGAAGTACGTTTGAAAATACAATCCTTTGTATTTCTGTAAATGAAGCGCCTACAACAATGGGTGGAGGTTTGTGTTCCTTAACATCATTAATATTTGAAAAGGGAGTTACGTCCATATCATTGAGGACAGCAAGCAGGCTAAATCTGTTGCTAGAAGTTGACGCAATGTTCGGGTTAACAAAACCCGGAGGAAGTTTTGTCATCTTGTTCACAAGCTTTCTTTTTGATAAAGATTTGGCCCCTCGGGCAATGGCTAAATGAGATCACGTGAGTTTAAATGAGATCAATAATAGGCAATTGCAAAAACAAAAATATACACTTGTTGTTAATTTTAAATAGTTGTACTCTAAGCGCTTTAATTTTTTACACGACCGTTCGTAAAGAGAGTTAGATTTGAACTGACCCTTAGCACAGTGGAGTTTCTGCTCGAAAACATAAAAATAAGTTATTTTATGTCTTTCCCCTTCGCTGGTTATGGAACAAAACGTACAGAATGATTCATTAAAACTTATTAATTTAACTGCTAGTAATGATCTGTGAATGTTTCGCTATCATTTTTTTTATTTTTTTAATAAATAAATTAAATTAGATTAAGAAACTTGAGCTTTTTCTTCCAATAAGCATAATATACTAAGGGGACATGTTTTTCTTTTAGAAATATCGAAATTTTTTATAAATTGTGCATACTTTTATTTTTTTTTTTTTTAACAAATCTTGTGTCTACCAAAATATCGAAATTGCAAATGTAAATGATACTAGGTTTTGAAGAAGATTTCAAAGCAAATTTAAACGCACCACAAAATATTAAAAATGTAGTGGCTTTAAGAGCAACTATAATAGGTATGTAATATAATAGGTATGTATAATAGGTATGTAGCCTAAGGCCACGATCCCGAAAACACCGAAATTGTTCATGTATGTATGGGTCAACTACAGCTTGCAATCCTTCTCGTTCTCCCACCTGGTTTTCAGCTATTGGTATTAGCTTGCCCCTTCATTCACTAAATAATCTCACTTACTCTCTCTCCTTTTAATATGAGTGGGTATTTTTTTTTACGAAAAGAGTGAGATTATGAACGAGTGTATGTATATCTATGTGTATTAGGGATAAAGAGATAAGAAGTTACATAATGACATACATAGGCTATTCTATGAGTGGGTGAGCGTAGGTAATAAAAAAAAAAAAAACAGGTTTATTTTTTTTGGTTGTGCTAGAGAAAAAAAAAGAAGGCTTGTATAATTGAGTGTTGATTGTAAAAGAATAAAGATTACGGAAAAACCTAAAATTAAATGAAGAAAAAATTTAGTTTGAAGAAAGTTTGAAAGTTTCGATTTGGAAAGAAGCAAATTGTGTGATAGTTTTTCTGAATAAAAGAAATTTAAAATTTTGGTTTGTGATATAAAAGAAAAAAAAAAAACACATTAACTTATCATATTTAAGAGAAATCGTTGATAAAAAAAAGAACTTTCATTTTTACAAGTTTATAATTAAAACAAATATTAAAATATTTAAAATCTAATCTCTGAAATTATAACAAAAATTGTATAAAAGAAAACACACTGGAATAACAGTGCCTAACATTACAACAAAACAATTTAAAATAAGGAAATCTAAAATAAACCAATTATTCAAAAACCACAATAAAATTCATAACCATCACGGCGAACATATCAACACAATCAAGGAGAAAAGGTCAACCAACATAAGCGAGACGTTTCGTACAGTACAGTTCAGTGGGTAAACCTTAAATATATTAAATATTTTGTATATTTCTATAATATTAATAACTATTTTAAAATTAATTATAAAAGTAAAATTGTACTGAAATTAATATATTTCTAAGAAAATAAAAGTGTTCTAACTAAATAAATTTTTCTATATTTAAAATTAAAACGAAAAATTTTCAAAATTTAAAATCAAAACTAAATTAAAATCCCCGAAAATTTTATATATTACTTGAATATTTAAAATTGACCTAAATTTAAAAAATTATAGGAATTTAAGAAAATTCACAAATGGTACCATATTTAAAAAGAAAATTTTTGGTTAAAGTTAAAATTAAAATATTATAATTTAAAATATCATTATTATTCTGTAGTGCTAAAATTCAAATTGAGCTAAAATTAAAATATTAAAAGCAAAATTTTTCTAAATAAATTGCGCTAAATATAAATTGTGCAAAAAAAAATAGTGCTAAATTCAAATTGATAAAGCTAAAATTTTCCTAAACTTTAAAAATTTTCCTAAATTTAAAAAAAATTTTTTTTCCTAAATTTAAAAATTTTCCCTAAATTTAAAAGTTTCCTAAATTTAAATTTTGCTAAACTTAAAAATTTTGTTATAATTAAAATTTTTCCTAAAATTAAAATTGGGCTATAAATAAGAATTTTTCCTAAAATTAAAATATCCTTAAAAATTAAATTTTTGCTAAGATTAAAATTTTGCTAAAAATAAAAATTGGCAAAAAAAAAAAAAAAAAAAAATTTAAAATGTTTCTAAAGTTAAAATTTTTGCTAGAATTAATTTAAAAATTAAATAACCTTAAAATGAAGGTCCAATAAAATTTTTATAAACCCAATGTAGAAACCTAATCAAACCAAATCTTTTCATTGCAGTGGGTTACCTCCAATTAAGATGGAGTCGAGGTAACATGGTAGGGAGGGCATAAGGGGCATAACATCCAGTCCCCAATCCCAAGGTAAGTATGGCCGTCTATCCTTTTAGCATCCGTTTAAATTGACAGTGTTTTTTTTGTAAATCGCACGTGAAATACTGTAGTGCGGTTTCCCTGGGCCTGAGCAAGACCCCACCCATCCGGCGAGCTAGGCCCCTACGCCAGCACGTGCGACCAGCAAAGGGTCAGGGAAACGGAAGCGGATCTTCCACCAACGCCGTACCATTACAATATTTGGGGTTGATTAAAATAGTTCTAAAATAAACAAAGCCGGATGTAAATATAATAATTTCATAGTAAGTATTACAAATGTAATAATTATTGTAAAAAAATATATTTAAATTTTTTTTTTTTTTTTTAGTTTTTTGCAAACACTGTAAATGTTGTCGGCAAAAGAATCAAATGCGATGCTACAAAATCTGTTCGTGAAATTAAAAAATGTTTGAGTATCTCCTTTCTAATCTGATTAATATGATATATAATTTTATTGGCTTAAGAATCAAATGCGATGCTACAAAATCTGTTCGTGAAATTAAAAAAGTTTGAGTACCTCCTTTCTAATCTGATTAATATGATATATAATTTTATAGGTTATTGTAATGCCAACCTATTTTGGATTTTCTAATATGAATTACATTGATATGCACATAAAGTACACCATCCATTTTACATCGACCTTTACTTACATACATACATGTTACTTATATAAGTTGTATAGTAATAAGGAAATATAACAACTAAATTACTATTGATTTGGGTAACACCCATTTTCTTTTTTTAAAATATAGTTTAGTTGATGTAATATATTTTTGTTTTGTTTAGTTGATAAAATATATATTTTGTTTCTTATTTATATATTTTTATATTTACCGTTTTATTCTATTTTTGTTAGAAACGAAAATGAATTAAATTATTTTACATACATATGTATGTACATCGAAAAAAAAAACAAACAATAAAATATGTAAACGATATTTATATATGCTAGCAGATTCCAGCGCTCGAAATTCTAGTGCAATTTCTAGACAACTTTATTTTTCAACTTAGCCAATTCACAAACCAATACTTTTTTGGTTTATTATTATTGTGAATGAAGATAACAAACTCATTAACAAATTTAATAAACACACATATAGCATATGTATAATTTTATGTATGTGTTAGTAGGAACTTTAAATGTAATTTACTCAAAATTAAGAACAAAATTTAAAAATCTGTAAATCTGGAAACAGCTAAAAAGAAATACCTTTCAAATAATATACATTTGGTCAAAATCAGGATAAAATGGTTGAACAAAACATCGGTCACAAGAAATCGCCTAGCCTATTAATATTATAGATATATATATATATATATATATATGTTATATGTATTAATAAAAGAAAAAAATCAAAATGAATATATAGTTGAATATTAACGTTCTTATTAACGTGTGTGTGTATTGTAAAACTCGAATTTTTAGAATTGGTGCAACGTTGATATTAACCACTGTATGCAAAGTTGATCAAACTTTACAAAGCTGTGGGTTTTATTTCTTCAATGGTAATTTCCTTAATTCGACTCTCAGCCATATTGGTGAACATAGCATAGAAAATATGGGATGGTGGCAGCCAATACAATTTGATGGGCTGAGAATGATTGGTCTTCCACCTACATCAGTGGTATAATATTAATTAATGTACATGTTTTTTTTTCAACTAAGCGAAAATTATTGTTAACCTTTAAGGTCACATCAATCTTTATGTTTATAATTAACGAATTTTTGATCATCTTCTACGTTATCTCCCAACTCCATGTTTCTTAGATAATGGTGAAGTAAATTTTTATATTTTTGCAAATTCTTTGTGTTAAAAAAAAAACGTAACAAAATCAAAGTTAAGATTATGAAATCGACGTATCAATATATTACATTTTCAAATTGTGTTAATAAAACTGATAGAAATGCTTTTCAAAATGAAACAAATTAAATAAAAAACATATATGTATTAAATAATAGTTTTGAATCATACACAAAAATTTGTTGCTAATGTTGCCTATAATTAAATAATATCAGCCTTGTCAGTAGGTGTTAAACCAGTGGTATATCAGCAATAAAGTCCAATTCACTGAAAATCTGAAAAGTTAAGCAATGTGGAATTTTTAAAAACCGAATGATAATTCTTGGTTCGCAGAGCTTTGTGTTAAAAAACGTACCTGTTTGTATTAAAGTTCTTTAGTCATATAATAATCACGATTAATGAATACATCTCCAGCGGATATATCTGTTTTCAGTTCAAATAAATTCATTACTTCAATGTTACGATCTTTTTGTTTTCCAATAAGAGCATCATAAACTTGACATGTTTCGCCAGCTTGCTCACGTATACGTGTCCAATGTTCTGATGATATATTCATTATAACCAAAGGCACTTTAAGAACTTTGATTATGTTTAAACAACCTTGATATTACATATTACTAATTGCACGCGTGCATAATATCCTATGTACATATCAGCGTCAGTTCTTTTTCGATTATAAATTTTTAGGAACTTCACCAAATTAAACTTCTTAACAATGAAAAAATGTAAGAGTTTTTAATAATGTTGCCACTTGAATTTTGCTTTAAATTTTCTACATTATGTTCGATAGAATGCATATTTTTAGGCTTATAACATATAACACTTAACATTATTAAAAACCTGTTAGTATACCACTTCTATTATTGATTATTATACATAATCTAACATAAATCGCACAATTAGTACTCCAACAAATGAAAAATTAGCAAAAAATGATTATGCTTCACCCGATATACGAAAACACGCTTTCAATTCACGTTCTGGCCCCTTGACAACCATCATTCAGGTCGGCTAGAAATAACCGTTTTGGCTCCTTAAAAATAATACTTATGGGAAAAATCTGTTTTTTTTATTTTGATCCTTTGTAACTTTTTTCCTTGAAAGTAATTCTTGTGGGAAAAATCTGCTTTTTTTTATTTTGATCCTTTGTAACTTTTTTCGTGAGAAACAATTGAATATGGGCGGTATGCCATTAGATTCTACTCCCATGGGGCTTTCAGCTGATATATTACAATCCTCATTCAGGTCGGCTAAAAATAACCGTTTTGGCCCCTTAAAAATAATACTTATGGAAAAAATCTGTTTTTTTTTATTTTGATCCTTTGTAACTTTTTTCCTGAGAAAGAATTGAATATGCCATTAGATTCTACTCCCATGGGGCTTTCATCTGATATATAACAACCCTCATTCAAGTCGGCTAGAAATAAACGTTTTGGCTACTTTAACATTATATGCTGTTATATGCGAATATACATTATTTTTTATATGATATTACAAAATAATAACAAAACAAATTTATTAATTGTCAGATACATGTTTATAGTCTAAATTTAATAATTAAAACTAGCAGCTTCCAGCCCTCGAAATTCGAGCGCAAATTCTAGGAAATTTTATTTTTTTTCATTAAAAAAAGACCCTAAAAGTATGCTCATCAATTATAGCCAATTCACAAATCCACACAAAAAACAAACTCATTTTTATTACAAACACATTAATAAATTTAATAAACAGACACATAGCATTGTATAATTTTATGAATGTGTTAGTAGCAACTTTAAATGCAATTTACACAAAATAAAGGAAAAAATTTAAAAATCTGTAAATCTGCAAAACGGCTAAAAAGAAATACCTTTCAAATAATATACATTTGGCCAAAATCGGGATAAAACGGTAGAACAAAACATCGGTCACAAGAAATCGCCTAGCCTATTTATATTATAGATATTTAGATAATTGTTTTTTACTTGAATAAAAAATTTCGTTTACTGAAGTGAAATACTTAACAGAAAATATTAACATTAACATTCTCTGTTAAAATTCTTAACAGATATTTATTTCGATATTTAACTTCACACCCTTGATCGTCTTTTGCTACAAGGCACATTGCCCAAGAATGTGACTACTGGGAAGACTTAATATTCTTCGATGAGATGAAAATAATGATCTACTATAGTGAGGGAAAGTCAAAATATAACCCCAACTTTTAAAATTTGTAAAACTTTCGTTCATGGTTTGGGAGTGTATATCCAGTAAGAAGTGCCATTTAATTAACAGCGCACAGTGGCTGAAAATCGTTTTTCATTGGCCAAAATTCTGTAACTTTTGAACCGATCAAAATATTTTAGTATTTTTTTAATAGTTTTAATTTCATTAAAATTGATTGAGTACTTCTTAAGAAATTCTAGGTCAAATATGAACTTTTGATTTTTAAACTTTTTTATTTATTTTTTTTAAACGCCCCAGTAGGTGAGTAGGTAGCGTGCTCGCCTATCGTGCGGGGGTCGTGGGTTCGATTCCCACCAGAGACTTTGGTCTATCGCTGCAAAAACCAGCCAAATGGTCTTTGTCACCCGGCTTATCCCTGGACCCAAATTAGAATACAAATTTACTTTGTATTGAAATTAATATAAAATAAAATAAAAAATATTTTTTTTATTATTAAAAAATATCATGTTTGGATTTTAATAATAATTAAATTTTGGTCTCAAAAAAAAAAAAAAAAAACAACTGGAAATTTTGCTATTACTAGTGAAAAATTTATAATTTTTTGCTCTCAAATTTGTTAATTTTAGCAAAATAAATCTGCTTAGCAAAATAAAAATGCGAAATGATTCTGATTTTGATATGAAAATAAGGGTTTTTATTTTGAATCTCATTTACTAAAACATTTCATACATATCTGGGTAAAAAGCTTTTAAAAATAAAAACTGCAATCGATTTTAATTCCATTTGTAACAATGGGAGCTCTGTTTATTCTTATGTTTTTAGTAATACTATGTTTTTCTTACTTAAAAAACAATAAAAGGCAATTATAATTATTATTCATTTGATTCAAATATTGATTGCAAATATTCCATATTTTGTTCTGTGTTATTTCTGTTTTTTTTAGTAGTTTTTTGACTTCATCTAAATCCCGATGTTCCGCTTTCCATTGATTTCAAATACTGGAGATGAACGGATCTGACGTTGCCAATAATATATTAAATAGATCTTCATTTGTGGAATTTCGTGAATTTTTTCTAGTATTATGCTCTCTATAAAATCTGTAATCCTTATTCCTTTTTTTCCTGAGCTTCCTCTGATAGATCTTATGAACTGTTGCAGACATATTTCTCCATGGGTACAAGGTTGTATATATTCTTACAGTTTCATTTGCATAATGTCCAAATTTCTAGAGGCAATTTCTTCATTGCATGCAAGTACTTCCACGATTATTTTAAATCTGAAAATGAGGTTTAAATCCACTCCTGTTATTTCAGATGCTGTTTTTGGATCTGAAAAGAATCTTCTTGCGGTATTGCCATCATTTGTATTGCCTGACCCTTGTTTTGGCTGATCTGTAATCAATACAAATTTGCGATATTCATCTTTAACATGTTTCTTTTTTGAACTTCTTAACTCTTTGTTGGTTTCGTTGTTTCTAACTGATAACTGATTTTTAGTATGTGTTCGTATTCGTAGTCGTATTCTTGCATGTAGTGGTGATAAAACAAATTCATGTGCATCGTTACAAATAAATTACATCCTCTGTATATTGACATTCTTACTTACATATTTATCAAAAGGGTGGTGTATTTTGTAAGCAGATATCATTACTGGTAATTGAACAAATAATAACTATTATAAGTTATAAAATACCTAAAACACAAATTTAACGCACCATTTGAAATTTTTTTGAGTAATTTCATTTAAATGAAAAAGTGTTCTACCCACGGATTATCACGGGTGCAAAAGTATATATAGGGTTAAAGAGGACACTTTCACCTTTCTCCGGGTGGTATATGGTTCTTGTTCCCTTTTGTTACCTTGAAGTTCTATTCCACTAAAGTTGAAACTTGACAAAAATATAGTACAGGGTGGGCCAAAAATCACGCCTACGTGTAAAAATTGAATAACTTTTTTGTTTATTATTTTTTATTGTTTTTTGTTTTTTTAATAATATTAACTTTGTATGATATAAATTTTAATTATGAAAAACAATATCAGAGATATGACCACCATTGTCATCGATACACAATTGGGCTCTTAACGTGGCGTTTTGCATAATTGCACGCAAAGTTTATATTGCCCTGATCTCAGCTTCAATGTTGTACTTTAGATGCTCTATAGCTTGGGGCTTATTAACGTATACTATTTATTTGAGATAACCTCATAGAAAATAATCAGGGACAGTTAAATTAGGTGAAGGTGTTGGCCAATTGAATTATGAATTTCTTGAGATAATGCGGTCATTTAAATGAGTAATTGTGGCACGGGCCGTGTGTGCTCTTGGTCCATACTCCTGGGACCACTTGTTGGCTCCCACAGGGCGTACAAAATTATTAACCATACGACGAAGTGATGTTCTCGAGATGCCCATTTGTCGAGATCGTCTTCGCGTTCAAGTTTCTGAATATTCTTCAATACTATCCCGTACACGATCAATGTTCACTTGATTCTGTACTATTCTCGGTCTTCCTGATCGTGACAACTCTCACACTGCGCCTAGTTGTAGGAACCGTGCAATTAAACGATTAATTGCGATTGATTAATTCTGTTGTTGAAATAATTTCGATATGCTCGTTGCGTCAGTAAAATTGACTGCCCATAGGAATAGTAAAATTCTACCACTTTGGTTCGTTGCTCGATCGTTAAATTTTGCATGTTGGTGTAACACGGTTCGATGAATAAAATTTGAAAAAAAAGATACAAAATAATAATAAACAAAAAAGTTATTCAATTTTTACACGCAGGCGTGACTTTTGGCCCACCCTGTAGTTTAATAAATATTTCATAAAGCCTGTAATATTAAACGGTAGGGCTGTGTCCACTTAGAACAACTAAAGACTACAATCCTACCAACCTTGATAATCCTATCGATGATAACTTGCGAGTAGTAACCATTTTTTTTTGATAAAAAACAAAAAAAATCACCTTTTTCTGAGATTAAAAAACAGTTTAGTTTAACATGCCCACAATTAGCAATAGTTTAACCTAACTTTTTGGCTACCTTAATCTGGATACATAAGCTACAAAATGGCGTTAAAATTTTAAAAATCGGTGACAAAAAAATTAGACTTTTGCCCAATGAAATCAAATTCAGCCGCAGTGTTTTATGCTGATAGAAAGCCTCATTTCAAATTTATCACGATAATGACCCCAAACTTCTGGAGCATATGGTAAGGTCTTGTCTTCTATACAACTATAGTAAAGTTTTGGATACACCTCCACAGAGTCTAAACCTAAAACTGGCGGATTTACTTGAAAAAAAAAGGACTGGCGAGGGGCATCTTAAAAACAAAACTCATCTGAAAACAATAATTTTGGAGAAGTGGAACAAAATTCCAACGGAGTCTGTGAAAAAAATAGTTAATTCCTGAAAAGACAACTGCAAGCCGTGATTGATGTCAAGGGTGGTAATTATTTTACTTTATTTCTTTCTAAAAAAAGGAGAGCTATATTTTTAAATGTAAATTTTTATTATGCCAAAACACTTTCTTGACAGACTTGAGGGTTTATTTAATGTTGAAAATGTATAAATATTTAAAATTTTTCAAGATTTTTATCCAAATACAAAAAAAAAAAAAAAAATTTACTCTTTATTTTTTTTATTTTTTTTTCGAAAAATTTTTTTTCTGGATTGTTTTCATATTTTTTTGTTTTTTTTTTAACAGTAGAAAATTCTATTTTCAACTTGCGAGTATGTGATAATTATTTTTAATAAAAGAAGAAAAAAAATCCTTGGTTTTGAGTGTTTTTTTTTCATAAATTTTCACTCGTAAGTTCCAATTTTCCATATAAAAAGTTGTTTTTATAGAGAAATAAAATATATAATTTAGTACATAGTCCTCTTACGTAAAAAATAATACAAAATATATTTACTGAACCACCCCCCTCCCCCCCCATGGCTTCATCCTGCGTACGCGCCTGCCTCCAACATTTTCTGTTTAATATTTATAATCAAATAATGTACTAAAACTCATTTGATTATACTATTTTTTAATCTTTGAAATGACCTTCGTATTAAGATTGCTTAAATAAAAATGTCAATGCTTGATCATTGTCCCAAATTTTTATATTTTTTTCGTAAAATTTTGCAAATTTCTATAATTGAATAAGTGAATAATCGAAAACGAATATCTACAGATGGATTTAATCTCATGAGTGCAATTTGTATACACTAATTGTTATACCATCTCAAACAACGTTTCCTTGAACTTGTGCACCATTTGTCGATTTCTTTGTTTACATTGCCGTCTCGCCTTTGTTTGTACACACTTTAGAATTTGAAAGATTGTGATTATTGCTATTAATTGACCAAAATGCATAATTGTTCTTAACCAAGATATTTGTGTGCATATCTTTGTGTTTTATTTTTGCACAAAGCTTAACATACGAGTAAATAAACAAAATTTACACATGCTTAGTATAAACAATTTATTTTCATACTACTCGTACTTTAGTTGCCGTACAATGTATGGAATTAAAAATATAGGCCATAAAAGCCATAAAATCAAAATTAATATTTTTCTTGGAACTTTTCTTCATATGTCGAATGGCATATTTTGTTTGTTTTCTAACTTTTTCATACTGTTGCTAAGCGTATTCTTTCTTTCCATCATTACAGTATGTCCATATAGTTTTGTAAATCCATAAAAACTATAGCACGTGTTCCGCATACTCGTCTAACTACCACCAAAAAGGTAAAATCATCTATGGGTAAATGACAGCATATCAAGCATCACGTTAAAACAGCAGGCTTTAGCGAAGTATTGAAAATGTCTTTGGAAGAACAGTAACAGTGAATTATTTCTTTTGAAAACAGTAGTAACCCTGTTTTTGTAGCGGCACCCATATCTATTATCCATATCCAGTGATTTGAATGGATGCATACTTTATCTATGAATTAATGTATTGTGGATTTTAGACTTGTTTCGGCTTATTTTATACGAACAATAATAAATAATAAACATGAGAAATACATGAAAAAATATTTCCTAAATTGCACAAAATACTTTGTTAAATTCTACAAAGAGAGGTTTTTCTTAAAACTCCAGCGATATTAAACGCTTAGGAATATTAATGAATTTGGAAAAAAAAAATTGGGAATTTGCTCATTTAAAATGCTGTCAAGCTATTGTATGTAATTATTTCTTTCTAGGCCGACTATACGATACCCTATGACATGCGTGTCGACAATTGGTCTTAGGTCCATCTAATTGGATATAGAAAATAAGCATAAACTAAATTTGAGTGGCATTGTGATTAAATGACCGATACTGACCATATTTAGTAAACTACTTAAAAATGTATACAAATCAAATTTGAGAAAAATTTGTGAAATATATTTTTTTAATATGTTTAAGTGAATATCGATATGGGGGCTATGACTAAGAATTGTCTTACAGGATTTATTTTTAGACTACTGATTAATGGGTGTAATAAACACAAACAAAACAAATTTGACCGAGATCTATATGATAATTTGGATGTTATGCGAACTAGTTCTGAACATGTTTCGATGTTCACCAATTACATTAACGTTCGTCCAATGACCGATACAAGCTTATATACCAAATCTTATGAAAATATATTCATATTTGTGACCTGTAGTTTGATGACAAGGTTTTCGTGGACAAACAGGCGGACGGACGGACATCGGTAAATCGACTCAGAAAGTGATTCTGAGTTGATTGGTATAAAAAAAGATGGGTCCAAGTCAAATATTTTTTGGGTAATTACAAACATCAGCAAGGTCATTATACCCTGTCCACATAGTGGTATACGGTTGAAAAATAGATGGTAACATTAATTACATAATTTTATTTGTTACGTAGCAGAAAAATCTAAAAAGAGTTTTCTCTAAATAAAACATTGTAAAGACAAAAACAAAATCAATCTAATTATATCTTTAATTGTTGAAAATTCTTCTGCATTTTTCTTTCCAATTTTTGTGAATTGCAGTTAAATGAGAGAAAAAAATATAAAATACTATTTCAATATATTTTAATAAATTCCTTGAATGTTTTGAAATTTCGAATAATCCAAAAATTTTTAAAATTTGACCGCTTGATCGATCAATAAAAATATTTTTGAATTTTTAATCGACCAAAGTTAAAATTCGCATAATTCACAACCCAACCCTATTTATATATGGACCTAAATCAACATGTTAGTAAATGGACTATAAGTCCATTTAGCAGGAATATCTTTCTTTCATTAAAATTTACCTTTCGATTTGATAACTTTTTACAACTGAAGAATTTGACTAACAAGTTTGGCAATTGAAGGAAAAATAATCATTGATATTCTGCACCTCAGCTCTTTTAAAATTAGTTTAGAAAATATAACAATGCATCTATTTTATATCTGACCACGTTTTACCTAATATGTCCTTCTACTCTATTCGCCCTTTTTTCTAAACCATAAATACCAACTATTATAAGGGAAGGTCTTTTCCTTGAATTCCCCCTTTTTGAAGATTTTCAATAACACTTCTTGTAACAAGGATAAAATAAGAGTTTTTTCTTCTACATTTTCTAGCTGGGGTAGTTTTGAACTTTTTTCTATCATCTTTTACTTCAATGACATTACTCTGATGTACTTACATTTCTACAACTACCTTAAATTCCTTTGGTTTTTGGATGAGTTCTGCATTTGTGTGTGTGTGTGTGTTTGTGCGAATAGTTCAAGTTTTAAATTAAACTCCTGTGAAATAACTTTACATGATGTTTCTTCGTGTAAATAAATCCCTCTTTTGTTCTGATCTCTCGTTTGGCTTTGATATTTAAATCATTGTTTTTGTTATGTTTCTGGTGCTTTTGTTTTCAAGTAAGATGCTTTTTTCTTTTTCTTTTTGTATTGAGGGTTCTGCTAACAATTCTATCGTTTAGATTTTTTTTATAATAAAAGGATCACAATTTTTTTTTTGTTATTTTAATGGATTTTCTATGAAAATACAACTGGAATTTTTTTTGAGAATTATATAGTTGGAAGATGTTGTAATGCACAGAGAGAAATTAATATTAAAATTCTTGGAAGTATTTTTTTTTGTATTTCCAAAAAAAAAAAACAATTGTTTGGACTAAACAATTGCTTGAAATGTTATTAATGACTACTTCACATTGCAACTTATTTTTTTAATTGAAGCAATAATTTGTTTATAATACATACACACATGGATAAGTTTTAAAGAATTTTAAAAGTTCAGTCGACTGTGCTTGAGACGAAAAATGATGTGGCCTTCTCCATCCCTCTTTTTTTATCTTATACCTTGTGGTTAGCCGAAGGTTCTTGTAATTTTTTTAGATTTACAATCTCGATCTCCGAATTATTACAAAATAGATCCCATTTGACATGAGTCTCTGTCTTTAATGCTCCGGGCATAGGCGGAGAAAACAAATAAATGCCATTCTTTATCCTCAACAGAAATCAGTAAACGAGACCACCAACTATGTTCATCGTTTCATTTGCCCTGGTCCGTCTGGCATTCAAGGGATTTGATCGTAGACTGACATAGCTACGTCTACTATGTTAAACTAGTTAGCGGGAAGCGGAACGTTTTCTGCCGCCTAGTGTTAGCGCTGAAATGACATACCTAAACAAGAGCGGCAACGCTACGTCAAATCGATAAAAACAGGATTATCAAAAAAGAAAAAATATAACATCCCTGATTAAATTAAAAAAAGAAAGATGAAACAAAAAAACATATACTACATATAATTTTAAAGATTTTACTTACCTCCATATTCTAATAACAAATATATTTTTTTTCGCGTTAGTTTTTAGTTTTTTCTCCTGGTTTATTTATTTGTTTACATTTATTGTCTTTTGCAGCTAACTTCACTTTTGAACGCGCTGTCAAAATCGGATTTTCCAATTGCAAATTTTTGCCGCCGCGTTATTTCGGGATGCTACATACAAATTGTATGGTCATGAGAATTTTTGACAGCTAGAAAGCGCTTGCCGCTCTTGTTTAGGTATGGCATGGCAGTTAGGCGTCCGATGAAACCATTCGCCCGTTAGTTAACATTTAAAATTTAAAATGCGTTTTACATTATACCAATAATCTATTTTACCCTCCGATTATAAGTCTATTGCATCTTTTGGCAACAAAAAGCACTTTTTTAGAAAAGGCACTTTTTCTTTAGATTTTTAATTTTGTTATACCAAATACCACCCTGTGGTCACGATATAATGAGTTTATGCTGATGTGTGTAACAATTGAATCACTTTCTGAGTCGTTTTAGCGATGTCCGTTAGTCCGTCTACCTGTCTCTCTGTCCCTCTGTCTGGCTGTGTGTTTATGTAAACTTTGTTACCAACTGCTGGTCAAAAATATAAATATATTTGTAGTCCCCATACGAATGACCCCTATGAGGTTGATTTAGATTATCATATAGATATCGGTCAAATTTGGTGTTTATTAAATCCATTAAATAAGTACTTCAAAAATAAACCCTGTGGGATAATTTTTATTCATAGTCCCTCTGTAAAGCTGCTGCTCGATCTTCACTTGAACATATCAAAAAACAAAAATATTGGATAAATTTTTCTGAAATTTCGTTTTTATATCCACATAAATATCCGATATGAACGTTTTCATATCTGCGTGGAAGAAATTCATAACAGTGCCATTCCAATATGGTTTGTGCTTATATTCTTTACACACAGAAAATGGATTCGTTGTGACAACCGCATTTGTTGCCAGCTGAGTCCTTATACTCCCATGTATCCTATAGTCACATTATTCTGTAATGATTACTGAATTTTATTATCAAGAGTACCGTTCCTAGTTTGTAGCAACCGAGTTTTTACATAATATTGTCAAATTTGGTTGATACAATGAAATTTAGATTTTAGATATTGACTGCAACAACCATATTAAATGCGCAAATAATTTTTTACTTATTTCAAAAATATCTTTGACGATTCTTTGGCTAAAATATGACAAATGGCGATTTGACGATAACGATTTGTCACATTTAACTAAAACATGGTACCTTTACATATTTTAAAATTTGTTTTGACAACGTCGTCAATAAAACTATGTAATTTTTTTTGGTTTTTTCAATCGGAGGAGAGTTTAAAAGAAAATGACAATTAAAGAATACGCGTGTGTATGGAGTGTTGTGTTTTTAGTAACTTATAGTTCCCGGATCACGTCGTTTTTGCATAAAAACAGACAAAAAAGTTCTACCGTTATCTTTTTTTTCTGTAATGACAGGTAAAACCCATTTGTTTCTTATATAATGTATACATATGTCATTCTTTTGCATTATGCTCGTCATATGACTGTCTTCAACTGCCCTCAGCAGTTTGAACATTGGCTAGGAATATTTTTAACTACCTCTCTAATAGCCCAAAAAGTTGCAATCAATTTAAAGAAATGCAAAATTTGTTGGATTAAAGGACAAAAAAAAAGATATTATAACCTAGTCAAACAAAATGATTTGTCTTTGAAATCTGTATGATATTGGAACTTTATGAGTCCTTAAAAATTTATTTTTCTTTCACGACGAATTTGAATAAAATAAATTTAATACATTAAGGCCTTTGTTTAAAACAAACAACAAAATTAAAATAATTTAATTACACTACGCTGTTTAAATAATTGAGTTAAAAGCAAATCTCGTACAGTTAATAAAATTTTATAAATTTGCATTTATTAATACTTTGTCTTAAATCACCAATCTCTAAGGCTTACGTCAAAAGCTTGGTTTAATATTTTCCCAATCCTCTGCAAGAATTCGCTTTAACTCTGGTTTTGAGGAAATGAGGTGCTTTCCCACTTTGCTATCGAGATAGCTCTAGAGGTTCTCCATATGATGTATACATAACATGCGGACAGTTTTACAGCAACCACGACTTCACATTATATACCTTATACTTGGGATCGTTGTTCTGGTAGAAGTGGTAGTTGTAACTTAGATCCGGAGTTTCCTTGAATTTGGACAAATTCGTTTTTTTAAATATCTAAATATACATATAGGACCAACTGCCGAGAAAGACCCCCAAACCATCGCCGATCCATCACCGTGTTTCACTGTTAATTTAACATGTTTTGAAAGAAGTTCTTCATTAACTTTTCGCCATACATATGGTTTTTCTATCAGATTCAAATACACTACCGTCCAAAAGTATTTACCATCCCTCCTCCTTAAACTTCAGATGTCCATATCTCCTCTATTTTTCACTGAAAACTCTTTAAATTTAAAACATATTCTTTATTATTTATTTTTACTATTTACATAAATATTTTTTTGAAACTCTCTTCAATTTTAGATTCATTAATGTGACCACCTCCATTTCGTATAATTTCCCGCCATAGTGTTGGCAGCCTTTTTTGAATCAATTTCTTAAAAATTTCTGGAGTGATCTGGTTCCATGCTTCCAGCAGTTTATTCCACATGTCTTCCTTAGATATAGGACAGGTAGCTCGAACCTTCTTCACCAATTCATCTCACAGTAACTCTATAGGATTGAGGTCAGGTGACTTATTGCCATTCCATAACTTTACAGGTTCCATCTGTTTCCTGACTGTATGTTTGGGGTCATTATCTTGCTGAAATATGAATTTCCGATCCACAATGGCACGATCTTTTAGGATAGTTTTGTACTGGGGTTTATGGAGTATTTCTTCGTTTCTGCATTAATTACGGAACCTCGCCCGTTTTGACCGTTGACATTACGAATGCATACGACTCACGTTCTACCTCACAAAAACTCGTGGTGACGTACAATTCACACTTCACACTTCGATTCATCGGACCAATCGTTGAAAGCGGCTGTCTTAAACGGCACAATCGCCATGAAAATAACTAAAAAATAAAAGAAAATGGTTAGAGTGGGATAAAATATATGAAAACTGGACTTTCAACGATTGGTGGAAGGTCCGTTGGTATAAGATTAGTTGGAAAACAGATACCACTGAAAAAAATCGAATAAAGTAATAATTTTTATTGAACATCTAAATAACTTTATTCCTTAAGACTATTATTAGCATTATGCTTAAATAAGTTCTGTGTACCAACCAGAGTTTATAGAACTTATTAAACATATTCAATTTAGGCAACTAAATTAAAACGAGTGTAAATGATCAATACTACTTATTGGTAATTACGTAAATTAAATTTATTATAACAAAATATTTTTAACCGAAAATATGTTAAATATGTAACAAATTGTTGGTAAATATAATACAAAAAAATTTTATAATTAGAATTCGGTTATAACAAAGGAAAATCATACGTTTTCGTAGTTTCGGTAGTTATAATTGAAAGGAAATTACATGACCCAAATTTCCAAAAAAAAATATAATAACACTATCAGACCTGTTCTTGAAACGTTGTTATTTGAATAAGAGTGAATTTAAAATCACATGAAGTTGAAATTTTGGGTTTCTTGAAACCACTTTTTTTCATTTATTTAATGGAAATATATGTTTGAGTTAAGAACCATATGTTTGAGTTAAGAACATATGTTATCAAGAAACCGAGGTGCCATAAAAAAAATTTCGATATTCAAATAAATTGGATTTGACTGGCATCACTACTGTTTCGAACATATGCAAAAAAATAAAAAATATGTGATTTCATGAAAAAATTTTTTTTAATTCCTTTTTTTGCAATAATTAGTGCATAAAGAATCTATGTTATAATTGAAAAAATTATAATGGAAAATACATTGTGTAAATAAAAAGTTTTTATTATAGTTATAGAACAGCATCATCGCAAAAAGTTTGTTTTATTAACATCGACCACTTCTTACGAGTTTTTTTTTTTTAAATCAGCGCAAAATGTAGAAATTTTATTTAAAATCGTTTTTTTTTCAAAATTATTGTCTAATTTTTTAAAATAATGACAAGGTTCAATAAAAAACATGTTAGAGTTTAAATATCAATTAGTTTTTTTATCTCTTAAGTAGAAAAAAGGGCATTTGTTTTGATTTCACAAAGCCTTTTCTATGTGAATTAAAACGAGAAAAAATATTCTTATTGAAATTAGAGAACAGCAAAAAACTCGTAGATTTAAGAATTTTTTCATTTACGAGTTTTTTTTTTTTTGTGATAGTGGTTTCAAGAACAGGGGTGTATAAGTCCAAATTATTTGCCATTTTCGGAAAATATATAAAAGAAACACAAATTTCTTTTAAATGTTTTATAAATATATAGTTGATACACATAGATTAATGAATGACAATTACTGACGGAATTTTCGATTGTATCAACAGAAATTTTATAATACACCATATTTTATTTTGATACAATTTTTACTGTTAAGACAATGGAATTGTAATTGCAGTCAGCTCAAAATTCGATCATTAACTTAATCGAAATTTGGTTGGCAATAAATTTGATAGCCACAACGAATCTGTTTTCTGTGTGTACCAACAATTTGTTACATATTTAACATATTTTCGATTTAAAATATTTTGTTATAATAAATTTAATTGACGTAATTACCAATAATATTAATAGACAATTCAAGATTTCTTGTTACCGATGTAAGTTTGTCAGTTTATATCCTATTTTGACCAAACATCCCTCATATGAAAGGTATTTCTTTTTAGCTGTCCACCAGATTTACAGATTTTTAGATTTTTATATTTTTTTTTTTTGAAGAAAAATGCATTTAAAGTTGCTACTAACACATATATAAAATAAAATTATACAATGCTGTCTGCGTGTATATTAAATTGTTAATGTGTTTGCAAAAAGTGTTGAATTGTGAATTGGCTAAAATTGATTAGCATACCTTTAGGATCTTTATTAAATGAAAAAATAAAATTTCCTAGAATTTGCACTAGAAATTCGAGGGCTGGAATCTGCTAGTTACCAATAATTAGTATTGATCATTTATACTCGTTTTAATTTAATTGTCTAAATTGAATTTGTTTAATAAGTTCTATAAACTGTGGTTGGTACACAGAACTATTTAAGAATTATGCTAGTAGTATTAGTATTACTTTATTCAGTTGTATCTGATTTCCAACTAATCTTATAGCAAAGGACCTTCCACCAATCGTTAAAAGTCCAGTTTTCATATATTTTATCGCACTCTAATCATTTTCTTTTATTTTTTCGGCGAAGATGAGTTTTTTTCATGGCGATTCTGCCGTTTAAGACAGCTGCTTTCAACGATTGGTCCGATGAATCGAAGTGTAAATTGTACGGCACCAAGATTTTTTTGTGAGGTGCTCAGCTGTAGAACGTGAGGCGGACGCAGTCGTAATGTCAACGGTCAAAACGGGGGAAGGTTCCGTAATGGCGACTAATGCAGAAACAAAGAAATACTCGATAAACCCCAGTACAAAACTATCCTAAAAGATCGTGCCACTGGGGGGTCGGAAATTCATATTTCAGCAAGATAACGACCCCAAACACACAGTAAAAATTTGTAAGCATTTAGAGACCCAGGAAACAGCTGGAGCCTGTAAAGTTATGGAATGGCCATAAGTCACCTGACCTCAATCCTATAGAGTTACTGTGAGATCTAAGGAAGACCTGTGGAATAAACTGCCGGAAGCATGGAACCAGATCACTCCAAAAATTTTTAAGAAATTGATTCAAAGGCTGCCAACACTATGTCGGGAAATTTTCGAAATGGAGGTGGTCACATTAATGAATCTAAAATTGAAGAAGAGAGCGTAGTTTCAAAAAAATATTTATGTAAATAGTAAAAATAAATAATAAAGAATATGTTTTAAATTTGAAGAGTTTTCAGTGAAAAATAGAGGAGATATGGACATCTGAAGTTTAAGGAGGAGGCGTGGTAAATACTTTTGGACGGTAGTGTATTTGGATCTGATGGAAAAACCATATGTATGGCAAAAAGTTAATGAAGAACTTCTTTCAAAACATGTTAAATTAACAGTGAAACACGGTGATGGATCGGCGATGGTTTGGGGGTCTTTCTCGGCAGTTGGTCCTATATGTATATTTAGATATTTATAAAAACGAATTTGTCCAAATTCAAGGAAACTCCGGATCTAAGTTACAACTACCACTTCTACCAGAACAACGATCCCAAGTATAAGGTATATAATGTGAAGTCGTGGTTGTTGTAAAACTGTCCGCATGTTATGGAGCTATCTCAATAATAAAGTGAGAAAGCACCTCATTTCCTCAAAACCGGAGTTAAAGCGAATTCTTGCAGAGGATTGGGATTATATTGAACCAAGCTTTTGACGTAAGCCTTAGAGATTAGAGCTGGTGATTTAAGATAAAGGATTCTATACAAAGTATTAATAAATGCAAATTTATAAAATTTTGCTTTTAACGCCATTCTTTAAAGAGCGTAGTGTAATTAAATTATTTAAATTTTTTTTGTTTAAATTTGTTTTGTTTTTAAACAAAGGCTTTAATGCATTAAAGAACCCACAAACAGACTATGTGATTTTATTCAAGGTAAGCTGAAATTAAGAGATATTAGAAGGCGGAAGATGTACGAGTTTGGCTTTTAACCACTGTATATAGTTAATCCAAACTTATACATAACTGCACTTTAAATGATCTTTGCTCTAAGCTGCATATGCAAAATCTATCGCCATCCACACTATACAAGAAAAACTTGTGTACTTTAAAATCTTTTTTAATTTTATTTAGAGATTTTTAAAAATTTGAAAATAATTTTTGTGGCAAAAATATAAATTTTTTATGTTTACCATCGTATATATTTTGGAAAAGTATAAAAAATTAAAAATTCGTATACGTGGTCTAGACAAATTATTCAGCATTAAAACAACTCTTTGCTCATTATTTTCCAATAATGTAGCTACGATGGGAGCCGATTTTGCATTAGAAAAACTTTAAATATTTAAAATGTTTCTTGAAAATTTAGAAATGGCGAAAGAAAATGATTTCCAGATTTCAAAGCTCTTTTTGAAGCGTTTTAGATAAAATTAGATTTATCTATTTGTTTCAATAAGTTTACAGAATTTTTAGGGCGTTGAATTTCCTGGCTGGTCAAAAAAAAAAAAAAAAAAAAAATGAAAAATTAAGCCAAAATGTTTGAAGTCGTTTCAAAAGTCTTAAGGCTGAAACCCCAAAACAAAAATGTATCTAGCGAAACTGTTTCTTTTTTGCAATATTGATGATTTGTAATTTGTAAACTTTTCTTTTAAACTACTGGAATCCTGGAATACATAAATAGCAAAAAATATGTTTTCCTCCAAAACGTTGCGGAGTGTGTAGCTTTTATTCCATCAAAATCGATTTCCATACTTAATGGTCGGAATTGGGGTCTACAATGGATAATTCCAAAAATATAATATTTACACTCATCATTGACTCACTTACTCTGTAACGCTGTAAGACGTTACAGCGGGCGCCTTAGGCATCTTACAACTAACTAGTTTAAAATATTAAAACATTTTTATATGGAAATAGGTTTATTTTATAAACAAACATTATTTTATTTAAAGAAAAATCAGTATTACGTATGTCTTTACTATAAAGTGATGAATTAAGTATAGTTGTACATATTTTCTATACAGGGAACGCAATCAATTTGGTTTTGGTGAGCCTTCCAAACGGTTTTTTCTCAAAGACAGCAAGCTAACTCATGGATATAATTTGCTTTCTAGTTCTTTTCTTGCACGTAACATACGAATCTCGCTCTTTTTTTTCAATAATAGAACGCGCGAGGCAGAGTTTAGTTTAGGTATATTCTACCACACATAAGTAACACATATACCTCGTTTTCTTTGCGCCATGTACGGTTGGGGAAGTGCAAGTTCCAGATCACGCAAAAACAAACGGTGCTTTGCATGTTTTTGTTTTTCTGGCTAATTGGGGTTGCTTCTAAAAGTATATGAAGGTATTGTGTTATGCTCAATAAATAGTTGCATTCAAGGCTGATATATCAATCATGTTGGCCGGCCGCCTGTTGGTTTTTCGTTTACAGCTATACCAGAAATCATTTTATCAACTGTGTCAACTTCACCCTTAGTTCGGTTGTAATACGATATTATTTCTTGTAGCTTCTTTCCAACAGTCTCGACTTCTGGCGTGTTGTGAAGAGTATTCTGCAGCATTGTGCATTTAAATTAGTTTCCAACCCAGGAAACAAGTGTAGTATCTTTGGTAAATTCGAACGCACACTGAAAAAGTGAAGCCTTTTTGCATTGGAATCGAGCGCTTGTTCTTGTGCATTGTTCCAAATATGATCAATTTGTTTTGTCGCAATTTTTGACCCAACTCAAAAGACGTGAAGAAATTGTACATTGTAACGTTATGACCTTTTTGGCACTCGACCAGATGCAATAAAACTCGTTGGCCTTGATTTTTTCTGCATCAGTTTCAGCAGCTTTCCCAAGGTATAGTTATATTTTCCAGACATAGAAGGTTTTTACACATACGAGTACCCAAAATTTCAAACCATATCTCTCTGGTTTGCTTTGTCTAAATTCACAACCTCCATGGAAACCAGATAGCTGTTCGTCTACACTGATGTAAGGGTTGAAAAGCATTGGAAACATTTCAGACCACATATCCCACAGGTGACGAATTGGAGCAAATTTCTCTTTTGTCGACGACTTATTGTATCACCGAAGCGAATAATTTTGGTCAAGTACTCAAACTGTTTCTTCGATATATTTTTCTGAAAATAAGCGGACCGAAAGTGACATGGAACAGTTCATTGTTCATATATATTTAATAACATTCAACTAACTTGTGGACGTCAGTCAATATCAAAACAGCCAAGTATGCATGAAGCATCGACTTCTTCATGGCTTTTATCTTTAGCCCACCAAATGCATTCGTCTTTTCCAAAATGATTTTCTCAATATACGATGGAAAAATATCAACAAAGCATGCTTGATACTGTTCACGAGCGATGAAGTAGTATTCGTAATACCTGGCCGTAGTCTCAACACATTAGAGGTTCGATTGCGTCCTGCTGCCTGCATAGCTGTTGTGCTCCAAAGCCTTTTGTCATTTGAGACAAACAAAGGCTCAATATCAACAAAATCAGCACCGGCATCAACTTCAGCATCAAAACTCCACAGCCTACCATCTACAAAATCCGTATAATTGTTTGGGTACTAACTTTCTTTTCTTTCCTATGCCGATTAGAAAACTACACCAAGCATACCAAATTGAAGTTGTCGAAACACAACGATCCATTTATGATTTTAAACTTAAAAGTAATCCATTTCGGTTCATATACATGATAGAGAAAAAGTCAAGAAAAATGGGTAACCAAACTTTAACAGTTTTAGAGATTTTTGAAAAAAAAAATTAGTTTTCTACACCAAGGTAGGAGGACTACGGTTAAGTGTTAAAGATAACTTTTGTTGAAAAATTATATAAATGCGTCAGATGTTCTGGGTACATTAACCTTTATCAAGTTTTCATAGATTACACACTTAGACAACTTATGATAAAATAATGATTTCGAATAACCGAAACTGTCCTGAAGAAGTTTTTAAAATGCTTTTCCTTCTCAGTGTATTATTTCCATTTCTACTTGAGTACTTCATTAGAAATAAATTTAAAAAACCCATCGGCCAACAAAATTTGCTGTGATTTAGGTTTGAATTGTTTAAGTTCACTAATGCTTTGTCTAAAGACAAGCCAAGAGTTTTCCTTAAAATTTTTAACATTTCAAAGCTCAACTTCTATTGTAAAATATTATAATTGGAAAAGTGTAAGAAAGAAAACTAGTTTCCAGAACTAGTTTTCGCTAATTCCTATACACGTGTGCTTAAAAAAAAGACAAAAAATTCAAACACTACCCTACCTACCCTAGGTGATTACTTGACCATTATTTGAAGATGCTGACATCTTTGCAAATTTTCGTTCATGCTGATATCTGTGCTGGAAAACTAGTTTGATATTTGAAGGGTGTTTTCATTTCTTTCCTAAACCTCCTTGTTTCTTAAAAACTCAGCATGATCGCTTTTTTTTTTTTATAAATTACCACTAATTTATAAACAATTTTTCATTTTAATTATGTCAATTATTCTTCTTAATTGTATGTTGTAAAGAAAAATTTTCTTTTTGACATTTCATCATCATAAAAATAAAAAAGACTTTCACGTCTGTACTATGTAATTAATCATTTGCAATTAGCCTCTGTTTTGATTTTTGTTCATGGGTTTTGATGCATTTCTTTTGAATTAAAACTTTTTCAAAAGAGGTTCAAAGTCTCATGTTTTCTCATTGTTTCATGTTTTAACAAGGTTATGATCTATGATATTTTTGCTTGTTGTTCAACTTTGTTGCTAAGATAGAAAGTACATATTTTATAAAGCAGAAAATTTTTAATTTGCTCGTTGTTTCATATTATAACAACGCTCGTTAAAATCCTTTTATTATATTGTTGAATGAATAATTATTTCATAACTATTGGACTCACACAAAGTTTCAAGGCTCTCGCTGTGATAGTACTCTAAATATTTGATGATAAATATTTATTTTGTATGGGAGATGCCTCGCCCACTAATCCCAAAATATGAAAACCCCAGAAGTAGCTCATTAGCAGTTATGGTTCCGAAGATCTTTCGTGACAGATAAACGCAACAACGATTTTATATATAAAGAAGTATTTGACAACAAATTTCCGTTTGTCTACAGAAATTTTACCTATAAAAATTAAAATAAATCCTTTTAAATTGTCTTGTAAATCTAAAAGGTACGTTTATATTTAAATTTGATAACAAAAATACTGAATCCACCACATCTCCGTTTAGAAGGCTGTAGACAAAGAACACACTCGGTTAACTTTTCACTTAAATCTCGAAAGGCCAACATTCATTAAAATTAAAATTAAGTGTAAAATTAAGTAAAATATATGTAAATAATGTAATGAAGTCAAAGAATGTAACGTTTAAAGAATTAAAAATTTAAATATAGAACAGTTTTAAAAAGTATTATTTGTCTTGATGAACATGGGTCTTAAAGGGTTAGATGTGATAAATGATAATCCGGATTAACAAAGTCGGGATAAAACCATGTAGTTATTATTTGTATTCATTGAAAAACATGAAATCATTTTTAATTCTCAATTAGTACTCTTCAGCATTTTTAGATTCTAAATAGTCGGCTGCTGGTACAGCCCACACATTAGCTGCTTCGCTTACATGCGACTCTTAAATGTTTTAAGAACAAAAGAACCATTTTGATGTGTGTTAAGTGAAATACATAAAAAAAAAGACTAGAAGCAAAAAAAGGACTAGATTTTGTTTCGTATTCATGTTCATGTGAAGTTAAATCGATTATGACTTCTTCGGGTTAATTTTTCTAACTCAAGCTTACAAACACTCGTGGTTCATTCACAATTTTCTGTAACGAAATTTTAACAATATAATTATTTTTTACAATTTTACTAATTGCATACATACGAATACATTTCATATGCACCCCTTGTTTGATGAAACATTTATTCGTCTTGGTTTTTTTATGTAAATTATTAATTTCCTTTCGAAAATATTTTTTCGGCTGATAACTATAATTATTGAAAAACACTTAACTTCAGTAGCTTTTTAACAACAACAGTGGGATATCAGAATTTTCTTATTTCATGAATACTAAAGCACGCAAGTATTGCTTGAAACGTTTAAAAAACACTTACACACTCAGCTGCAGAAGTTTTATATTGTGCTGCTAAATAATATTTGAATATTTTAATGTTGCAAACTCGTTAATTCGAATTTTAATTCTTTATTTACACATTATTTGCATTTCTATTGGTATGAATTGCTTTCGCCGTATGCAAGCCATTTCCTCCTTTAATGTTTAAAGGAAGGCATAACAGGAAAATGTTTTTCTTTCTGATTCTTTAAGAGAATAAGAATTTCAATACCCGGGGTGTGTATGTGTGTGTGTGTTTTTTTTTTTTTGTTGCGTTAAGCCATAAAAATTAAAAATGCATAATTTTTTATGATTTGTATAGTTTTTCCATTATTTAGAAGGATCCCTTTTGATTTCTTTTGTACAAAATTTGTGTTGCATGAAAGATTTCTTTTTAATTCCTTCACTCGGATAGGGAGTTGTTCTTCTAGTAGAGGCTTTTGTTATGTGTTGTCATAAATCCTGCAAAACTCTATCATGTACTAAAAGTTTTATATTCGGTTGATTCTATTGAAAAAAGATTGTGATTTTAATTACAAAAGCCATGAAAAGATATCACAGCGGCAAAGTTCTTCAACCAGTTTTGTAATGAAACTTTTCATTATTCAATATTCACGTGTGTCCTTGTACTATATATTTTGTACTTTATTCTTTAGATGGCACATATTCTAATAATAAATGTATACATACATACATACATACATACATATATCTTCCTCTTCTTATTATTATGATACAAAAAATATATATTGTATGGCTTTCTCTCGAGAACAATCAAATTGAACATTATTGTGTTTGGGCTCGTCTGTACATTTGCAGAAGTAAGTGGTTGTCTGGCGTGTAATAAGTTTTTACTTCTTCCCCATTGCTTCTCCGAATTGAAACATCTTCATATCTCCTTTTCTTTTCTTTTTCAATGGAATAAATTGTTTTAGCTTTGGTAAGTTGTTAAAAAGAAGAAATATTTTTAAGTAATTTCTTTTCAATAGTATCCCTGTAATTTAAAGTGATTTATTTGTAGATTTTACATAGTTTACGAGTTCGATTTGAACATTATTGTTAAGGGAATTCCTTGTTAACCGTGAGAGAAAGACATTGGGACATTTTTGTGTTGTAGAATTGAATTCCAAATTTGGTTTGAAAACGATATGATAGTTTTTATTTTATTGACACAACTAGGGGATCCAGTCGAACGTTTTTTTTTGACCTAGCCTGCATTTACAAATAAATAGTTTTTACGTGGATTTGGACAACATTATTTTCGCAATGACACTAATAATATTTGGACTCTGTAAAGATGACCTTATACCTTTTTATACCTTCCACACCACTGTGAAGAGGGTATATATAGGTTTGTCATTCCGTTTGTAACGCATCGAGATAAATTCCGGAGACCCCAAAACCATATATTTTTTTGATCCTTATAACAAGGGAAGTTGAGTTAGCGATGAACGTCTGTCCGTCTGTCAGTGGAATTCACGATCGCGGCCTCAATATCTAAGCTAGACCGTTCGTTTTTATATAAAATCGTTTATTAACATCCCAAAAGAGTTGCTACTTAAAATCGTTAAAATCGGCTAAAAGGATCACGAGTTATGAATAAAACTTTGAAAAAACTAAAAAATAAAAATTTTCAGATTGCTTGTTGTTTTTCTTAAGATATGTTGCATATGTTGTAATTCTTCTTATTGTTGAAGTCATTTTTGGCCCAAGCAAGTATTACCACATATTTTTTATCGTTAGAGTTAAAAATGAAAAATGTAACATGAAAAATGGAAAATGAAAATTGGAAAATGAAAAATGAAAAATGAAAAATTTGTTTGATTTATAGTCATTTTTCAGACATATTGGCAATTACTACTGTAATTAATATGCAATTTTTTAATTTTGTTTAAATGGTGCGTGGTAAAGAAGAAGAAAGCATATATTTCAAAAATTCATAGCTGCACTGTATTCTTAATCGGACCGGTTTCTGGCATTTCAGCCTTCATCAGCGATTTATTGAACATTGTGATAATTGTTATGTTTTAATTGAATAGATTGTTTCTATATGAAAATTTTTTCTACTTAGGGCGGCCGTGAGGTTTTGAACCGTGAACCTTCACATACACTCGTACTTGCACTTTTTGGTCAGCGCTTTACACACTCACCTAAAGTCAGGCCTACGAGCATTGTGGTTAGTTTTCAGTTTTCTTACCATACAGCTTTACTTTGTATTAATTTCAGAAGATACAACTCTGTCCAAACAAACAATCGTTATTTTTTTGAATTTTGAATATTTTTTTGCATTTATACTTCTAATTTCCACTATTCTCAGTTTTCGTAAGAGTTGTCATATGTGATGTACGGTTTTTGTACATACCTACATATGCACTTTACATATATTTGAGATGACGCTGTGAAGCGAAGAAATTTTTTGTTTGTTTGATTTATAGTCATTTTTCAGACATATATGACATATATATATATGACGAGTGTACGAGTGTATGTGAAGGTTCACGGTTCAAAACCTCACGGCCGCCCTAAGTAGAAAAAATTTTCATATAGAAACAATCTATTCAATTAAAACATAACAATTATCACAATGTTCAATAAATCGCTGATGAAGGCTGAAATGCCAGAAACCGGTCCGATTAAGAATACAGTGCAGCTATGAATTTTTGAAATATATGCTTTCTTCTTCTTTACCACGCACCATTTAATGAAAAATTAAAAATTAAAAATTAAAAATTAAAAATTAAAAATTAAAAATTAAAAATTAAAAATTAAAAATTAAAAATTAAAAATTAAAAATTAAAAATTAAAAATTAAAAATTAAAAATTAAAAATTAAAAATTAAAAATTAAAAATCAAAAATTAAAAATTAAAAATTAAAAATTAAAAATTAAAAATTAAAAATTAAAAATTAAAAATTAAAAATTAAAAATTAAAAATTAAAAATTAAAAATTAAAAATTAAAAATTAAAAATTAAAAATTAAAAATTAAAAATTAAAAATTAAAAATTAAAAATTAAAAATTAAAAATTAAAAATTAAAACTTAAAAATTAAAAATTAAAAATTAAAAATTAAAAATTAAAAATTAAAAATTAAAAATTAAAAATTAAAAATTAAAAATTAAAAATTAAAAATTAAAAATTAAAAATTAAAAATTAAAAATTAAAAATTAAAAATTAAAAATTAAAAATTAAAAATTAAAAATTAAAAATTAAAAATTAAAAATTAAAAATTAAAAATTAAAAATTAAAAATTAAAAATTAAAAATTAAAAATTAAAAATTAAAAATTAAAAATTAAAAATTAAAAATTAAAAATTAAAAATTAAAAATTAAAAATTAAAAATTAAAAATTAAAAATTAAAAATTAAAAATTAAAAATTAAAAATTAAAAATTAAAAATTAAAAATAAAATTTAAAAATTAAATATAAAAATTATAAATTAAAAATTTAAAACTACAAATTAAAAATTAAAAATTAAAAGTTAAAAATTAAAAATTAAATTAAAAATTAAAGTTTTAACATATTACTAGCTAATTCAGATAAAAATATTTAAAAATTTTCTAATTTTTAATATTAATAATTTTTTTTGGAATTATCGTATAACTCCTAAGGTATCAAAACATTCTTATGTGGATCAAACTTTGGGTATTATAACGGCGGTTTCGTTAAATAATGAATGTCATTAGTGTTCTATGAAGTATTTAGGGAACTTATAGGTTTTTTACTCTAGTAAAAGAAAAATAATGCAATTTTTCAAATAATAATTAATTCTTTCTATAGAAGACATGATCATTATTTTTTATAAAAAGAAATTATAATAGAAACTGGCCAAAAAGAAAAAAATAAACTTTAAATTTAATTTGTATTCGGAATTAATGTTTCAATATCGTACCCAATATTGGGTATATTATTGAGTTTAAGACGCAGGTGGACGGTATCAAAAAAATCGGCACGGCCGAATTTAACACTCTTACATATTTTAAGATACATATATTCTTTATTTCAATATAGAGGCTAGATAGTAAGCAACTATTACCATATTCAAATTTTATTATAATTCATAATTTGTTAGATTAAGATTTAATTTGTAAGAAGTATTTCCGCATTTTTTAGCAAATATTGTTTCATAAGAATTTTTAAAGAAGATAATCTGGTAATAATTTTTAAACTATCTGGCAAGTAATTGCTGCTTGTAGTTGTATACGTTTTGAACGAATCAGTCGTACTATGGCGTAACGGTATGTTGCCGATTGTAGCGGTTTTAAAGATGGGATTATTTTGTCACCATAAATTATGGGTAGATAGGTCAGACATGAGAAAACTAGTGATTGATAAGGCAGCATTTTTGTTTTAATATTAAATTTCCGAATAAAATTGTATAATACATTAATTCCTCCTGATGACACTTTCGATTTTACGTCATTAATGTGGTTCCCACCCAAACGTTATAGTTCAAATTTATTCCAAGATATTTAAAACTTTCTTCTTCGTTTATTACATTTCCATCAATGTGTATAATCATGAGCTCATCATTACTTAAGATATACAGTTAAAATCTAATCTAACTTTTTTTTTTGAATTGATGATTAATTTATTCAGTCTTAAAAATTCTGACAAAATTGCAGCATCATACCCAATTTGCGTTTGTAGTACTATTTTATGTCTATATTTGTATAATAGACAAACATCATCTGCATATAAAAATAATTTTCCATAAAAATTTATGTTTTTTAAATCATTTATATAAATTTTAAATAGCAGTGGACCAAGAACGATTCCTTGGGGAGAAATTGACTTTGTCTAGCGAGTATTACTTCCAACTAAACAACGACCCAAAGCATACAGCTGAAGTTGTTAAATTTTGGCTCCTATATAATGTTCCAAGGATGCTGCCTACTTCCGATATAAGCCCAACACAGCACTTATGGGCATTACTAGAAAGAAAAATCCGCCAGCACAATATAACAAGTAAGCTAATACTAAAGGATGTAATAAAGCAAGAGTGGGAGAAGATTTCGATTTTTGAAATGTAAAGTTATTTTCTTGTTTTTCGAAAAATTATGAATAATTGCGGATAAAATGATCTCAAATTATAAAGTACCTGAAGTACAATATAAAATTTAATAAAAATTTAATTTCTTACTTTTTTTCGTATTTAGCAAATAATACTCTATGAGAGCGTAGACTTATGTCACCTAATGTTTTTACTTTGTATGAGAGGTGCCACACCCTCTATTTTTTTTCAGGCTATTTTTAGCTCAACTGCTTTTTTTATAACTAATTGACTAATACAAAATTTCAAGACTCGCTGTCGATGATAAATGTTTACTTGTATGGTGCTGCCACGTCCTTGTTCCGATCCCTATAAGTTTTAGCTAAATTATGAGCTCAAACATTATGAGCTCAGTATCATAGTTCTCTAAATATTTGACGATGAATACTTACATTGCATAGGAGGAGCCACGCCCTCTAATTAAAATTTAACCAAACTGTGCTTCTAACCTTCCATTTAACATAAAAAATAATTGAAAGAAAAAAAAATCTACAAATAAGTTGAATAGTTTGCGAATCTAAAAAAATATTAAATATTAATTAAAATTTTAATAAAATATTTTGAATTTCAAACCTTTTACCACCGACATATTGGAAGTTTTACTTGTTTTTAAAAAAACTTACGAAACGTTTCTACTTATTTTTTTTTCTTTACAACGCAGCAAACGCAGTATGGCAACTATTAGGTCCAGAAAAAGTATTCGTACATTTACAATTAGGGGAATCCCACGAATTATACAACGACTTTCAGGTTTTTTATACCTAATTTATTTAATATAAGAAAAACTTGTTTGTATAAAGTTGATTTGACTTAATTATATTTCTTTTGAAAATTATAATTTGAGATGAGTTCAAAAATCGAAGCACCGATTTGCTGACGAGAGTAATATTATCCTAAAGCTTAGAAATGAAATAGCTCGGATCATAGGCAGAAGCCACTCCTCAGTGCAGCACTTCGTTCAAAACAACAAATCCTCCAATTCAATTTGGTCAAAACCTCATTCTGGTCGCCCCTAATAACCAACTGAGCGTGAAAAGCGAACTATTTTGGTGTCAGGAGAACAGAATCCTAAAATTACTGCTTCCCAAAATCTAAAATCCACAAAGCCTTCGGCAAAGACATCCATTCACAAAATATTAAAAAATTCTGACTTTCAATGCACGTAGATGTCACTAGAAAAAAACGTATGGACTTTGCAAATGAATATGTAAGCAAGTGTTCAGAATTTCGGAAACGTGTTTTATTTTGAGATGAAAGCAACTTTCGCATTTTTGACATTAAAAATTTAGTTTGGCGAAAAAGTGGCACTGCATTAAATAAAGAAAATCGTTTGCCAACGGTTAAACACGGTTGAAGTGGCATTATTGATTGACGTTGTATGACAGGCGGTGGGGTTGGTCAAAGGAAATAAAAAAAGTGTCATTTTGAAAGAGTGCGATAAAATATATAAAGAGGTTACTTTAAAGTTGGTTAAATCGATGCCAAATTGGCTCACAGAGGTCCTAAAGCGCAAAGAATATCGTACAAGTTACTAACATAAGTAATGTTTAATATAAATTTTGATTTTTGTATTAATATTTAATATTTACGAATACTATTTCTTCGTTTTTTTCTGTTTTCGTGTTTTATTTATTGAATCTTCACTTTTTATACTAATACTTTATATAATGTCCAGCCAGGGCCAGACAATACATAAATTGCTCAATGATATATTAAATATAAAAAATATGATTTTTGTTTTAAATTTTTACCTGCATAAAATTTGTTAGAGGAAAAATAAATTTTAAATAAACTGATAAATAGATTAATAACATATTCGAAAAAATGTAGCTTAGATAATTTTTGTACCTTGTACCACTGTGGTGAGGGTATAATGAGTTTGCTCTGATGTTTGTAACTACCAAAAATGTTTGACCTAGACCCTAGAATACTTTCTGAGTCGTGAAAGCGATGTCCGTCCGTCCGTCTGTATTGAAATTGGTGAAAATCGGTGCTTGTTTAGACCTACATAATTTCCATATTAAATTCCCATAAGATAAAAATTATCATATAGACCTCGATCAAATTGGGTTTGTATGTGTTTATTATATCCATTAATCAGTAGTCCAAAAGTAATCCCTATGGGAAAATTCTTAGTCATAGGCCCCATATAGAGCTGTTTCCCGATCTTCACTTAAATCTATCAAAAAACAAAAATATTGCACAGATTTTTCTCAAATTTAGTTTGTATATATTTTTTCAAAATATAAGTGACTTTACCATTTAAATTTGGTTTATGCTTATTTTCTACATTGAATTTGTTGGACCGAAGAGAGAGGGTCTCTAAACCATGGTATAGGGTATCGTATAGTCGGTCTAGACCGACTATAATTTTCTTACTTGTTAATATAGTGAATTAATTAAATATATATAATTTCTATGGCTGTAAGTTTATGATTTGATTTTCGACTTGTTTTCAATGCAGCTGCAACAAGCAAACTACAATAAAAAATGTATAGCGCTTAATTATAAAAGTGTAATTCAAGGCATACTATGATTTCACGGCATACTTACTATGAAAAATAACTGTATTTAACGCAATGGGTTGGGGGAAATGAAGTCCTAATTACCGAATAATCTGTGTTTATACTGTATATAGGTCAGTGTTTCCAAAAAATAAGTGACGTCAAAATCGAAGTAGACACATAGTTTTGATGTATCGATGCATAAAGTCCGGATACTTAAGCAAAATTTTTTTTGCTTTGTTCTTTTGCAGGATGTCGTGTTGGACTATAAATCTGAAAAAATATTCATAATGAAAGGTTTACTAATGCAGAAAAACAACATGGATAAGAATTATTTTTGTCGCGGTAACTTTTTTTGGAAAACCAGAGAAGTTTCCCACCACGTTGAAGTCGTGAATGAATTTGTGGAGTCATGGTAGCATTGAATTTCTGAATTTCCTTGTTTCGTATAGTTTTGTTACATCTGTATGTAATTCTAAATTAATCCAAACTCGTTCGAAAATCAAAAATGGCTACTGGCTGAGTTAGATATTGTTAAGTTTTTACAATAATTTATAACTTAGAGAGTGTGTTTTAAACACGGTTTTGTGACAGACATACAACGTCCACCAAATCACTGTAGCACATTATTATTAAATAAGAGTTACACCAATTGTTTTGAAATACTAGTTTTGAAAATCAAAATAAAGATTCAGAATTTTGCGAATAACAATTTAATATTTAATATAAAAAAATTTAAGATTTAATATAATAAAACCAATTTATAAACAAAAAATTGATCTGTTTAGCACATAGGGCTTGGTGTATACCACAGAATTCCATAGTGCTAGCCAAATTTATTATATTTAAATATTTAAATATATATTTTAAAATTTATATATATAAATATTTTTATTTATATTTAAATATTTTTAAAATAGAACTTATAAAAATTTTGAATTGCGAACTAAATCATTTTTTCGACCTTTTTCAACGTCATCGTTCCGATTTGATTATTGTCAATTTATGATTTATACGATTTGAGATTTTGTAAAATAATTTATGTCACTTCCAGTTCAAATATTCACCCAGGAAGCATTTTTTTCTATAAATAAAGCCAAAAGATTTTCAAGATAACACTGTCCAACAAATTAAGACTTTTTGAATGGAACAGAATAGCGATAATTCTGAAAGGGTATGTTGAGTAGATCATTTTTGTAGAACAAACTTATGGTCCAGCACGTATGAGTATTTTTTTACAGTGGGTCAAAGTTTTCATTTTTTGGTCGAAGGGAGCATTATACTTTATGAAAAAAATGCTGTAAGTTAATGTCTGAGAGAATTCTTATGGTCAGAGTTGTATTGTGGAATTGTATGAGGATTATTTTTGTGGAAGATCTTAACCCTCTAACTGGTCTCTTTAAGAGTCAATTTGAACCTTTTTTCGAGAAAATCAAAAAATATCCTTTAAAAAAGGACATTTAAGGATTGAAATATTCTACGAAAATGTTTCAGTGGGGGTCACCAAAGACACCATTGTTGTAAATAAAGCTCTTTACGATTAATTGGCAAAATTACACGCCAACTTCTATAAAAAAATTATAATTTTGTTTTAATACTGGTTTATTATAGTATGTACATATTTTTTTTTTTGCTTCAAATTTTCGAGTAAAAGGGAATTGGGAAATAGCAGTAGTGTGACAATGGATTAAAGATTAAACTTAATACGCTTTCCTGTATTTAGCTTGACGTGAATGTTCCGATGGGTCAAGGTTTCTGTACAAGCCCCATACGTATTCAGCAAGCATTACACTTTGGGATTTCCCTTTGAATCTTTCTTCCAATACCTTTATATCCTGATGAAACCTTTCACCGTGTTCATCTGAAACCGCTCCAAGGTTTTCTTTAAAAAAATTGAGATGAGAGTGCAGAAAATGCAGCTTTAGTGACATCTTAACGCCAATATTGTTAAAACCGATTAGCATGCTTTCAATATTTTCTGCATAGTTTTGTACTTTTGAGTTTCCAAGGAATTCTGATATAACCAGCTGCATAAAGTCAAATGCTGTCTTTTGCATATCCGACAGATGACCATAAAATTCTTCATCTTGTAATAATTTTCTTATATCGGGTCCAACGAGCATTCCTAGAAAAGGTAATTTACACTGAATGAAATAAATTATTTCTTAAAACCGTATGTTACCTTCTTTTAATTTTGCTGCAGATAATCTGGGGAAAATTGTTTGAATGCGTTTGAAAGCATTTCCTTGTGTATTTAAGCTTTTAATAAAATTTTTCACCACGCCCAACTTAATATGCAGCGGTGGAAGTATGACCTTATCTTTTGGGACAAGGGATTCATGGATTACATTTAAGTCACCAATAATATTTTCTTTACGTTCTTCGAAATATTTAATATGATAATGGCTGCTGGTAGCACGTGAATCCCATTTACAAAGAAAGCACATATATTTTGTGTATCCTGTTTGCATTCCAGTCAATATTGCAATCATTTTGAAGTCTGCGCATACTTCCCATTTATATTTATAGTATTCAATTTTATTTAAGAGATTTGAAATATTTGCGTATGTTTCCTCCTTTTTTGTGGAATACGCAACCGGTATTGATGGATGCTGATTTCCATTGTGCAGTAAAACTGCTTTTAAGCTGTGTTTTGAACTATCTATAAATAGTCTCCAAGCGGAAGAGTCCAGTGGAAGCTTTAGATATTTTAGAACCTCTTCAATACTGCAACAGTATACAAGTTCTTCTGATTTTTTAAAATAACTTTCCAGATCGGCGTGTCTTTTTCTTGGAAGTGTAACTTTTACATCGGCTTTTGTCAAATTCCTGTTTTTCAATCTGGAACATAATATTTCAGCTTTCTCTTTTGTTAGTCCTAAATCTCTTACAAGATCTTCAAAATAAGCTTGGTCTACCAAATTAGGACATATGTTTAAACCATCAAGAGGCAAGTAACTTATATCTGATATGTTTTCAACCGCCGCTGCTATTTCTGTATTGGCGACTGTCATATTGGCCGAAAATGTATGTGTAGGCGGTTGAGGCACCGGAACACCTTCACAGCGCACTTCTGGTAAAATGACATTATTTGTTGCTTCGTATGTCATTGTCGCGTAGTGCCTTTGGCTTCTACCAAATTTGTAATTTACGCAGAAATAGCATGTATCTGATTTGTGATCTTCAGGTTCAATCCATGTAATAGGCGCAGAAAATGGCAGCGCCTTAGTACCGCCTTTGTACCAGGTCAAAAGACCACTTTCGCAAGTAGTACATACGGTTTTTGGTCTCCAAGCTTCAGATAAAAATCGTATTCCAAAGAAAAGAAAATATGGTTCTTCAATTGTAGGCAATATCTTTCTTCTGCTTTGATGGTGCGTAAAATGTCCACAAATAAAACAAAACCAATCTCTTAATTTGCAAACAGAATCCGCCATGCTTATTTAAGCTTTAATTTTTCTTTTTTTATATTAATTTTAGTAAAAATCACACCCGATATGTACTGCTTAGTAGCTCAATTATGCTTGAATTTTTTCTTTTATTTTTTATTATTAATTTTAATAAATATCACACCCGATTTGTAAGTCACAGCTGACTAGACGCGAGAACTCAGTGTTTGGCCCGGCCGAACTTGACGCCGTTTTTACCTGTTTTATGTGTGTTGGTGTATAATTTTACTAATTTAGCATAAAGCGGTTTATTTACAATAATGGTGTCTTTGGTGACCCCCACTGAAATTTTTCGGCAAACATTTTCGTAGAATATTTTAATCCTTATATGTCCTTTTTTAAATGATATTTTTTGATTTTCTCGAAAAAAGGGTCAAATTGACCCATAAAGAGACCAGTTAGAGGGTTAAGATCTTCCACAAAAATAATACTCATACAATTCCACTATACAACTCTGACCATAAGAATTCTCTCAGACATTAACTTACAGCATTTTTTTCATAAAGTATAATGCTCCCTTCGACCAAAAAATGAAAATTTTGACCCACTGTAAAAAAATACTCAGACGTGCTGGACCATAAGTTTGTTCTACAAAAATGATCTACTCAACATACCCTTTCAGAATTATAGGGTCGCTATTCTGTTCCAAAAATGCTGTTGGACAGTGTAATTGTGCACAATTTCTTTTCTCAGTCTTCCTTTTTTATTTTCATCGCTTTAGTTTAAGTTTAAACTTGTGAACATTTTTTCGTCAGCACGACTTAAAATGCTTGTAAATACTGTGAGCGTCAAAAAAAAGTAAACACCAATTTTTCATCTTTAAATAGTCTAATTACAAAGTTATTATTGATTACGATAAAAAGTAATATTACACAGTGCCTCGCTTATTTTATATTTCGTGGAAGAGTAAACTTTTTGTGACAAATTTGTGCTGATCGCGTGTTTTTGTTGATTTGCATTAATTAATAATAACTAAAAAGCAGTAAAAAAAACTAATCTCACTATGGGAAGGCAAACTCGGAAAATTATGTTGGATTTGAAAGAAATGTGTAAATTCTTGCGTGAAATTGGCGAAATATTGGGCAGAAGCCACTGCACAATAATAATAAAAAAAAAAAAATGGTTGATAAATACATAAACTATCACGTTGAAGATTTACCGAGATCTGGACGCTCAGAGCGGATTAAAGGTGCTAAAGTTAGAGCTGTAGTAAGAGAAGTAAAGACGTATCCAGCCTAAAGTGCAGCTAAATTATCAGAAAACAAAACGCAAACCAGTAAGTTCGAGTAGAGTAAGGAGATCGCTTCAAAAATGGCCTACATCGAAGAATACCACGCAAGAAACCATATATATCCAAGGCGAATCAGAGCAAAACTTATGAATTTTGGGAAAACATATTATAAACAGATGTAAACAGATATGTCGTGCTAAAATTAGCCTTCAAAGAGAAGTGTTTTACCAATACTATCAAACACGGTGGAGGTTCAGTTGTGGTTTGGGGCTATATGGCGGCAACAGGTGCTGGTAATCATGTTTTTATTGACTCCTCTGTGAACAAGATGGTTTACTTAGCCATTTTTAAGGACAATGTTGCCCCTTGCGTCGAGAAATTAAGCTTGGAAACTGTATATTCGAACAGAAAAACGGACCAAAGCCTACGTCTAAACTTGTGAAAGAGTGGCTACTGTACCGGACTCCTAAGGCACTTGATCATCTGCCGCAGGGCCAGGACCTTAACCCGATTGAGCATCTGCAGGAAAATCTTAACATAAAAATAAGTCGAAGGGCTATTTCAAACAAGGCAAACAAAAAAAAAAAAAAATTCTAAATCTAATGAAAATAGTGCAAATAATTATGAAAATATATAAGCTGAGACCATTTGCAGTAATAAAGGTGCCAAATTAAATTATAAACAGGATAAAAGGCAAAGATGACAGCGAGAAAATTCTTAAAAAATCGTGCTGAATAATTATAAATGGTGCATCTTAATGGACGATGAATCATATGTATAGGAAGATTTTTAGCAACTTTCAGGCAAACAATATTGTACGGCTTACATTTGGGGGATTATGTAAATAGAATACACAAGTGAATTAAAAGTGAATAAATATACCATAGGTATTTAGTTCGGTAAGTAATTTGTAGTTGTAGTAGGCGCACTAATCAAAGATACCTCCATTAATGTTTATTGCACTTGTATAAGAAACACTATATTCCACCAATATTCTGGCTAGATTTGGCAACGACCTCTTGCACTAGGGAAATGCTGCAACGATCCGTTGTTAATTTATGGTATTACACACAGAAAACATATTCCTTGTGACAACCGAATTTCAATAGACCTACGTACTATCACATTATTCTGTTGTGACTACTAAATAATATTTTCGAAATAACCGTACGAAGTTTAAAGCAACTGATGTTTTTAAGTAAATTCAATTGTATCAATTTTTTAATTTAGTTCATGCAATGGAATTTAGATTTTATTTATTAATAGTTACAACCATTTATTGGGGTAGCTCAATGTATTACGGCAATAATTAAAACTGAATTTATAAATTATATAATATATAATTTCTTATTTTTAATTATAAATTAAAAATATCTTAAATACATTCGGTTAACTATTGACTGCACTTAATTTATCAGTTGGTGATAATTAATTAGGGTCTACTTTGTTCCTGTAAAATTCGAATTATCTACAAGTAGAACGTCTAATTCCTTAGACGAGGCGAATGATATTGAAACTTGATGACCAACACTGCCATGGATATCACTGCATAAATTATGCAAAATAACAACTTGTTGGTAGTATCAAATGTTGTGTATTGTGCGTTGCAAAATTGTACGTAGAAGTCACGGGTGTCACCGTCGAACAATACTTGGATATGTTATCGGGAGGAGTTTCAACTAATTATGATACATGGTTTCGTGTTGCATATGAATTTATCGTTTCACTTTATCCTTACACTTCTTTGTTGCTGTTAAAACTGCAAGTGTTATTGAGGAATGGCTGCTACTATTGATTGATGGTGTTAAAATTGAAACTATGTTTTTCTTGTTTTTTTTTTTTGAGACCCGTTCCATAATCCGTTGTAATATTGTATGCAAATTGGGTATTAAAGTTGCTATTTCTCATAGAATCTGTGGCCATGTAAATTTCAAAAGATACCTTTTTTATATTCATATCTTTTATGGTGCTTATTCTTGAATCAGCAAAAACCTAATGAACATTAAGAAATTACTAGCAGATTCCAGCGCACGAAATTCGAGTGCAATTTCTAGGCAGCTTTATTTTTCAACAAACCAACACTTTTATGGTTTATTATTATTGTGAATGAAGATAACAAACTCATTAACAAACACATTAACAAATTTAATAAAACACACATAGCATATGTATAATTTTATGTATGTGTTAGTAGCAACTTTAAAAGCAATTTACTCAAAATAAAGGAAAAAATTAAAAATCTGTAAATCTGCAAAACGGCTAAAAATAAATACCTTTCAAACAATATACGTTTGGTCAAAATCGGGATAAATCGGTGGAACAAAGCACAGGTCACAGGTCTCTTCACGGATGTTAATATAATTTTTATATTCCTTTAACATTATTATGCTCTCAAATTTTGTTTTTTTTATTCTTTTTTTTATATTTAATTTTCCAAAACTGATAACTAAGTTTAATTATTCGGTTGGACTTATCATTTCATTATCGTTTTCGGTACTTACATAATACATAATTACCAATATTGAGGAACAACTAATATGATAATAGTTTTAACTTAATTCCGCCAATTGCATTAGTTTAATAATTTGCATAAAAACGCTGAATGGAACTTATTTTTATAGTCATTTTATGAGAATTATAATTATAGCCCTTTTACTAACAAACATTAAATTGTGCAAAAACTTCTTATTTTGTTTTTTCGTGTAATTCTTTTTAGTTATTTTTAGTTATTTTTCAAGTGTTCCTGTTATTTTTATATAGTTTTAAATAGAAAAAAAGAGGTTCTATTTTAAAAAAAGTGTTATAGTGAGATCAATTGTACTAATAAAGCGGACATTTAAAAATAAAAAAAAATTTTTTTGGTGAAGTTTTTACTTCAAAAGGTAAAAAAAATTAATTAAGGAGTCAATATAACAAAGAATTTATTTTTTAAAGGATGGGACGAGCTAAATAAGACACAAATCCGTAATTTCGAAGATTTCTGCTTAAATGCAAGCTTGCGAAATAGCCCACAAAATCAAATGTCCCATAAAGTGTATAATGCTATCAAACAATTGGGCAATTCACAATGGGTATTGTATCGTTGTATCTGTTGCATCGTGTATCACTTTACAATAGTGTAAAATTGTTGTTGGTAATTTTCTCTGAAAAATCTAATACAACGATTCAACTTCATTTGCTATGTTTAGTAAGTGTTGTATATATTGTATCATAACATATCAGTCCCAAGTGAATGCCAGTTTTTATGAAAAAGAAAAAACAAATACATAGAATTTTATCAGCATAAATAATTATAAAATAAAAAATGGCAAATAACGCAACTTTAAGTTATTTATATAAAAATTAATGTTTATATTTTTAGTATGTATTTTCTCTTTCAGTATCAACCAAAACATTTAACATTTTTTTTTATTATAAATTAAAATGAAAGAGGTACGTAACTAAAACTCCAGGGTATATCTTACGGCCAAAAAGCAAACACCGACACGTGTTTTCTCTTATACGAAATAGCAGAAGCGACGAAGCGATCTTTCCTCGTTGGATCGAAAATTACTAAAGAAAACGTTTTACAATATGAAAATACGACTGAGTGTTCACAACAAATGATTATATTGTGTACTTTAATACAACATACAATATACAACACCTGTTGTGAATTGCCCAAATATGAAAAAACTGAAATAACAGGCAACATAATTAAAAAAAGACGTAGAAAAACGACCGAGAGAATCAACCATTCTATAGTTCGAATGTGCAAGATGGATCCCTTCTTGACTCCACCCAGAGCTAGGAAACAAATTCAAGAAAAATTTTACATTAATTTATCCACAAGCACGATTAAAACAGACTTTGTGAAATTAAATTATTTGGGTGCAATGTCAAAAAAACACACGTGTCTAAAAAACAGAACAAACGTTTAAAAATGGCTAAGGGTAATTTAAACAAACCTATATATACCCTCTGCCACTGACGTGTGGAGGGTATAAAAACATGAAAATTGGAGGAACAATATTCTTTTTACAGATGAATCAAAGTTCAATCGCTCCGGATCAGATGGAAAAAAGTATGTGAGTCGTAATCCAAACACAGAATTTGATCCCATATACACATTAAAAATGGTGAAATATGGGGGAGGATGTGTGTTAGTGTTGGGAAGCTTCTCATGGTATGGAGTGGGTCCAATTACGCGAATAGAGGACATTATGGATCAAATAGTATACAAAAGTATTTTATGATGCCTTATGTAGAGGAAAAAAATACCTCTTAATACGATTCTAAACTGCAGAGTCTGTACAAAAATAGCACAGTGACAAAAAAATCGATCTTATGCAAAGGCCCGCCCAATAACCGTTTAAACATTTTGGTTCTAAAAAATAGTGCAAAGAAATACAAATTAAGTGTGTTCATATATTATTTATAAAGCGGGCTATTTCAAATTTTGCCACTGTATGTTTATATGGTAGTTAACGAAGAAAACCGATTGCATACTAAAATATGAATTACAATAAAAATGGTTATGATCTGATTAAAGTGGTAACGGAATTCCTATCAATTATTTTTCTGTGTGTACAATTACAATTTTTACTGTTTTTAGTTTTTAATTTATAGTCAAAATAATATGAAAAATTGTTTTCGTTTACATGCTTTAACTAAAGGTGCTATTACACCACGTGTTTTTTTACATATGCACTCTTAAATTTTCCTACTGCAAATGTTGTACACATCGTGTGATACATATGGAAAGTCACATGTACTTTTTTCAATTAGAACAGGTTCTACTTTGGCATGACAAACATATGAAAATAACATGCGAAAGAAAAACAAAGTAAATTAATAAGATTAATATTAAAAGAAAAGTAAATTGTTTAATATTATAGATTAACAATTAAAAAATATATAATATACTATATATAACTTTATTTTAACAATTAATTTAGTAAATTCACAAATTAATAATCTAACCCATAAAAACAATGTTTTTATTAAAACTCTTTCTTTCCTTATGCATATGAGTCCTGAATCTATCCGTGACTGCGTGACTTTGCGTGACTATTTAAAAATTAATATGTGGTCATAGTAAGTCTATGGACCAAGTTTCAGATTGATTGGATGAGGGGAAATGGGGTTTAAATCACTCCGTGACTGTGCGTAACTATGTCAAAGTTAATCTTTTTTCACAGCAAGTCCATCGACCAAGTTGCAGATCGATCGGATAAGGGGAAATGGGTTTTAGATCAATACGTGACTGTGCGTGACTATGCGTGACTGTGCGTAACAAAGTTAATCTTTTTTCACAGCAAGTCTATCGACCAAGTTTCAGATTGATCGGAAAGTGAAAATGTGTTTTAAATCACTCCGTGACTGTGCGTGACTATGAGTGATTGTGCGTGACTAAGTCAAAGTTAATCCTTTTTACAGCAAGTGTATGGACCAAGTTTCAGATTGATTGGATGAGGGAAAAGACATTTAGATCACTCCGTGACTGTGCGTGACTACCCCAAAATTAATCCATAGTCACAACAAGACTATGTACCAAGTTTCAGATCAATTGGATGAGGGGGAAAGGGGTACACCCACGACAGGCAGACAGAGAGTATGAGTTAAAAGAAAGAGTTTAAAAAATCAGCTGTTGTTTACATTTAGAGGTTATGTCATACAAAAATACATACAAGTGTGATAACAAAAATTATGAATCGTATGTTAATCGACAATTTTGACAGACATATGGAATTACATATGGATAAAAAAGTGACAGTTCATATGTAAAATACACGTCGTGTATAGGTGCTCAAGGTGCAGATTTTCTTAAAGTTTTTATACAGGATCAAAGAATTTTTGAATCTTTAAAAGACAAAACAAAAAAAATTATTTTGTTGTTCATAGACTCATGTGCGGTTATAACTAGAGCCGAATATTTTTCAGAATTATCCTAAAATATGTCTATTAAGTTACCTACCATAAATAGGATAAATCTATTTTTGGTTGGTGTGAATTGAATTGTTTCTAATTAAAATTAGTGACTCACCATTTGCTGGGCAAGAAATAGCACACTTTTGAAACATGTGAGTCAGTCATAACGATAAAGATACAAAGATTTGTTAGTCCACTTTGGATAAAATTAAAATCCAAACTATGTATGTTTGTAATATGGAATTTGGTCTAAACATGTTAGTGTTGTAAGTAGCTTTTTGGGGATATAATTCCCCATCCCAAAACTTAATCACACAATTCCCTTAGAATATAACTCGTTTTTATCCTGTTGCTGTACTTTTTTTATGTTGTTTTATATTACTATATCAACAAAAAACATTAATGAAAATAACTTAAGCTAAGAAGTTACTATTCGTTCCAATTGTAAGAAACATCTTTAAGGGATGTTTTTCATGATTGTTAGGATTGAAGTATTAGAGAAGGAAACCAATGCATATAATTTTCACAATAAAGGAATTTCAACACAAAAAGGGGTTTATAAGAATTATTGCTACTCTCTGTCTCTCTCTCTCTTTGGAAGTTTAATTTTTCTAGTTTTTCTTTGTGATAAAACTCCCCTTCATACTTCTTTAATTCGCGTAAACCTGTACATATTCAACCACACCACGACAACGATTGATAAAAAAATAAATACCCGCGGAGTATCCTTGTGAGTTTGTTGTTGTTGTAACGACGAATGTATGACTCTCATATTCTTCCTGTTTTCTTTCTTTCAGTTTTAGTTGCTGTCTTGGCTTTATTATCTACGCAAAAACGACTATATGACACAGTTTTCTGGTGCAATTCAGGGAAGTCGGTCGTGGTTTTTTTCGTTGTTTACATGTGTATAACTCGCGTAAATTCGTAGTTATTAGTAGTTAGGTTTGTGTTTTATTCGATTGTTGTGATTTTGTTTTTTTCGAGAAGTTTTTAAAACGTTTAAGTTCTTTTTGTTATTCTTTTTCTTTTAATTAAAAAAACAATTAAGAATAAATTTATTAAACATCGGATTCAGTTTTTTTTAAAAGGATACTTTTGAATTTTTTCATTGGTGCAAACAAACTTAAGTAAATGCAAGGGAATTTAATTATTTTATTTGCTTTCACAGCAATTATGATTAATTTGTTTTGATGTCTAAAGGTAATTTGAATTAATATCATTTATCATCGTAATTATTTATAAGTAATGTTATGTTTTATTTGTTTATAAATTAGGTTGATTATATTTGGGTTTCAAATGAAAAGAAAAGAAAAAAATGAAATACACTTTTCTATAAAACTTCACAAAAATATGCCAAACTACCAAAAAAGTTATCATCAGTACTGTGCAACTTTTAAAGTAGATTAAACAATGTATTGAATAGTGTAAGATCTGTGTAATTTAAAAATTTTATATATAAATTTATGCATTGTTATATTTTATGAATTAAATGCCATGATAAACATGTAATACCAGCTAATGAAACATTTATACCTCGTCTATTAAACAATATCAATTATAATAATAAATAAATAAATAAAAAATACCAATCTCTACTTAGAACACTAACAGCACAAACACGTGACTACATCATTCGTACAATTTGTTTATAGAAATGTTTTCTTTATTTTGAACAGAGAACTAATGCACATTAGGCATGTAACTAATTTTTATGAAAAATTTGGCATACCACCACGTGGTGATTTCGGTTCGAAAATGTCCGCACTAAACTCGATTTCTAAAAAAGTCAGATTTTTTAAAATATTTTTATTTTAATAATTTTTCAATAGTTATATGAAATAAATACTAAGATTAAAGTATGTGATGATTTACACAATGGTTTGCAAATGTCTTGCACAATTTTATTTGCACGCTCTGCGCAGATGTTGCTCCGCTGAATTTGCTCAATAGCTGAACAATGGAGTCTCCACATTTTTTTTATACATTTTATATTGTTAGCTAATTTTTTTTTCCACATATTACAAGTTTTCTCCACACCTTCAGCACTTCTCTTAAACATTTTTACACAAACATTATCTATTTCAATTTCTAAATTGAATGATAAAACATATAAGATCTTATTATTATTTCACTGTGCGAGTTTTCGAATAACTTCCTATATTTTTTTAAATTGTTTATTATTGAAGCAACATTTTCTGAAGAAAATTTGTTTATGGGGTGGGTTATATAGTTATATGAAGAAAAACATCTCCAAAACTTAATTTTTTAAGCAGTTCTGTTAAAAAAGTAATTGCGTGAGAAACTTTTTTCAATTTCGCAAAAAAAAAAAAAAATATAATAGGTCTTCATACTATTCGCCTACGCTATGCATTTTTCCTATTTGCTAAAATTGTACAGAGGTATATGCCTAATGTACATAGCTAATACAACAATGTGTATTTTTATAGCTCTGCGATCATAAAGTTGGAATAATTGTACATCTCAAACCCCAATAATGCAACGTACAATTTAGGTGGAACTAATGCAAATGGTAAAAATTTTAGAACTATTTAATGCTAATCATCATGTAATTAAAACGCACAAATGTGAATTTAGTTATTATTCTTATAAATATGTTTATAAGGCAAAGACGTTAAGTAAGCCCTTAAAAACTTACTTGAAAAAGGCATGATTGTTATTTGGTGCGAATTCTCATTTAGAAACACTAGTTTTGATAGTTATTAAACCTGCTTTCTTGTAAGGGAAGAATAACATAACATTAAGCAACAAAAAACTAAAAAGTGTCTCCACTTTAAGTGGGACAATATTTTTTTATTCATATCAATCTGCTTAAGTCAAAAATCGCAATAAAATAATTTTTTATGGACAAGTTTTTTTACGATTTTGTTTGTTTTTATATTCGATTTTTCGGAAGTAGTTTGACTGCTTAAAACTTTTCTTGAGTTAGGAACAACCAATCTGTTGATATTTGATAATAAGAACTACAACAAAACATGTGAATATTAATTTCTAATCAAATCAGTACTACTTTAAGTATAATGGTCAGAAATATGGAAAATAAAATTGCTTCATTCGAAAGTTTAAATTGTAAAAATTTTGTAAAAATCAAATCGACGAAAGCTAAGTATTTTTTAATTTCTTGCCAAAACCCTGCATCTTTGCAAAAAAAAAAAAAAAACAAGATATAGAAGAAAATCTATAGATGCGTTTTGAAGTTTTTCCAGTTTCGTAAAAGTACAAAATAACGGTCGCAAACTTGCTAACTATATGCAATGGCGACATTTTAAATGCACGTTTTGTAGATAAAAATATGAACACACTTAATGTTTTTTTTTTTCTTATCACTATTTATTTTACCACGACGACTTATTTATCAAATGGAACCAAATTGTTTCAAGTTTTCTCAGACTATTTATTACCCAATTGATCGACCACACATTGGTTGAATTTATAAATCTTTTTATTTCCTTAAAAAAAAAAAAAGAAACCAGTGAAATTCATTTAATTAGTTAATTTGTCTAGTACTTGTTGGATAAACTTTATTTTTAATAATGGCAGTGTATCGACGATGCAGTGACGATATTAAATTCCGACATCTTTCCAGGGATATGGAATTCCATGCCTTTTGGATTTCTTTCCATAATATATCTAAATTTGCAGCTTTAGTACGGCCAATTCGTATATTTACGTCACTCTACAGATTCTCGATCCGGTTTAGATCTGGGAGGGCCATTGTACAAGATCGTTGTTGTTGTCACTGAGTCATTTTTGTACAGAATTGTTATATTGAACCTACGTCTGTACTCATATTTGGATCCACTCTATACCAGGGCTAATACACATCCGCCCATGTTTCACAGTTTTTAATGTGAGTATATGATCAAATTCTGTGCTTGGATTACGTCTCACATACCTTTTTCCATGTGATCCGTAAAAAGAATATTGTTCCACCAATTTTCAGGTTTTTTTAAATGATGCTTAACAAATTTTAAACTTTTCTTTCTGTTTGTTTTAGACTCGTATGTTTTTTTTTTGCGCCCAAACAAATTAGTTTCACAAAGTCTGTCTTTATTGTAAAATTTTTCCTGAGTTTGTCCCTTAATTCCGCCTTGAACATTCTAACTATAGCATGGTTGGTTCTCTCGGTCGTCTTTCTACGCCTTTTTTTTTTAATAATGTCGGTGGTTTCAGTTTTTTCTTAGTGTTTGATAGCATTATATACTTTGTTTCTGGAACCTCATATTCTGTGTGTTATTTCGGTGTACGTCGGCTTGTCTTTGATATGTTCAAGGATATATCTTCGAAATTCAGTATTTGAGTGTTTTGCTCGTCCCATCCTTGAAAAATACATAATTTTTTTCTTTGACTCCTTAATTAATTGTTTTACCTTTTTGAATAAAAAATTTTACCAAAAATATCTATTTTTTTTACTTTATGTAGAAAATTATCACATGTATTAGTTAAATTGATCTAAAATAAAACCTCTCTTTTTCTATTTAAAACTATATAAAAATAACAAGAACAGTTGAAAGAAAACATAGCTGTAAAAAGAATTACATGATAAACACAAAATAACAAATTAACAAAATAACAAATCAGTTCAAAAATAAATAACAATCGTAGTCCCCATATAAAGCTGTCTCACGATATTTACTTAAATATATGTGATGTGTTACAAGAATAACATATTTTACACAAATTTGGTTAGTACATGTTTTGGACCAGTTTTGGAAATGGTGGCCATACATATATGTGTTGCGTTTATGCATACGCCAATGCCATCTACGGGGCCAAACATTAAATAAAATCTCTTCAGCAAAAATCAATATATTCTTAGTGAGTTAAATTGCACTGAATATTTAAAATAACTCCACGCCAGTGCCACATATCGACTCCATTTTTACCTATGAAATTTTCTCATCACGAAATATACATTCATTCTGAATTACAGTCAAATAGCACTATAAATAAGAATATTTTTAATAATACGACCGTAACGCCATCTACCGGGTCCAAAATATTAAAAAAAACCCCCGTATCGATTACATGCATACGCACAATAGATTTTATATATAAATATAGTTTTAGTACAGTGAGGGACAAAAATTGTAAATTTTATGAATTTAAAATTTAAATATTTCGTTACTGGAACAAAGAATTTAGATTTTGAATGTATTTAAATTTATTTATTGTTATACATGGACTTTGTTCATTTTATTTTAAATTGACGTTTGATATTCTGCTGGAAATTAATTTTTCCTATAGCTATTCTTTTTATACATTGAAATATTATTTGAAAAAATATATTTTCTCTTTACAGTTTTTGATTTAATGAACTGCAGTGTTGTGCTGACATTTATACAAATTTAAATGCGTTATTAAGTTGTTGAGGTAAGTGTATTGTAATTTTTTTATATTGATTTTGTGTTTATTAATTTCAACAATGTGTTTCAATTTAACAAAAATTCCCACAGTGAGTATCATTACAAATTGCGACAAGGAAATTTATTATTTTTTCGGTGTTTTGCCTTTCAAATGAGAGTGTGTAATTACGAAACTCGTTTTTGTTTTCATTCTCTGAAAATAGCGAAAGTTGTTTGCTTCAATCGATTGTAATAATGAAACCAAGCGATCAATATGAGTGAATATTGTCAGAACCAAAGTTGGTAAAAAGAAACTAGATTTTGAAATGACTTTTCAATCTGCCCTCGTAGTTTTAATTTGTTTTTAAATTTGAAAAAAAGGTGGAATAACATCTCTTTTAGGACAATTGCCATCAGGTAGGAGTTAAATTTTTATTCTGAAATGTAATCGTTTTCGAGTTTTCTGGTGTTTTAAACGATATTATTATTATTTTAATTGTATATGTTAAAGAATCCATTTTAAAAATTAGGTCTAAACGTTTATTCCTATAAACGGTGCAGGTTATAAAAGGAAACGCTATACGTCTCTTATTAAAGTTTGTCTTTTTAAATAATTATACCCTAACCACTATGTGTTCAGGGTATAATGACTTAGTTCTAATGTTTGTAACTACCAAAAATATTTGATCTAGACCCATATTTTATTATACCGATCGTCTCAGAATCACTTTCCGTCCGTCCGTCTGTGTGTCCATGTAAACCTTGTAATCAAACTACATTTCGCAAATGTGAACATATTTTGATGAAATTTTGTATGTAAGTTTCTATCGGCCATAGCACGAACGCTATTAAAATTGGTGAAATCGGTTCATGTTCAGACCTAGTCCCCATACAATTCACCCCAATGGTATATATTAAATCCTGTCACTCCTATGAGGAACATAGAGCCACACCACTGTGAAGAGGGTATATATAGGTTTGTCATTACTTTTGTAATGCATCGCAATGAATTCCGGAGACCCCAAAACCAACTATTTTCCTTATCCCTATAACAACGGAAGTTGATTTAGCAATGGCCGTCCGTCCATCTGTCTGTGGATATGACAATCCCGACCTCATAAAAAATCATAAAATCAATTATTAAAATCCCATAGGAGTTGCTATTTAAAATCTATAATATTAATAGGCTAGGCGATTTCTTGTGACCAATGCTTTGTTCTACCGTTTTATCCCGATTTTGACCAAACGTGAATTATTTGAAAGGTATTTCTTTTTAGCCGTTTTGCAGATCTACAGATTTTTAAATTTCTTCCTTTATTTTGAGTAAATTCCATTTAAAGTTGCAACTAACACATGGATAAAATTATATATTTACTATGTGTGTTTTATTACATTTGTTAATGAGTTTGTTATCTTCATTCACAATAATAATAAACCATAAAAGTGTTGGTTTGTGAATTATCTAAGTTCAAAAATAAACCTGCCTAGAAATTTTACTCGAATTTCGAGCGCTGGAATCTGCTAGTAATCAAAATTGGTCTAAAGGGTCACGAGATATGAGTGAAACTTTGAAAAAACTCTTGAAAAAACAAAAATGTTCCGTGTGTTTTTTTTTTTTTAATAGTTAAGTCATTGTTGTCATTGCAGTTGTGTGTATATTTGTACTGCACGTGCACTAAGCAAGTATTGCCACATATTTTTTTTTATCGTTATAATATAGAAAAAATTAAAAATTAAATATAGAAAAAATAATAATATAGAAAAATATAATCGCTAAATAAGTATCCTTTTTTAAAAAAATTACCCTCTTTTGAAGAAAACTACACTTTCGTTTTATAGAAAAGGTTCTTTTTTTAAAAGGCACCCTTCTTTTAAAAGGCACCCTTTTTTTAAAAAGTACTCTTTGTTTTAAAAAGTAAAATTTTTTAATAAGTACCCTTTTTAAATAAAAAACTTACCCTTTTTTTTAAAAAAGTATTCTTTAAAAATTAAAAATTAAAAATTAAAAATTAAAAATTATAAATTAAAAATTAAAAATTAAAAATTAAAAATTAAAAATTAAAAATTAAAAATTAAAAATTAAAAATTAAAAATTAAAAATTAAAAATTAAAAATTAAAAATTAAAAATTAAAAATTAAAAATTAAAAATTAAAAATTAAAAATTAAAAATTAAAAATTAAAAATTAAAAATTAAAAATTAAAAATTAAAAATTAAAAATTAAAAATTAAAAATTAAAAATTAAAAATTAAAAATTAAAAATTAAAAATTAAAAATTAAAAATTAAAAATTAAAAATTAAAAATTAAAAATTAAAAATTAAAAATTAAAAATTAAAAATTAAAAATTAAAAATTAAAAATTAAAAATTAAAAATTAAAAATTAAAAATTACAAATTAAAAATTAAAAATTAAAAATTAAAAATTAAAAATTAATAATTAAAAATTAAAAATTAAAAATTAAAAATTAAAAATTAAAAATTAAAAATTAAAAATTAAAAATTAAAAATTAAAAATTAAAAATTAAAAATTAAAAATTAAAAATTAAAAATTAAAAATTAAAAATTAAAAATTAAAAATTAAAAATTAAAAATTAAAAATTAAAAATTAAAAATTAAAAATTAAAAATTAAAAATTAAAAATTAAAAATTAAAAATTAAAAATTAAAAATTTAAAATTAAAAATTAAAAATTAAAAATTAAAAATTAAAAATTAAAAATTAAAAATTAAAAATTAAAAATTAAAAATTAAAAATTAATAATTAAAAATTAAAAATTAAAAATTTTAAATTCAAATTTAATTCACTAAGCTTGGTAACCCTTATTTTAAGGCAATATATAATTACAAACATAGTAACTGTGATGGCAGCTATGTATATCATTTCTCATTTTACCATATCTAGTAGGCATTTTTTTAGAAATGAACATATAGAAATATCATTGCTTTAAATCATATTTATGTTGTTTTTAAGTAACGTATCTTGTGTGTAATCAATTAAGAATTTGTATGGTCAGTTTAAAGGATCCATTCTTTAAACTGCATCTAAGGAAAACGGAAATATTATTAATCAGAGCTGAAAGCAAATAATGTTAAAAAGTAGTTTTAATAATAGCTTATTGATATTTTGATATAGTTGACACTACTTTCTGATGTGGTTATAATTTCTGTTAGAAATATGCATCAATCGAATCCACAAAATCTATTACATCAATTATATTTAACACGCTTTCTAGTTAGAAAAACTTTTTTTGTTGTGAATCGAAATAGAAAAGTTTATTTTTTGCGTTTCAAATTGTTAGTGAATATATTCAATTATTTTACGGATAATTTGTGAATCTGAAAAATTTCAATTGATTTTTAATTTTTATTTTGTGAAGTGGTTTTAAACATGATGCAAATTTTCATTAAAAAAAATGTTTATTTATCTTATAAATCCTAGAAATAACAATAACATGGAAATACAAATTTTTTGGATAGCTTTTGTAATTTTTGATTTAATATTGCAACTGCCAAACTTAACAGTTTTATTTGTATATTTGGGTCTAGTCTTTTTCCCTTTGGTCGTCATACAAACGTTCTTCCATCATGCCTCTTAAATTAAACTTGGACGTACCTGAAAACAGAACATTATTTCAATTCCGCCTTGACCAATTCATGTGTTCTTGAGCAAAATTTATGCCAGCCAGAGAACTGTTCTCTGATATCAGTGGTTTCTTCACAGGATTATAACAATCAAGATTGGCCTTAATGCTCTTCGGAAAACAGTTCGAACACATATTTTTAGTTTCAGATTGTTAATGACCTCTATAGGTAAAATTTTTTTTGCATTGTTAAATTATACTGCGCCTTTGATAATTTTGGAAATTATGGATTTAATCATAGAATATTTTTCACAAATTTTCTTTGTTTAAGACCAGCAGGAAATTATGGATTTAATCATAGAATATTTTTCACAAATTTTCTTTGTTTAAGACCAGCAGGAAAATCATCTGTTATTCTGCTTTTTTTTTCTCTTCCCGAAACTTTATTCTTGCCATTATTTTATAATAATTATTTATAAGATTAAAACATTGAAATTCACAATTGAGAGAAAACGTCAGGAACTATAAGTATTTAAATAACGGTTAAGATTTTATACATTTTGTCTCATACCATCTTCTTGTTTTTTTTAATAAACTCTGGTACAGAAGTTTAAAAGTTTCCATTGTTTTGGCATCACTAAAAAAATATTTTTTTTGTGTTTATTTATTTTGTAATAAATTTTTGTAACAAATTTTTTATGTTTTATCTTTCACAAAAAAGCACTTTTAGGACTTAAAGCGAAAGTATTAAAAAAAAAAACAACCTTAGCAAACTTAGAATTTTGTAAAAGTTTCCAATGTATTGTCACCCACTGCATATATAATATTTGGTTAATGTGTGTCTTTAACTTGAGTCTATCAATTACAAAAATGCTTCAATTTACTTAAATATGATTTGTACATGTTCTTAGAATATATAAGTGACCTTACTCATTGGACCATTTTTGACCGAGGTCTCATGTAAAAAAAAGTCAGATCCGATAAAAATTTTAACATAATTTCATGCAAAAAATATATTTAAAATCTCGAGTATGTTTTATATGCATTAATAACCCCTTAGACCCTTTTCCGCAACACATGGAGTAGGGCAAGGATACACAGTAGGGCGGGCCGATTTAAAAATCGCCCAAGTGACAAGGTAAATCATATTCTAGGGATAAAAATAAGAAACTTTGTCCGAGGAACCATACCTCTAAAACGAATTCTGATGTTCCGACTTTTGACCTGTCTATCTGCCTGTCTCACTTTGACCCATTTAGAGTGCCCCAATCGAGTCCAAATGTATGATCGACCCCCACTAACTTTGGAGGGCCGACCCACCCATGCCAGTGGCACACCCACTGGAGCTCCCTGGGGGTTCCCCATACAAACATTTCAAAAACTCACAATTTTTTGTTTAGAATTAACACTCATACGTATACGTAACTTCTACTCTGCTAATAAATAATAATCATACGCCTGTTATGTTATTAAAAAAGATCGATCGAATGAGGGTAAATAACTTTTAGATCACTCCGTGACTATGCGTGACTACCCCAAAATTAATCTGTAGTCACAACAAGACTATGGGCCAAGTTTCAGATGAGGGGGAATGGGTTTGCCCCATGGCAGACAGACAGACAGACAGGTCAAAAGTCGGGACATCAGAATTCGGTTTAGAGGTATGGTTCCTTGGGCAAAGTTTCTTATTTTGATCCTTAAAATATGATTTTCCTTGTAACTTGAGCGATTTTTTTTCCTCCCTACAAATCGTCCCGCCCTAGTACACAGACTTTTCTGTTTGCGACCGAAATTGTTTTAATGTCATGTCCTTACGGGCCACATTTCAATAAAATACTTAATTGAAATTGAATGCAAGTTACCATCCGCAAGTCGAATATTTGGATTTACTTCATCGATAATAATGGAAAACGAATTTGCAAATAAATGGATCTTTTTAATTTTTTTAAAATCAGCAAATCTTCAGTTTCAATTTCTTCCAGAAAAGATTTTAACTGCCGATGGTTAAGACCTCTATTTTTTATGAAATTTACTAACATTACTAACACGACTACCTTCATGACATGATCGAATCCTAAGTCTTCCACAAAGATTTTGTTGATGAATAATGCAATGGAATCGAAATAAATAGTTCCAGCTTTCAATTACCAAGATTATTTTTGACCAATGATAATATACCGTTATTTGTTCCAATCATCGAAGGCGAGCCATCTGCCGTAATTCCAGCAAGTTTTTTCATGTCAAGACCAGCTTTTTCACATTCACAAAGTATAGTAAAAAATTAGTACCAGTAGTCCGATCTTTCAATGAAATATTTTATCAGACATTTCAACTACACGGCACACTGTTGCTGAAATTTTGATTTCATTGGCCAAAAGTCAAATTTTTTTTCATCGATTTTTAAAATTTTAACGCCATTTTGTAGCTAATATATCTAAATTGAAGCAGCCAAAAAATTAGGTTAAACATATTGCTAATTGTGATTTTTTGTTTGTCATCAAAAAAAAAAAAAATATGGTTACTACTCGCAAGTTATCATCGATAATGACCTGCGGTTCCTTTTACAAGGTTGGTAGCATTGTAGTCTTTAGTTGTTGTAAGTGGTCACAGTCCTACCATTTAATATTAGGGGTGTTATGAAATATTTATTATCATTATCATTATTATATATTTGTAAATAAGAATGTCAATGGAAACACAAAGTTAATTCTTTTTTGTAAATGGGGATGAGATGGTTCTTCCGGACAAAAACAATACAAACAGGGTATCATTTGTATCATTGCGATTGAAAAAGATTTTGGAAGATTCAGAGCCTTGACTAGTACAACGCAAACAAAGGACATTTGGAAAAATGAGACACCATCTTCTATAATAATAAACTGAACCTCCCATTGTTACAAATGCTATTAAAATCTATTGCAGTTTTTATTTTTAAAACGTTTTCTTGCACACATATGTATGAAAAAACTACAAAAATATTTTGATCGGTTACAGAATTTTGGCCAATGGAAAACGATTTTCAAGCACTGTGCGGCGCTGAAACGCGGTTCCGCTCAATGAAATATTAAAAAAAAATTTTGACGTATCAGGAGACAATATTTTGCGTCTGTTAATAAGCATAGTTTATAAAATTCTCCCTCAGTCAAAAAATACGAGCAATTAATAATGACTTACAACTTACGATTCGTTATACATTTTTTAAAAAATGTCTTGCTGTTCTACAATACCTCTCTTCAAGGATTTAATTGTATCTTCGCGTAAAACGCCCACAATTTGTTGATATTCTGGGTGTGTTGTAATATGTTGCCTCTTAATATTAAATTCCTTCATGCAACTTATCGTAGGTCGACAAATTAATCCTGTAACTTTTTTATTATTCTCGATGCTAAAATATTTATTTGTCCAAAAACTATTTTCTATTTCAGATACTAATTTTAATTTAACTGATGTCATTGTACAGGGCTAATAAGTAATTAGTTGTTATAAAAATTACAATTAATTCAATTAAAAACAAAATTAACTAAAAACCTACATCCATACAATTAACTGTTTAAAATGGTTGTGTTTAATTTAATTATATTTGCAGAGCCCAGCCGTCGAAATTTTATTTTTCCATTAAATTCTTTCCTTTAAATGTTCTTTTTAATGTACATATATACAGTTGCTTCAAAAACTGAGTGCTGCTCACCACCAACTTTAATTTTCAAATTAATATTTGTATTAAACATTTATATTTTGTCGAAACTTTTTTATATTTTTTATGTATTATACTGTTACGTTTATTATTATGTACTTTAATATTTAAAAAGAATTTAATAATTCTCAATTTTAAAACAAAAACAAAAAGTAAACAAAATTTTAGCTTCAAAAAGTGAGTGCTCACTTATGATTGATATTATAAATCACTTAGAACACAGAAATTTTTATAAGTTAATACTTAGTTTGAGGTCTTTTATTTTTAATTATCGCTTATAATCGTCTCAGAGCAGAATTTCCCAAATTTTGGGTCACCTCCGCTGGAATTTTCTCCTATTCTTCCTGTAGAGCTTTGACCAGATCGTTTTTGTTGTGAATTTCTCTTTTACGTTTTTTTCCCAAATGATCCCAAAGATTTTCGATGGGGTTAATGTCCGGAGACTGAGGAGGTGTTTCCATCAGAGTTCAGAAAAAAACACACACTGAATAAAAAACTCGTACATATATGTAAACAAACATAACTTAGACCAACACACACATATTTTTATTTTCATATCAATTATGTTTGTTTTTAAATTTTCTTCGGTGCCCAACACAACCATGACTGTGGTTCGTTTTAATATTTCGTTATTTACACGAACATTTTTGTATCACTTACTTTTTGTTTCAATCACACATAAAGCACACATTTTTGAGTGTTGCTTTATTTGAAGTTCATGTTCTGGTACGTGACTGAAAAAAAAAAAAAACAGAACATGTACAATAAACAGGTTCGAGTTCAGTTATATTTTAAGTCGTGTTGTGGCTCGTGTAGTAAGAAAAAACAGAACATGTACAATAAACAGGTTCGAGTGCAGAAGTCTCTTGGGTTTTACGTGCGTTCCTGTCATGTTGACTTAACCACACGGTGTGCTTAGCACTGAATGAGATACAAGGCGTCCACTGGCGCCCTTTCCTTAGATGGTAGCAAACTAGGAGAATTGTTTTGGCATAAACTCCTTCCTTTGCTATTGGATTGGCCCGATCTAAAAGCCTATGGGTCGTAGACCCGGTTGGTTGAAATGCAACTCCACATCGAACTGTGTTCTTCCCGCGATTTTGGGCTACCACAGCCACCACGAAACTCCCCGAGGGGCCGTTCCCAAAAAAGCTATTTAAGGGTACAACACATTGTCCTCGGTCATCGGCAGCACTTGCAAAAACACATACTTCCAATAACCGTCAATTTGTCTACTACGCTCGTTCTTACTAGCTGTTATTATCAGGTGGCCCTGATATGTACAACGTTCATTACCAACATTTCAACCGACTTCCGTTTCGTCCGCGAAACACTGTATTGTCGAATGACTCAAGCGTTCTTGGACTCATCTTCCATCCGACCCTCTTGCCTACTTATTCTACTGCAATGGCCATCTTTGCTAGGACTGGTACTAGCTCATCCATTCACAGCTTCGAACTTTTCGACTCATGCCTGCCTTCGTCTACTACGCTCCGAACTTACTAATCGGCGCCATCATGCTAGATGATGCTTACGTCAACTTTCGGTAATTCGCTTTTTAACTGGTCTCCGACTTGTCTTGGACGCTGTATTGACATGTGCACCTGTCTCAAACGCCTTCGACTTGTCTTCGACCCACACTCTTGCTCCATTCCTCCGTCATGGTATCTTGTCAGGACAACTGACGCACCCACACCCGGTCTCCTTTCGCTCATGTACCATCTTACCATCTTACCTACATTACTTCATTTCACCTTAGGACACCTACACAATTATGGGATGTGTCAACCATTTCATCTGGTAGGTTTTGACACCTCCAGTTTTGTGTTTTTGCTTATGCTGTCTTTGAGTATGAAGACTCCGTGAGGTAACCTTGGGCTTGATAGCTTACCCGTGGTACCTATTTATAGCCTCAGGTAAGGCTTCGTAGCCAGCCTGGCCACATACTATCCACTACCAAGTTATTCCCCAAAAAGGATAGTACTTGGTGGACCTGACCTTAACCTTTAGCCGCTAGGAATAATCACCAGAATTAACTGGCTTTGCCTAGCGTTGCCCGGGAGCACCACGTGGAGGTAGGTAATAGGCATGGGCGAAGTATCAACCGTCACTGGCGAACCAGTAACTTTATGATACAACTTTGCTCCCAGGTTCGAGTGCAGTTATATTTAAATATAACTGAAAATAAATATAACTGAACTCGAACCTGTTTATTGTACATGTTTTGTTTTTTTTTTCAGTACACGTACCAGAACATGAACTTCAAATAAAGCAACACTCAAAAATGTGTGCTTTATGTGTGATTGAAACAAAAAGTACGTGATACAAAAATGTTCGTGTAAATAACGAAATATTAAAACGAACACAGTCATGGTTGTGTTGGGCACCGTAGAAAATTTAGAAACGCACATAATTGATATGAAAAGAAAGATATGTGTTGGCTGCTTTTGAACAGAACATTGTGTGTTTCATGTGTGTATTTTCTGAACCTTGGTTTCCATCCATTTTGGAGTATTATAGTATTATATTATTTTTTGTGATCTAATATTCCATCGATTATATGCAAATCCCCGACACCACCAGCACTAATACATCTTCATACCAAAACTGTTTAAAAGTGGAACATACTTTTGCATTGGCCTTGCTCCACACTTTATACCTTCCGTGTTCGTAAGTTTTGTAGCCGGAAGCTTTGGATTTTGTTTAATTTCCCGAACTATATAACGTTTTTGATCTTCAGACAGTAAATGTGGTCGCCCAGATCTGAGTTCGTACGTTAAGTTTTTTGTGGTTTTATATTGGTCAATATATTTTTTACGGTGGAATATGGTCATTTTACTATTTCTCCAATTTGTCTTATTGATTTTTTGCAATTGCGTAACTTAATTGTAATATTTTTTCGGATTCGATAGTCTCTTTTCATATTGGGGGCATGTCAAAGATTATTCCCGAAATAATTCCATCTGATTAAACGTATGCCACAAAACTGCTATTAATTATATATAAAATGGTTGTTATTTCAATTTTATTATGTTTTATTTCTTAAAAGC